>CM060198.1:600000-982500 GCA_030549335.1 Pontederia crassipes | reverse complement strand
ATTGCATGAATTCAATATGAACTACCTTAGATGCAATTCTTTTGCATTTATCATTTATTTTGTATAATAAACAATCAGTTCGTTTCTTACAGCACCTAAAGGACCTAGCTACTTGTAAAAACTGACTCACCTTATTTGTGTCCTTAATTCAACTTGGTACGCCAATGGCATGCACAAATAAAGCGAGTGCAGTAGAAGAAAAAAATTGTACCCTGTTATCGAGTGAGATGCCATGCACAGAATCATAACACTGCATTTAATAAGGTTTCATTAATATGCAACAGAAACTGTAGAGAATGATAGAAAACAAGGAGAAAATAATGTACCAACAAAGATGGAAGCCAAGATGCAATACGACGAATATCATAGAGCAAATGAGGATTGTTACTACGGATTCTCAAGAAAAAAATGGATGTTACATATTCCAACAAATGATTTGCTGCCATTAGATCATAGAAATTAAATTTTCCACGGTGCAAATTCACACAGCCAGCTCAATCGACTTCCAGCTTCAGCCTTTACAATAGACCATTATCACATCTGAATCTTATGACGTTTGGTTCAATTCGGCAGCATCGAATAGGAAACCAGACATTATTGCACACAAATGACAATAGCAAGCCGGTATATAAATTTGTAGAGCAACACATAATTAATTGTGCAGAGTTTAAAAGGTGCAATTAAGAAGCCAAAATGCTAATTTTATATTTTTGTAGTAGATTACTGTAACAACCAGCAAAAGATAAAAAAAAAATATGAAGATAATATAACGTGATGGATAACACTGCTGGGGGATAAAGTTCAATGCAACTCAAAGTTGGAAAAGAAAAAGAGATAAATCTGATTTCATTATATATATAGAATCAGATTTATGCATTAAACCCGACGACCTCTTTTCTTTTTCTTTTCTCCCCGTGTTGTTGTTCGTGCGCGACAAGAGCAGAATTTCTCACGCCTTTGCTGAAATTCTGCAGAAGGTGGCCGAGAGGAAATTAGGGAAGAAAACAGGGGACGCGGCCGTTGATCGTGAATAGAAGTGGGTGAATCGAAATCACCTTGCATGGCCTCTGAATTTTCTCAATTCATGCCCGAATCGTTATGAAAAGAATATGAATATGATTCAAGTTATTATTGTTAATTGTTTGATTTCTTGAATTCTTTGATTGGTTGATTGTTGCATGCATAGTTATTTCTGTTTGTTATATCTCTGTATTATTGATTGCTAAGATGTAAGATTTAGAGGGGATTCCGTTTTCGATTTTATAACGCAATTTAATCTAAAAAGGGATGAATTTTTACGGCCGTAATGCAATAGGGTTATATTTTTACGGCCGTAAGGATTGGCCGTAAGGGAATAAAAAAAAAGAAAAAAGGATGAAGCTTACGGCCGAGAAGTTGGGAGAGAGAGAAAAGAAGAGAGAGAAAGGGGAAATAGATTGTTACGGCCGAAGAGTTAGGTTTTCGGCCGTAATAAAATAGAAAAGATAGAGAGAGGGAAGATGTCGACCGTAAAAGATGTCGGCCGTAAAAGATGTCGGCCGTAATAGATGTCGACCGTAACAGATGATTTTTACGGTCGTAAAAAAAAATCCGAGAAGTTGGGAGAGAGAGAAACGAAGAGAGAGAGAAAAGGGGAGATCGATTATTACGGCCGAAGAGTAGAGTTTTACGGCCGTAACGGGATAGGCCGTAACGGATGGGCGTAACAGATGATGGCCGTAACAAAATAAGAGTTGAATTATTACGGCCGAAATAGAATGGAGAGTAGGGTTTTACGGTCGTAACGAAATAAGGGTTAATTTTTACAGCCGTAAAAAAAATGAAAGAATTCCTCGGGCGTAAAATTCAAAGAATTAGGGTTTTACGGCCGTAAGGTGGAGGAGATTCTTTGGGCGTAAAATCCAGCAAAATTCATTTATTAATCTCTCTTTATTTTGATATGAACATTATTGATTCCCTTATAATTCCAACATGAACTCTTTGTCTTGATTTACCTCATATCGATCATATCCCCTTCATCACATGATACAAAGAATGAAAAGATATTGAAAGTGATTAATAAGTTCAGATGAAAGATTAATGATGGGTTGCCAGTCCAAGCCAAGTGCATCAAGATAAGGGTCGCTCCCTTGGTCATGGTTTGATCACCCATTGACCCGCACAAGGCCGTATCGTTTACTGGGCATACCCCAAGAATTAAAGGCACCTCAAAGTCACCCTGATTGTTAATTAATAACCAAGATCGACAAGCATGTTCAAGTTCAAGTTCAAGTCAAGTCAAGTATGTCATGATTCCAAGTTTACTATGTACTATTGATCCTCATGATTCATGATATCGCTGATCTTATCCTTATTAGGATCCATGATACTTATATGTTATCTTTCATGTTCAAGTTAAACCTGATTAATTATCGCTGATTATTATATTCATGTTATGCATTGTATATCATGTGGTTCCCCACTAGGCTGTAAAGCTTACGGGAGGACCTCCTCCCCTGTGTCTGATTTCCATAGGACCAGGTCAGTAACGTGGTGGAGTAGGCGTGTGGTGATGAGGCTCTGACGATAGGACAGCACATGAACCATAGGGCTTTTAGAGTGTTATTTAGTTTTCATTTACCTTCCGCAATTTAAATTCATAATGTAGAACTCAGTTTATCTCTTAGTAATGACATAGTTACTTTTAAACTTCCGCAATTAAAGTTATAATTTATCTTTTTTTCTTTTCTTCCGCTGACGTGTCTCGGTTCTTGACTGAGATATGGTCAATATTATGGTCAAGTTATAGCATGCCGTAGCGTCTCCAGATTGGTCTTCGCCACGTGGCGGGGGTCGATTTGGGGGCGTTACATTTATGGTATCAGAGCCTAAAGTTAGGACTCTCTTGACGTCCTAGTGTATTGAATAGTCTAGTATGGAAAAAGGTTCATGTGCTATCGCCGAGCAGTCGCCACACCCTCCACCGTAAAGTACAAGTAAGATTTTCTTGCATTAAGTTATTCTTTATTGATGTATTGATATGTATTTCACATGAGTGGTTGATTCCTAGGAAGGTCACTCTGTATGGTAGGAATCAACTTAAATGTGATTAGTGATTAAACAAAAAGGATCATAAAGGTTACGAACAAATTGGAAAAGAATAAACAACATGCATGTGGATAAATATACCTACGTGAAAAAAAAAGTCTTACAGATATTTAAAGAATAAAATATAAGAAACGATTATGTTTCTTATAATCCATATTTTTCATCTCTTTCATGATTGCTCTATTCACGGACTTCTTCTGCTGACTGCAGCAGTATGAAGAGGAAAATGAATAAACATATCAGTTGCAAAGAGATGTAGATTTAAGAAAGAAATGAAGGAATTATAAGAGTAATTAAAGGATTCGACTCACACAACACGTAGGTGTGAGATGATTTCAAATAGTAGAGGTAAAACCAAACATGCATAAGTTATGATTTATGTTGATGATTTATGTGGTTCCATTGGTCTACCAATATAAGGGTTCAATAAATTATCTTATATGTTTATGTTGATAAGTATGGACCCATAATGCTTCTTGCGCCTTAGACTTCATATGATCCCTGTATTATGTGGATAATGGCCCTAATCAAATCTAAACTAGTTATACGAAATTCTTAGTTGGACTACTTTATGTGGAAAAATAAGAATCAAATTATTAATTATGTTCAAGTTATGTAATATCCGTACACAAGAGTTTAAAGAATTAGTAAGCTGTCCAAGAATCATGTATAAGGTATGGATGGACAAATATAGAAGCTTAAAGGGTTTAGAAGTCGCATTAGCTTGAATAAATATTAGGAGAAATTTTTAATAAGTAAGTGATTATTTAAGTTAATCAAACATTTAAATCTAGCATATTCATACGCATATGTACATATAACATAGTATACTTATAAATATATAAAGATAAATAAATAAATAATTAGATTTAACTAACTTAGTTTAGTATATAGTATATTTGAAATTTTATTAATATGAAGTATGTTTTTAAATAGCCATTATTAAAGAATGAATTCTTTATCATCGCAATGTATATATATTTTCAAAATAGACTAATATGATTAATACAAGAATTATATAAGAACAAGTAAGACATGAAAGGGTTAAAATGAATGTGAGAATTTTTAAAATGATTTAAGGTCTCTTAATTGGGATATGCTTGAGGAGGATATGAGCCTCCAGCCATTAAGTATTAAAAAAATCAAAACATCAAGTGAGGAAATCTTTAGAAAGTATGTGGGGTTAAGTTAAAGTATGAGGAATTTTGTAAGTCCCCTACAAGATGTCTGAAAAAGCAAGTTATGCACCCGAGAGGGATGATTATGCAAGTTTTAATTGATTTATCTTGATTATTGATATAATTATAGTTTTCATAATAATGTCAAAACGTATAGGGTATTCAATCATATAATCATGGTTGATGGTTCAAGAGGGAAAATAAATCATATATATGTTTAGATAATGGGTTAAGTTATTGGATGATACATAGAATGTCCTCTAAGATGCAAGATATAAGATGATATATAGAATGTTCTCTAAGATGCCTCTACGTCAGTATGATGAAAAATGTTCAAGATTTTGTCTTGATTAAGTGGACCACTTATGATTTGATCATAAGTCTTATAAATGGATTAGTTCTCCTTTCCAACTTTAAAGTTATCCTGACCCTCTCCCATGTACTACAAGATATCGTTAATGCAAAGGACCATGAAATGATGCACGAAGAAGAAGAATGATTGCTTGTCTTCTGTTTTGTTGATTGTTTTATTTTCCTGTCTTATTGTTTGAATTCATTCCATGTGTCAACCTGCATTCATGATGTTTGACTAAGGACTTATGTTATGTAGTGCACATAAATTATTCTGTTAATTCTGGATTAGAACATACTATGTAGCGACCCCTCAGCATAGATATCGTTCGACCTTAACATTGATTCAGAATGCTTCAAGATACTCAAGAAAAGGATTTATTGTGGTCATATATAATCACTGCCCTCCCATGAAATGATATGACCTGACATTGCAAGAAACAAATCAATGTAAGTCAAGAAGTTAAGATTAAGGGCAACTCTCATGACAATCATATCAAATAAAGCATTGGCACAATGTGTCGAAAAAAAAAAAGGGATAACAAATGAGATTGATTAAGAAACAACCCTATTCCAATGACATAAAATGCCAAGAATGATCCGTTCTCAATTGATTTAAAGGACTCTTGATTGATATCAAACATAATTGTCTTATTTGACAATTATTCATTTTTATACTTTATTTAATCCCTTAAGATATCTGATTTAAGATGAAGATCAAGTGACCATAAAGTCCATGCTAGTGATACTAATGACGATTGAAGATAAAATCTATTTTTCACATCAACTAGAAACTTCTTAGGAGATTACGATGAGATTCCTATTTGATTCTTCCTTCTAAGATGTATAAGCATTATCAAAAAGAAGAAAATAGTGGTCGGTATTTAAAGATCTAAAAGCTATAGTTAGAAGTTGAGTATCATATCGACCTTCTTTCAAGAATGACATTGATTTCCAAGGCCCCATGACACATGAACTAAAAAAAAAAGAGACAAATCTAATAATCGTAAGACGAGGGGTTTAGGAGACGGAGGGTCTCATTTTTAGATGTTCCACTTCTTTTGGTAAAGAAGAATAATGACTCTATGAATCTAGAGATTTATTAACAAGTTGTTAAATAAAATAACCATCAAAACATAAGTGTTTGCTACCATGCAAAGATGACCTATTTAAGGCTAAGTGCTCTCAAGATCGATCTAGGGAGTGAGAACTAGTAGTTCGAGTTGCTGAAGAGAAAGTAATGAAGATAATTTTTCATGACAATGAATGATCACTATAAATTGAGCGATGTCATTGGACTAAGAATACCCCTCAAACTTTTAGGTCCTTACGAACATTGTGTTCAAACTATGCCCACATTTATGTAGAAAAGATTGAAGTGTTCATAAAAAAAAAAGTCCTAGGTATGTTTTCTTTTAGTAGTATGCTAATATGTGACAATGAAGATAACATGAAGTTTGAAAGATTATGAGTTCTCCATGAAGTACCATTTTGGTAAAAAAATGAACTCAGTTACACACACTCAGACACAAGTGATGCTCGCTAGGCTTCATGAGGCTGCGTATGTAATGATGAAGGAACCAAGCATGTGAAACCCAAATGATAAAGTCTTAAAGAGAGAAGTACTAGATAAATAACATAAGCCTGGGTTGCGGTCCATTTAGGAATAAGTCTTATAGGAAGTATGAGATGAATATTATAAGCCTGGGTTACGATCCATTTGAAAAGTACAAAGAAGTATAAGGATGTAACCATAAGCCTGGGTTGCGATCCATTCGGGAAGGACACGGATGTATAAGGATGAACAAATAGTAATGACATGAAACATGGAGATACGAAAATAAGTCCCAAGTACCTAGCATGTTAATGTGGAAAAAAAAAGTAGAGCATCAGAAATCCTATTAAATGATGATGCATGACGTTAAGAATTCGTAGACTTGACCTTCGCTGAGTATCCAACGCACATAGTGGAGCGCAAGGTGCAACGCCAGAAGAACAACGACGTAACCATGGTCAGAGTAGCTTGGCATCACCATAGCGGAGATGACACGACATGGGAGCTCGAATCGGAAATGCACCAAGAATTTTCCCACCTTTTCGGTAAGACCTCTACTTAGTGCAAAATTCGAGGACGAATTTTCTTTTAAGGGGGTAAGAATGTAACAACCAGCAAAAGATAAAAAAAAAATGAAGATAATATAATGTGATGGATAACACTGCTGGGGGATAAAGTTCAATGCAACTCAAAGTTGGAAAAGAAAAAGAGATAAAATCTGATTTCATTATATATATAGAATCAGATTCATGCATTAAACCCGACGACCTCTTTTCTTTTTCTTTTCTCCCCGTGCTGTTGTTCGTGCGCGACAAGAGCAGAATTTCTCACGCCTTTGCTGAAATTCTACAGAAGGTGGCCGAGAGGAAATTAGGGAAGAAAACAGGGGACGCGGCCGTTGATCGTGAGTAGAAGTGGGTGAATCGAAATCACCTTGCATGGCCTCTGAATTTTCTCAATTCATGCCCGAATCGTTATGAAAAGAATATGAATATGATTCAAGTTATTATTGTTAATTATTTGATTTCTTGAATTCTTTGATTGGTTGATTGTTGCATGCATAGTTATTTCTGTTTGTTATATCTCTGTATTATTGATTGCTAAGATGTAAGATTTAGAGGGGATTCCGTTTTCGATTTTATAACGCAATTTAATCTAAAAAGGGATGAATTTTTACGGCCATAATGCAATAGGGTTATATTTTTACGGCCGTAAGGATTGGCCGTAAGGGAATAAAAAAAAAGAAAAAGGGATGAAGCTTACGGCCGAGAAGTTGGGAGAGAGAGAAAAGAAGAGAGAGAAAGGGTAAATAGATTGTTACGGCCGAAGAGTTAGGTTTTCGGCCGTAATAAAATAGAAAAGATAGAGAGAGGGAAGATGTCGGCCGTAAAAGATGTCGGCCGTAATAGATGTCGACCGTAACAGATGATTTTTACGGTCGTAAAAAAAAATCCGAGAAGTTGGGAGAGAGAGAAACGAAGAAAGAGAGAAAAGGGGAGATCGATTATTACGGCCGAAGAGTAGAGTTTTACGGCCGTAACGGGATAGGCCGTAACGGATGGGCGTAACAGATGATGGCCGTAACAAAATAAGAGTTGAATTATTACGGCCGAAATAGAATGGAGAGTAGGGTTTTACGGCCGTAACGAAATAAGGGTTAATTTTTACAGCCGTAAAAAAAATGAAAGAATTCCTCGGGCGTAAAATTCAAAGAATTAGGGTTTTACGCCCGTAAGGTGGAGGAGATTCTTTGGGCGTAAAATCCAGCAAAATTCATTTATTAATCTCTCTTTATTTTGATATGAACATTATTGATTCCCTTATAATTCCAACATGAACTCTTTGTCTTGATTTACCTCATATCGATCATATCCCCTTCATCACATGATACAAAGAATGAAAAGATATTGAAAGTGATTAATAAGTTCAGATGAAAGATTAATGATGGGTTGCCAGTCCAAGCCAAGTGCATCAAGATAAGGGTCGCTCCCTTGGTCATGGTTTGATCACCCATTGACCCGCACAAGGCCGTATCGTTTGCTGGGCATACCCCAAGAATTAAAGGCACATCAAAGTCACCCTGATTGTTAATTAATAACCAAGATCGACAAGCATGTTCAAGTTCAAGTTCAAGTCAAGTCAAGTATGTCATGATTCCAAGTTTACTATGTACTATTGATCCTCATGATTCATGATATCGCTGATCTTATCCTTATTAGGATCCATGATACTTATATGTTATCTTTCATGTTCAAGTTAAGCCTGATTAATTATCGCTGATTATTATATTCATGTTATGCATTGTATATCATGTGGTTCCCCACTAGGCTGTAAAGCTTACGGGAGGACCTCCTCCCCTGTGTCTGATTTCCACAGGACCAGGTCAGTAACGTGGTGGAGTAGGCGTGTGGTGATGAGGCTCTGGCGATAGGACAACACATGAACCATAGGGCTTTTAGAGTGTTATTTAGTTTTCATTTACCTTCCGCAATTTAAATTCATAATGTAGAACTCAGTTTATCTCTTAGTAATGACATAGTTACTTTTAGACTTCCGCAATTAAAGTTATAATTTATCTTTTTTTCTTTTCTTCCGCTGACGTGTCTCGGTTCTTGACTGAGATATGGTCAATATTATGGTCAAGTTATAGCATGCCGTAGCGTCTCCAGATTGGTCTTCGCCACGTGGCGGGGGTCGATTTGGGGGCGTTACAATTACCATATGAAATCAAAGATTTTAATTGCTCGTTCTTAGTCAATTCCAGGAGTCTTGTTAAAACCAAATAACTGCATAAGTTTTACATTTTGTAGGAGGCTACCCTAATATAGATACAAGGATTCAAAAGCATAACTATGAATAAGCAGAGTAAACAAGATGAAGCAAACACTACAAGAAAAATGACATTTAATGATCATAATTAACGAAAAAGATCAAATTTAGTCATTAAACATTATTATTAATAATAAAAAAATTCTCATTGTCGACAATAAAGATTAAAAAAATATTTGTCCTTAAAATTTTTATGACTAGCCATTGAAAGTTAATTATAAGAACAAGATTAAACTTGACATTAAAATATTAAATTATAATTAATAAATGTCAAACAAATATCTTAGCTTTTAAATTTTAATATATATATATATATATATTTATACTTAGATAATAAAATTTGTGAATAATGTGGCCTAATTAACAACGTCCATGTCTCTTTACCTATAATAATAAATAATATTTAATTATTCATTTCTTTCACTTTTATGTATGCTTAACTTTTTTCATTTATTTTAACTTTGATTAGGATTTATATATATATGTTTATGTTTTTTACATTATATTTTTATTTCCTCAAAAAATGATAAAAACATAAATAAAGTGTTTATTATTTTAAAATGAAAGCTAACAAAACTTGTACTTTTCAATCTACTTTTATCGCCATAATTTTTTTTAATAATGATTAGGGTATAATTAATTCTCTTTTAAACTAATTATATTTCTTTTGCTTGCACATCCTATTCTTCACACATCCATCAAGGATGACTTCCATGGCCGAGGTGAGGTGGATGTCTCTCTCGCGTAAGGCGGCCCTCGACGGCTTTGTCAGTTGCCTCTGCGCGTGAGGCAGCCCTCGATGGCATCGTCGGTCGCCTCCGCACGTGAGGTGGCCCCGACGGCCGCCCCAGAGCGAGGGCGGCCGCCTCACATGCAGTGGCAGCCCTTGACTGTCGTCTCCACGCGCAGACGTGTTCGACAAAGTCTCTGCAGCATGAGAGGTGCCACCGAGGGCCGACTCATGCTCAGAGGCGACCTCGACAACCGCCTCACAAGCGGAGGTGGCCGGCTCTCGTGCTAGGACGACTTCGTCGGCTACCTCCACACAGGAGTTGCTTGCTGAAGTCAGACTGCACAGATGGTGTTGCATAAATAATGACCCGGATTGGACGAAAGATCAGTAAGCGAAGCATGCTTGAGGTAGGAGTCCTCAGCAAGTCCCGAAATGGCGCGGACATTCCTGGCGCTACGTGATGGTGAGAAGTAGAAGCAAGGCAAAGAAGGTGGATTTGAACGAGACATACGAAGCCAAGAATGAATACGAAGACCCTGACAACGGTGTCGGAGGCGTCACCAAATTTAGTAGGGGAGAATGTCATGAGACATTTTTTCGTGACACGAAGCGCGAAGTCTTGTGGCACCAGTGCCGCTCAACTTAAAGCTTTCTGTCGCTCAGCTCCAAACATTCGAACATATGCAGCCTCCCGGCACTACGTAATATTACGGAGTACCATGTTATCCATCCTTAGGGCATTATCTTGTAAGGTCATCCTTATGAATGACCAAGTACGTGGCGTTACCCATAGGGATCGTTTGGAAACGGAATCGCGGTTCCTCTTAAGTTTCCAGTGCATAGTTGAATTAACAGATTAATTCATGATGTGTTTGGTTGAAGTGGAATTTGATGATGATGAATAAGGTCGTTGATGTGATAGGAAAAAGTTGATGTGATGGATGAATTTTGGATGGATTTTGAATTAAAAAATATTATTATAATTATAAAGTATAATTTTATTATTAATTAAAATAAAATTATAAAAATAAAAATTTCTATGGGAAAATTTTTGTCAAAAATGATATTATTTAAATATAAGAAATCATTTTAAAATTAATTATATTTAATTAAATATTAAATTTTTTAATGAAAAAATAGATAATAAATAATATTATATTAACCACTTATTAAAATTATTTTGTATTTATTAAATAATTTATTTTGGTGAAGATATTGTGTGAGAGAAAAGAAAAAGAAAAAAGAAAATGAACTTTGAAAAAAAATGTCACATGAAAGTCAAAAGCAAAAAAGAAAGGGGGGCAGAAGGTGGAACCAAAGTGGTGGAATCAAATTGGTGTCCCCAATTCCACCAATCTTGTTCTTGCCCCAGAACCGAATTTTGGAGCGGTGTTTGGCGGAACTGGGCGAAACAAGGCCATGGTTTCTGCACGGATCCGCAACCAAACGACCCCATAGGGTATGTCTTCTACATTTCCTATTTTTTTTTAACAAAACTCCTATACCTACAGTACCTTGGGAGGAGTTCACTAGTACCTTCCAAAGCCCAGATGTATGTTATATTTCATCATATATAATACAAGCAAGCTTTCCTTAATCTAATGTTTGTCCTTGAACGTGTCGTGGCAACCCACATCGATGTCCCTTCTCAGTGCCCCGAGATATCTTGGCTGCCCCTTTTAACTTTAAGCATCCAAACGTCTGCATTAGTGCCTCAACGCGCTAATGTCATGACAAAAATCCATGACGAGTAGTCTATTACTCTATTCATATCTGTGATCGAATGCCTATAAGAGTGACTCCCGACGTAGTCGTCTCGATCATGAAACTTTTGTTGTAAACTCAAAACAGACTTGGCTAGGTACTTATTCGCCTAGTCATCACGAGAATGATCCTATGACACAAGGATGTCTTTAATTATGAAGTATATTTTTAAAAATGTTATTTAAATTTTATTAATAACTTTTCTTGCATAATGATAACTCTTACTAATAATTAATAAATTTTGATTTTATTGGTTTTGGATAAGTGTTCATTGGCTTAGAAATGAAGGTGAATGGATGAAAAGTCTTGCTCTATTTTTTTAAACATGTTTTTTAGAAGAGTTATTTAGAATTTTGTAAACATTTGAATAAAAATGTTGGATGTTGCATATTGATGTTTGAATTGAATATTGTATGGATAGTTGATCTGATATTTGATGTTTTGAACATGAATGAGTTTAAATGTTATCAAATGTAGAATTTTAAAATTTTGAAAATGCTTATGATTCGAATAACAATTATATAAAATTTTGTTATATTGATGACCGAATAATTGTCCGAGTACAAAACATATAGGACACCCAGAGATGGAATGTCCACCCAAAAAAATAGTTAGACGACCTATGACTAAAAGAAGCTAAGGCATCCACCTCTGCATTACAAGATCGATTTACATGATTACATTTGAAAAGCAAAAATCTCCTAATTAGCATTGAAATGCCATTGAAGAGGTTTTTGAGATGCCAAGGGCATAAGGATTCCTTTTTTATGATTGTCATAGCCACAAGGGAGTCCAATTCCAAAATCAGCTTTGCAATTTCCCAGGTTAAGACATTGTTGCAAGCCAGCACAAATCGCCCACGTTTCTACCTCCAACATAGAATGACAGTGGCAAGGAAGAGCACCTGCACTAAATTTTGATTTCAAGTTCATTAGTTGTGCCACTGTAGAAAGTGTAGTTTGTTTCACGCATCTATCCCATAAAGGTTTGTCTGCTTCTTCGAGAAGCTTATAAAATTTAGAAGCCGTAGGATTCGAGTCTTCTTGAATCAATATTTCACCGACATTTTCTCCTAACATTGCATCTCGTATAATGTCCCTATATGAATTGCTCGACTTGCCCACATTGGTATGTATAGTAGTTGTCTCTTTAGTCCATCTTTCTTTGCCATGAAAGAATCAATTTGTGTATGTCTATATAAATTCTTTTGCACATCATAGCTTACTTTCCACTGATAACATTTGCACTTCCGGCATAGACATAAGATTTCGCCATATGAAGAAGCAACATCTTCATTTTGATATGCTACATTAACAAAGTCATCAACACCATCCTTATATTCTTCTATTATAACATCCCATTTATCCTTCCAATGATGAATCCAACTACGATATAACTTTGTCATTTTTATAACAGACACATTAAGTCACATGTCAATAAATTCTTGTACTTAAAACATGTGATTTTGAAGTTATGAAGTCTAATATCATATGTTTCAAGTACTTGATCGTCGTTACTGATCAATGAATGATCATATTCTAGTCTCTTATTTCAATGTTCTCATTTTAATTAACAATAATAGTCATCCACATTCTATGTCAACTAAAATGATAACATAATAAAAAAGACAAAAAATTGATAACATTTGATCAATATTTGGTTCCAAGTTGAATCTCATCGAATACAAATTTGATGCATAATTCGGAATAATATAATTAATTTGTTCATTTATTTTCAAGTCATGATGTTCATCTAATTGGAGGCATAAATTTAAGAAATAATTTAGTTTGTTCATCTATTTTTCAAGTCACGATATTCGTATAGTTAAAAGCAGAGTTTCTAATTAACATAATGATCACTAGCTGATCATACTATAATTTTACTCATTTTCACCTAAATTCATGTGCATATAAGCCCTGAAAAGTTTATACTTGGATAATTATACTTAATATATATGCATTTATCTTTCCAGTATAATATTATGTTGCAATTGTATATTTGAGTTGTTTGATGTGTTGTTTTAATCCTTATTTGTTTAATTTTTCACTTGAAAATCTGATGCTTGCTGTTCTCTTTAATCCAACAACTAAATCAAGATATACATCCTTGCTGAAAAAGAAGGGGGGACCACAATGCAAGCTATCAAAAAGCAAAAAGAAATCTTTTCTTAGCACAAAAGCAAAAAGGACCGGCACAGATGGCATGAATTAGAGGGAATAGAAACTTCTAATTGGGATCAAAGGGTGATGAAATGTCATATAAAAAGAAGGATTCCAGGAGAAGAGGGAGCCTTGGAGCTGAAGGAAGAAGGAGGAGGAGCCAAGAGGAGATTTCAAGCTGAATCTGTTATTTCTATATTTCAAAATATTTTTTTATTTTGTTCCTCATCTATTTTGTATTGATTTCATCATTTATGAGGAGCTAAATCTTAGCTCTCTTAGGATTGGATAGCAGTCTAATTTTTGTTATGAATGGATGATGAACAACCCTGATTTTATCATCTATCACTGATGTTAGTATAGTTTTGAATGTTTTTGAATATGTTCTTATGGATGTGAATTCTATTTTATAATGACAACTGAAAAATTGATTTCAGATTCTTTTCTTACTTAGGAATGAGTGAAGAACATTGATATTATTTCCTGATTTCAATCTATCCATGCTGAGTTTTGATACATCCATTTACTTCTTGTTAATGTGAATCTTATATTGAATGGCAATCGAGAGATTGATTCTAGATTTTCTTAATGTTTAGAAATAAACCAAGAGCATTAACATTACTTTTGGGTCTGATTATGTTATATGCTATGAGCTGAATTGTTATCTTATCTTTATAATTGTTGCTACTTATGATTTCTGACTTACTTATTATGCTTATATCTGAAAGGAGTGTTAGCATGCTAGTAGTCGTCATAACTTCCATGATTTGAAACACTTTTAAATCAACCTAACTAACATTCATATAAAAGTATGATATTAGTTCTTATTTTAATGTACTGTGAGAGCAGTTTGTATAGGTTGAAATTGGCATGATTTTATTGTTGAGTTGTTCTAATTCATCCATAGCAGAATTAGATGAACCCCATTCCTAAGAGAATCTATCGTTAATTGTTAATCCACTTTAGGGATTTCAGCTAAGTAGTTAGTTTTTCATTCTATATTCATCACTTTAACATAGAAAAAAAGAGTTAACTTAGTTGTAGTTTGATTTTGTGTCTTTATCTTTCCCTTTTGCTTACTTGTTACTTTAGCCTTTTTAGTTTAAGATTAAGTTATATTAGTTAGTGAATCTTTATATCTCAAATCACTATGGATACGACATTCGAGTTAACTACTCTGATCTGTGCACTTGTAGTTCAGCGAAGTGAGGAAGCATAGTGCATGCCTAGACCTTAGTCTTTTGCATTTTGTGCATAGATTCCAATCAATTAGCAAGTTAATCACACTCCACATAATTCACATCAAGCTTTTGACACCATTGCCAGGTATTTGAGTCTAATTAGATTTACTTTCTGTAGTTTAGATTAGTTTTAGACTAGTTATCACATTTTTCAGCTTAGTTTTCTTTTACGTCTACAATCACTTTGAACATTCAATTCTGTTTGATTTTTCTTGTTTGAACCTGATGCTTCTGAATTCAATTTATGCACGATTTAGATAGTTAAGAAGAACTATACTTGTCTAATCTTGAACCTGAGAGAAGATTCAAAACAAGAAAAAAGAAGAAGGATAGTTGGAGAAGAGATAAACAATTAAGACACTAAAAACAATCGAGTCATGGCTGCTCCAAGAACATTGAAAGGTTGTTATTCACCAAGCAATGTTAGAGGACAATCAGTTGATGGAGTCATTACATCCGCTGCTACATTTGAGTTAAATCTAGCTCTAGTCATTATGATTAGGAAACATCAATTTGCAGGACTAGGCACTAAAAATCCAACTTTGCATTTTGACAATTTTAAGGAGATGTGCAGTACTGTTCACGTTTACAACACTCCCATGAATGTTGTCTACATGAGATTGTTCTCATTTTCACTCAAGGATAGAGCCAAGATTTGGTACAAGTCTCACACTCTTAAAGAAATTGCAACTTTGAATTCAATTGTGCAATTATTTCTATCTGAATTCTTTCCTCCTAGCAAGACTAATAACTATAGAGATCAAATTGCTAGATTCTATCAATTAGACCAGGAGAACATCTATGATGCTTGACAAAGACTTCAAAATTTGTCGAGGGTATGTCCACACCATGAATTTGAGAAATGGCAATTGGTGAACTACTTTCATAAGAGACTGAACTATCCCTCTAACGTAGCATTGGACACTGCTGCTAGTGGAACATTTGCTTCCAAGAACATTGATGAGGCATATCAGTTGATAGAATATATAGCCAAGAACCATCATTTCTTAACTCATGACAGAGCAAGAAGACCACAAGCTGAAAGTCAAGTTAACAATATTTTTGTCCAAGTTGAGAAAGCTCTATAAAAAGCTTTGGAAAGGCTTAACCTATCATCAGATGTGAACAAGATAACCACCACTGAAAGTAGATGTGATGTTTGTGGAAATCAGGGGTATTTAACTGAAAGTTGCAATATGATTATACAACAATATGAGCAAAATATTGGTCAAGTCAATGTAGTGGTGAATTATGGTGTAAGGCCTCCTGAGTATTACACTTCTGAGAATAGAAATCATCCTTACTTTTCATACAAAGCAAATCACTATCTAAGTCTCACCAACTCATAATTCCAATTGGCAACCCAAGATTGTGTCCAAGAATCAACCACCTTCATATAATCAATCAAATGTCCAGCTACAAAGATCACCATATGAGAAAACCACTCAAGCTTCACAAATATCTAAGATGAAAGAGTTGTTGGAAGCAATGTGGAATAAGCAAGAAAAGTATGATGAAGCTATACAAAGACAAGAGAAAGAGAGATAGGAAGATAGACAAAGACAAACTGAAGTAATGTTGAAATTATCTTCTCAAATTGAAAGTTTAAGTGCTCATAATAAGATGCTTAAAAATCTGATAGCCCAACAACCTAGTACTTCAACAAGAACTCCAGGAATTTTTCCAGGACAACTAGAAATCAATCCTAGAGAGCAAGTGCAAGCTATTCAACTCATAAGTGGCAGAATTATTGAAGAACCAATGAAGCATGTTGAAGACAATTCAACTAGAGTCAATCCAATATCAACAACTCCAAAAGAGATTGTGGAAGAAATTATAGTTAAGAACAAGACTACAAACACTCAAGTGGAAGTCAATGCAAGGATTTATAAACCTGTACCATTTCCACAGAGGCTACTCAAGAGTAGACAAGATCAACAATCTAGTAGATTTTTGGAAATTCTGAAGAAGCTTTACATTAATATACCATTTGTGAAAGCCATTCAGGAAATGCCTCCATATGCCAAGTTTCTTAAGGAGATCCTGACTAAGAAAAGAAGGATTATGGAGCATGAGACCATAGCCTTAAAAGAAGCCTCAGCTATAATTCAAAACAAGCTCCCCCCAAAATTGAAGGATCCAGGAAGCTTTTTAATTCCGTATGAGTTGGAAACAGGAAGATTCAAAGGGCTACGTGTGATTTAGGTGCTTCTGTTAGAGATTTCCTTGTAGCTAGCTGATAGATTAATCAAGTACCCACATGGAAAGTTCTACATTCCTGGGTAAACCTTGTGCAATCTTGTTTGAAGATTAGAACTTTTAAAATGATTGAAAAGAAAAAGATTTAAGCTCAATTAGTACTTATGTGTTCAGTATTAATGCTATTATTTGACAGACAATTTATTTTTCTACAAGGCTGAATTTGATATTGTTTAAATTTGTGTAGCATTCAAAACCTCTACGAAGCTGTGCATAGAAAATGGTGAGATGCTGAGTAGTACGTGTACAGAAGAATTATGTAGGAAAATTAGTCAGTTGATAATGTAGAGGTTATGATGGAACTTGCTTTGAATTTTTGCTTGAGGACAAGTAAAACTTTATGCAAAATATAACATATTTTATATTATTATTTTAGTTAATTTTCTATAATTTGATCATGGCATGCATAATTTTAGATCACTTTTAATCATAATTCCGGATTTATCGATTTTAATTATGAATTCTTTAAATTAAGAGGTAATTTACTTAATTTTTATAATTATTTTGTAGGCAAGCCAAATTAATGGATGGTCACAACGTAATTGGGGTAAAATCAAATAGAAGCTGTGGGTGTAAATGATAATTGCAAACTTGTTATCAGCCGAAATCCACATCACATAAAGATTTTGGGCAAAATGGAATTTTCTTTACCCCCAAGATCTTATCATATTGGCCGAGATGTGGTTATCACTTCATTAGATAAATTTTATGTCAGACTTCCTTGGGGGTAAAAGCAATGCAACTTGATATTTTTGGGTGTAACATGCATTAATTCATGCTTACATGGCCGAAACGTATTGGTCAATAATATGTCATTTTGGCCGAGATTAGAAGAAGGGTGTAAAGATAAGAAGAGTTTATCATTTTGGGCGAACTTATCATTTTGGCCGAGACCGTATCAACTTTTATTCGGTGAATTTAAAATCAGCCGTAGGATTTACGCCCGTAATCAACATGAAGACTCGTTTGCACCTATAAATATAGGACGAAACCAACAATCCAACTTTTGCTTTGAAGTGTGGTTTTCTTCTACGGCGAGTCGTGAGCTCTGTAGGCTTCAACCAAGAGGAGAGAGGTGCGACGGCTGGAGGTTAATTGCGACTCTAATCAAATCCGAAAGACTGTCCGACTGTCTGCCTAGATTCGAAATCTCTATTTTGGATGTAATTCTTTCGATTTTTATCATTTGTATTTTATTATCTCTTCAGAATTTCTAGGATGAACTCCATATTTTTAGAATTATTATTTTAGGAGATTATTAATTGAAGGGAAATGTTTGGACCCTATTTTATTTGTTTTAATCTTTTCTGATCAATTATTAATTGTGCTTAGTGCTTTGGATTTAATTATTTGGATTTCTGACCCGAGGGGTTTGCCCCCCATGATCTCGTCGGTCGGCCCCGCTAAGCATCCCGCCAACAGTGGCGGAGGACTTTAATGGGTCGGGCAGGTGCCGACGAGAAAGAGAGCATGCCCTCGTCATTACTGCTTATTCTTCTTATCGTCCGCGCCGATGGAAGATATCTGATTGTGGTGGGAGGCGAACAGACCACCACCGACGACAACGACGGTAGCTGGGGATGAATTCATCTTTTTCTCACCAAAGTTTAGGATCTCGTGGTACTTCGTCTTGAACAACTGTGGGGTGCTTGAGTGGTTGGTGTTAAAGTCCTGGTATGCGCTCTAGCAGGGCGTTGCGATGATCCGCTCAGCCCCGGTGATCCAGTTGGGCATCCCCTCGAACAGGGCCTAGCTCGGGAGGCCAGAACCATTGAAGAATGACTGCGTCATGGACATGAGTCCGGCGATGAAAGAATGGAAAAGAAGATTAATAATTTTATAAAGGGATAACTTCGACTTTTCATAAATAGAAAAAAAATGAAATTAACGAAACATGACAGAAGTTGACGGAAGGACTAAATTAAAAAAGTCATGATAGCTTAGGGATCCAAAAAAATAAGTTCATAGTTTATGATTAGATATGAAAAATCGTGATAGTTTAGAGAAAATAATCCAACTTTTTTTAACTTCATAAGTTAATTTTTATTAATAATATTTTTTTTCAATACATTAAAACATTTTTCTTTTATGCACCGTAGAAAAGAGCTATTACATTAATGACAGAACGAATTGCAAATTCTCAAGAAACTCAACATGCCAATATAGAACATCAATCATATAATGAATTGATTAGGCCAGATCAATATGATTGAGTAGTAGGTTATGAACATGGTGTTAATGCTAGACAAATACAAGGATCTCCATGTATAAAATCGGGAGGAGCGCAACCATGAAGCTGGTGGAAGTGATGGAGTTGTACCAAAATTTAAAAGAGGAGAAGAAGAACAACCAGAGTCTCACTCAGGCGGCACCTTCGCCCCCTGGCCAAGAAATGCCCGGCACGTCCAACTTGATAGCCACGGAGTCCTACCTCAGCAAGGTTCTGGGTTACCTCACCGACGGGGTTGGAGTTGTCGGGATATTTGGGATGGGGGAAGTCGACAAGATGACTCTCTTGAAAAGGATCAACAACACCCTCTCCCGTGGTGGCAATATCAACTCCAACTCAGGTGCTGTTTCTGCTGCTGCTGCTAATGTTGATGATGGAAAAAGGATGCATTTTGGCTGTGTAGTATGGGTCACGGTTTCAAGAGATGGCGCTGAGGTCCAAAGGTTGCAAGATATGGTGGCTAAACAACTCAAACTTACATTACCAAATGATGACAAAAGCTCACGGGCATCCCAGATTTTCAATTTCCTGAAGGACAACAAGTTTGTGATGTTGCTGGACGACGTTTGGGAATGTTGGGATCTGGATGAGATTGGCATCCCAAACATCAAAGGGCGAGCGGTGGTGCTCACTACAAGATCTGAGGCTGTATGTGGTGCTCACTACAAGATCTGAGGTGGAAGTTCTCAAACTAGAGGATGCATGGCGCCTCTTCCAGGAGAAGGCCGGAATTGAGCAACTCGAGAGTGGCACACAAATAGGAAATCTTGCGAGACAAGTTGCTGGTGAGTGTAAAGGTCTTCCCCTGGCGCTCGTGACCATCGGTCGAGCCATGTCCACCAAAAAGACCAGCGGCGAGTGGAGGCATGCTCTGGACTCACTAAAGAACTCGGACTTAACAATTGCCGTTCCAAAAGCAAATCCAAATTAGAAGATCATGTCACGGCTAAAGTTCAGCTATGATTATTTGGTCTATGAGAAAACACGACAATGGTTCCTGTTTTGCGTCTTGTTTCCTGAAGATTATGACATAAAAAAAGAGGATTTGATTGATTGTCTTATGGGCCGTGTTGTGATTGATTCTGATGATTTTAGTGATAGTAGTGAAATGTACGACTACGGTGACACTCTAATAGGATGTCTTACATCAGCATGTTTACTCGAGTCAACTCAACCTCAGTTTGAAGAATGCGTGAAAATGCATGATATTATTCGAGACATGGCCTTATGGATTGCCAACGATTGTAAAATGGACAATAGTAAATGGATTGTCCCTGCAGGACCAAGTTGCCAAGAGCCGTCAAGGAAAATTGATAAGTGGGAATCGGCAGACGGAATATCACTCATGAAAAATGATATGAGGAAGCTTCCAGAACCCATACGGACTTGCCCAAATTTATGTACTTTCATTATC
This sequence comes from Pontederia crassipes, assembly GCA_030549335.1. NCBI lineage: Eukaryota > Viridiplantae > Streptophyta > Magnoliopsida > Commelinales > Pontederiaceae > Pontederia > Pontederia crassipes. Next base: position 961,700 of record CM060198.1, on the reverse strand, counting down.
CGAAGAAATAAGAAGTTAGAAAGAATTCCCGAGACCTTCTTTCGACATTTTCTTGCATTGACCTATTTGGATGTCACTTACTGGGATCCACATATTTCCAGAGGAGGTAATCATGCTGGTTCAGCTTCAATATCTCAACCTATCATCTACTTATATTGAATCATTGAGCTCGAACTTGAAGGCTTTAGTGAAGCTGAGGTATTTAATCTTACATAATTGTGGAGATCTCAAAAATATTCCAGAAGAGTTGATATCTAGTCTCCCAAGCTTACAAGTATTGGACCTATATGAAAGTCGTATTACATTTGATTTATCCATTCATCCTCCCAACAAAGAAGTCAAAGAGCTAAAGAGGTTGAAGGGGAAGAGGATCAAGGCTCTCGGACTTGAAGTGAAGTTGCGAGACTTCTCATCACTCGATGAATATGTTGATGGTACCACAATTTCCAAGTTGACACTCAGGGGGTTCCCAAGTGATTCACCAGTTCGAGACACATTGATGATTGGCAAAAACATTCAAAAGTTAGGGTTGGGCTTATTTGGTTCGTTGAAAGAATTGACAATGTCGAGCAATGATCAATGCCGAGGATTTCCTCGATTGCGTCATCTTGTGCTCGTCTCTTTAAGTAGATTGGAGAAGATATCTTGGCAAAGACCGATGACAACTCTCACTACAAGAATTTTGTTAATACGTGACGTTTGCAAAATTTAAAAATGTCACTAAATATTAAAAAAATTAGTGACGTTAAGTAAATGCCACTAATTATTTACATTAGTGACATTTATACCAACCACATTCATCGACAAGTTTATATAAAAGGAAAAAACATTCACAGCTGTTAGCTTCCGCCTCATCAGGGTTTGTCAAATCCCTAGCCGCCTTCATCACTTATGTAGTTGGAGTCATCGCTCGTCTTCCACCGTCGGCTCATCGTCCTCATCCGACGGTCGATCACCCTACGCCGACGGTCGATCACTCATCTCCCTCCAACCGATTGATCGCCCCCTCTAATGGTTGTGCACGTCCCTCCTCTGATGAACGAGTGTCATTGGTCAAATCTCTATCTCTCTTCTGGCTGTTGTCCTCCGATTGTCAATCACCATCCTTGGACGAATGCGTGCTGCTGGTCAGATTTCTCTCAATTCATTATCCGATCACCCTCCGATGAACGAGTGTTGCTGGTCAGATCTCTCTCTCTCTCTCTCTCTCTTTCTATTCATTTGAAAAAGGATCCCTGTCAGAGAAATTGCCTTGCATTCGCCTCCATATTGGGCATTTATTAACGATAGCTTTTTTAAGTCTTTATTTCTAGGGTGAACCACTAGGATGGACTGAATAAAATTTCATTTCTTTTCTTGTCCTTATCATGTTTGTTGAATTGAAGACATGAATGCAAAGCAGTTGCTTGGGCATGAACCAAGCAATGGCATGGTTTCTAGGTGTTTTAAAATTTGAGGAGCTCTGAATTATTTATCAGTAACATGACTCATTTGCTACTTTAGGTGCCTGGGTATCCTTCTCTACGTGAAAATATCCTGCATCTTGCACCCAGGCATGGAGTTTTACATTGCTTTTCCACAAATGAGAATGAAAATTGGTGGTGTTCTATCTACTTTAAACCTATTTATTTTTTCTCACTTTGTTAGGGTGGTGAGTCTTCCTGATGATACAAAGAGAGATCTAGAAGACCCGGACAGCAGGTATGAGTCATAGAAAATTATAGATATAGATATACGTTAATAGCACTTTGTTGGATTTAATGTTACTATTTTGGGTGTCAATTGCTTGGCACGATTTATGACAATTGTGCCTTGCGCATACCAGGACAACACTGTCATAGGACACCACCACCATATGAATCCCAACTTTTTTGTTCTTGCCATGATATGAAGATGAAGGTCGAGTATTGTCCTTTTTTGCCATTGAATTTAGTGTACATGGGTGCCAAGTTAATTACAACGTTGTACATATTAAGTTAAATTTTTTGCCTTCATGGATGTTTTCTTTATATTATGTTTCCTCATATTGGATCATTATGCCTAGAGCAGTATGAATAAATGTGGATGACTGTAGAATGAAGTTGAAGGGCTATAAGAATCTATCAAAAACATTTTTTTACTGTGAAATTAACATTAATTAGCTTTTCATTTGTCCTTTACAATATTTTACCTATTGTAACTTTTGTGATTGCCTCGTTTTTAAAAAAAACTTTTTGATTGCCATTATTCCCAGGTGATCACTTTGATTGTTTGGATTTCTAAGCACTTCTACAGGATATGGACATTGCATATATAACTCTTTCTCTTGGATCTAACTAGTGTTTTGGATAGGTTTTTTCATGATTTACATAATGTAGAAATAAACAACAAGAGGAGATGGGCTACAAATTTTTGGGACTTTAATAGCTGAGGAAGGTGCATTGGTGATGATACTGTACAAATGTCCAATTGTGCATAGCCCATGTTGCCATCGAGAATAGCCAACGTTTAGAGTTTTGATTGATGGAACCATGATAACATGGAGCAATTGTAAACTCTTATATTTTGTATTTTTTGTTATAGGTCTTATATAAAAAATAGACTTGTAAATCCTATACTAACGTTGGAATGCATTTGTCATATTATTCTTTTCTTTCCTTATGGTAGGTTTTCTTGTTCAATGTAGTAAATTTCTCAAAAGAATCATTATGCAATGAAGTTATTCACTGAATTAAATTTCCTTAACTTTTTAATATTTATGTTAGAGTATTTCTATAAATGTTTTAATAAAGATGACCTTTTTTAACATTTGGCACCACATAATAACATTTATAAATCACAAAAAATATTTAGTAATGATTAAATATTGTAAAGATTATTCTTTTTTGACATATAAGTGTTGCCAAAATTACGCTTTTTGTGACCTTCAAACGATGTTTTTCAAAGACGTATATTTTGTAACTCGTCTTTAGGGACGCTTAAAGGGTGACACTTAATAAACGTCACTAAATATCTTTTGTGACGTTTAATTAAATTTTGGTAATATTTATTAAACGTCATTAAAAAATCATTTTTGTATTAGTGTCTAGAAATGTTTCTTGAACTCACAGTTATCAGGATTTGGAATTGCCAAATGGCAGATATTTCATGGATTTAACATGCGACACGCCTTAAGTTACTGACCATACAAGAAGGCCATCGGACCCAAGATGGATGAAAGTAGGCCACCCATTACATTTCCTAATCTCAGAAGTTTCACGTTGGCGAGTTTGACATCACTGCGTAACATCTACGAAGGAACGATCAACTGCCCCTTGTTAGAAGATTTGGTCGTGTTTGAGTGTGAAGGTTTGACAAGACTACCATTTAATTTTCAGTCACATATAACTAACAACAGACCACTGCGCATTATAGCAGAATCATGAGAATCAAATTGGTGGGGGGATTTAAAGTGGGAAGATGACAACATCAAATCCCAACTTCAACGCTTCGTGTAAGTCGCATGCATGAGCTAAAATCCAAATCAATTCGGTCTACATATGCTTCATCCACGTGTTAAATTCATTAATCTCCAATTTTCTTATTAATGCAGCGAGTTCTTTGGTTGATCCAACAAGAAATTGTTTTTGGTTTTGAGGTTAATGTGGGACATTCCAACAAGAAAGCATCTAGAGACAATTTGATGAGAAGGTTGTAATTGATATATAGATGCATGTAAAGGTTTTCACGTGTCTTTCCTTTTCCGAGTTGAAGAATTAAGTATATGTGGTTTCTACGGAAGGGAAAACACATGTGCAAAAGTATATAGACACATCTTATTATTTTGAAATAAAATGATCATTAACATGATGTAAATTTAATTTATTTGTTTCACCCAATTATCTATAACTTTTAGTTCATTTCTCGCGCACTCTCTCTCTCTCTCCTCAGAAAATACAATAGGTAAACATACTAAACTGAAACTAAATTAATTTGATTTTTTTTTTGCAAGAATACCTTTCATTTTTATAAAATAATTATTCACTTCATCTTCTTATTTCACTCCTATGTCTCTTTTAGATTTATGTCGTCAACATATATTGATATACTGAGAAAAAAAAGGTAAAACACAACAAGAGTTATAGTTATAATATAGTAATTTATTTTCTTTGTCCTAGACCATGTTGATATAGACATGAGATGATGACTCTAACAATGCACCCACATTACTAAGTAAAAAACACTGTATGATTAAAACATTCGCTAATATTTGTTAGAAAAAGAAATTTGCAATTTAAAATATGAAGTAATTAACTTCTGCTTCCTCTTCTACTCTTATCCCTTATAATTGATCATTGAACTATGTATTTTTCTCTCTCTCTCTCTCTCTCTCTCTCTCTCTCTCTCTATATATATATATATATATATATATATATAAACTAACATTGATTGGCAATTAGCGGGGTACATCCCAAATGGTCGATGAGTATTAATAATTTCGTGATCAATTTTTAGAGCCATCACATAACAAGAGAATAAATATTTTTTGCTCTATTTTTTTAATAATGAATTAATCAAATATTAATTACTCTGAATACGTATGGGGACGTAATAAAAAATATATATATAATCTCGCATTATCTTACATTTTCTTTCGATCCAGGCGCAATGGGCCGAACCAGATGTGTGTGGCCGCAAACAGGGCTTGTGTGCGCGTACAATCGTGGGCCAAGCGGCGCGGTGTCGGCCCATGTGTTTTTATCATATACTATATATAGAAGATATAAATAATAAAATAAATCAAACGATTTGTTATCTTCTCTAAGAAATTCGAAATAATTAAATAAAAACTTAAGGCCAATAATTAGTGCGTACCAATGATTCTCATCTCATATGCATGAATCAATCTATTTTTCTTTTCAGTCCAGTGCCAATAATTTTCTGAAAAGTAATTAACAGTACAAATTAGACAAAGCTGCTCATTTAATTCAAAATAATTTTGGAACATATGTATTTGGTTGCATCTAAAACAAAAAAAAAAGAATATTTGAAACATAAAACTTATTTAAAGCACAAAGTTTCTTTTAATGATTAAGTGATCTTTCCATTAAAAAAACACTGCATATACATAAATATTATTGTGGACCTTACTTTTGCACTATTTTTAATTCCTTCATTTCTTTCTCCTGCCGAGACAATGACATGTTTTGCGCCCTGTTCTAAATAAAAAACGCATATTTGAAGGGATCGTTTTCAAATAAATCAAGATGATGCAGAGAGACCACCTCACTCCCCAACCATGGAATGAAGCAGAATCCAGAATCCAGATATATGTCGTGGAGCAGATGCAGTACCTCTAGATGTCACTGGTAGTCTTGACCCCTATATATGTTGAGGTGAAGCTGGGCAACTACAAGGGCACTACCCCGCCATTTTGAGAAAAAAAGGACAAACCCTGACGATTCAGGCTCTAAAGACCTTGAGTTTTAACTGAATAGTATAATAAATAATATTATATTAATATTTTATATTTAATAAATAAATTATTTTATACGAGAGAGGTAAGAGAGAGAAAAATATATTAGAAAAAAAAAGCAAAACTAAAACTGAAAAGGACGTCACATGGATGAAATAAAAATGGTAACCACTGTTTTCATCTCGGAGCTTGGGAACCACAGTTTTCATCTTGGATTCTTGATCCGAATTCGTTAAACATCGAAATCGTTGTTAAATGGACACTTAGTGTTCAGGTCATTAACTCATTGTGAAGGACAAGCGTATGGAAATCATGGTTCTCTCCACTTTCACGCGAGGAAAAAAAATGATAGATTAATTTTAGCGAATATTTGAAAAAAATAAATATTATAAATATAAAACATAGTTTTAAGCTTTAATAAAAATAAAAGTATAAATTAATATTTTTTTAAAATTTTTTGTTAAAAATATATTATTTAAATATAAAAATTCATTTTTTTAAAAAATTATATTTCATGAAATATTAAATTTTTAAATGAAATGATAGGTGATAAATAATATTATATTAATATTTTATATTAAATATTTTATATTTAAGAAATAATTTGTTTTGTGAGAGAAATGTGAGAAATTGAAAATGAAAAAGAAAAAAAAAATTGAAAAAAGGGATTCCTACTACAGTGCTAAGACGATTAAAATAAAGGTCATGAAATTCTTATATTTTGTATTGATCCGGCAAACGTCAAGTCATTTGACGAAATTAATTAAAATTAACCAGCGATTCCGGCCAGAACTAGGCACTGAGTTCGGCTAGTTCCAATTGCCAAGATCATATTTTATTTGAACGAGGTACCGAAGCGTGTTTGAGCAATATTTTTTTTTAAATGATGATTTCATTAACTAAGTAGGAAATTGATCATTATGGTCGAACTACAAAATATGTTGAAGGCCCGGAGAGAGATTATAACGATATAGATTTTTAAAAAATAAATAAAAGATATTTATTTTTATTTAATGAATCTGAAAGTTCCAATGTTAATATTTTAGAATTAAATAATTCTAAAATTAATAGAAATTATGAGATAAGATGGAGAGATAGAAAGGAATTTAAAAAGAGATAGGATTTTTATGAAAATAAATATTGGATTGTTATGTAAATTCATGTTTAAATAAATCTAAATAATTAATAAGTAATTAGTCATTGATGGACGGTCAAGATTTATTCTAAAGAAGTCCAAGGTTTAATAGAATTAAAATCTCAAATCTGCATCTATAAATAGGCATTAAAGCATGGCTGGAAACTCCTTTATTCTGCCAAACAGAATTTTGCCCACGAGCCCCCATTTTTCTCTCGTTTGCATGTGAACCGAGGCACCCCCGAGAGCACGCGACGGCTGGTTTCGAATTCGATACATAGGAGAAGAAGTTCAAGGTGGTGGTCACGGGTTTCGGAACGAGGACAGAGAGCAATCGTCGGCTAAAATTCGACGTTCGTGCAGATTTTCAGAGAAGGAAATCCAGTTGATTTTTCAGTCAACTTTAGTACGTAAGGAGAATCCCTATGTCATCGATTTTCCGCGACATGAAATCCTATCCTCTTCTCCTTCGTATTGTGAATCCAATGATATATCGTATGCATAGTTTGAACATCGTAGGGCATAGTTATAATGGTCGAAAAGTCGCATCGGAACGCACTTCTTCGTTGGTGGCAGAACCCAGCCCGGGTTCTGCTGTACCTAGCTCGAATTTCATTGAATCCGAACCGAGTTAGATTCGGAATCGAATCGGGTTATCCAACCCAGTCCAAATTCCTATTGGCCTGACCAGGGTTCGGCTTCGGCTCAACTCGGACGTGGCGTGATTGTCTTGGAGGTGAACCGGCCAACCCGACCTGAGTTTGCTCTGGCCGAGGGGATTTTGATTATTTCCGAACACGGCCCAGGTTTCACCTGATGCGGACCGAGTTCTAGAGACAGAAAACGTAATTTGTGATACTTTAATATAGATAATTGAATAGTTATCATAGTTAATTATTCCTGATCGTATTGTTAACAGATCTGACCTCATCAAATTTTATCAAATTTGATTTGAGATTATCATTATTGTTACTCTATCAGATCCTGTGATTCATCATAATATTGATCCAATAGTTTTCTCCTGATTGAGTCCTTATCTAACCTAAAGTAAATTGTTAAAGATATGTCTTTAGGATAAACAAGATAAAAAATGAAAACTGCTGGATTTTCATGTTCTCCGATTGTCTCTAAGCCCCCTAGGTCATTATTGTTATTGTATTGTATGGGACAGATAGTGTACCTAGAGGTTTGAGACGTCATGAGCTATGGCTGTCCTGTGATGACCATGGTACCCCGCCATCATGAAGCTATTATTAGCGCTACTATTGGAGGGCAGCTTGCCGTGATTTGATCTCCCATTGGTCTACATGAAAGAAACATAGAGTTTCTCCTAATTGATCGAGCACTCTCTATTAAATTGAATAACTCCAAAGATTGAATTGAAATTGAAATTAAATTGAATTGAATCGAATCTTGGTTATTCAAATTTTGGCATTGATTGATTTTGCCTCCGCCCATTGAATGGAATAGAAATTGTTATTGGCCGATGAACACAGACATTGATAATAGAAAATTATTAAATGGGATAGGTGCCATAGTGATCAAGCATAGTTGATAGTTGATATTGATTGGTCCCTTGACCGCTTACCTGATCCTCTTCATTGATTCATAGTCTTATTGATATATTGTTTTTATTATTGAGCTCTCCTTATATTGTCCGATCCTATGCTCTATTATTTATTGCTCCTTATTCATTATTGATTTTTTTGCACCATTGATCTATTATTTATTATTATGGTTAGACTCTACGTACTGAGTATTTTTATACTCATGGGTTTTTCCTTACATTTGGATTCATACAGGTGAGATGATAGAAGATGGTGATGCAGATGGTCAGGCTTAGTGACGGAGATGTTGCATATGGTGTAGGATTTAGTCCTACTAGGTTATTGGATTAACTTTTATTTTTCGCATATTTAGTATGGTGGAGTCATGAACGTTTCCAGCTCCTTAACATTATATATCGCTAGACGATCTTATTATTATAGAATTTATTTTTCGCAAGAATTATATAGATAAAATTGTGTAGCATTTTCGGGACAACTCTGAGCACGTGAAAGTCACGTGGATCTCGGGGTGTTACAGAGATTCTCCAACCAAAATTTTCATGGCCCGATCTACCAATGTTGGCGAGGTAGTTGACATTAGTGTTCACTTTCCTTGAATAATGATTACACTTTAAGTTTACAAAAAGACAATGAGACAATGAATTTCAGCAAAGATGGACCACATGCGTCATGGTGTTTTGCACATGTCGTTGATGATGTTGACCACTATGGATGAGTCCGATTCCAAGATAAGGCTGACATGCCAAGCTGCTTCCCCATCCAAAGTCCCAACAGATTCCAATGCAGAGGATGAAAGGCAGTTAGATGCACATGCAGCAATAAGTTCGGAGTTAGTATTGTGAATTAAAAATCCCACACTACTAGCCATGGATTGATGGTAGAAGGAATCGTCAGTGTTCAGCTTGGCCCAAGATGAGGTGGGGGGGGGCGGGGCTCCCATCGGACTGAAAGGGGGTCCAGGCGTAAGAGTGGTGCATGTATGTGGGGTGCCTCAGTATAATAAGTAGTCTCATATCCAAAATACTAGCCCATAACCTTAGATCAAACCGCTGATGTGGTTGACAACCATGTGGACATTTGTGAGAAATTATGTTGTAAAGCTATTTAGAAGGTGGACCAGGACATTCAAAGAAGAGATGATGATCATTTTCAAATGTAAGCCCACAAAAAGAGAACATGTTAACATTGAGATTGAGATGTAGTAAGAGAGATTGAGTAGGCAATCTGCAGTGGGTTAGCTTCCGTAGGAAAAGTTTGTTTTTGTCCATGATCTTGAGGTTCCACATCTTCATCCATTCAGACCCTCCTGACCTTAGCGATGTCGGTGTTTGGCGGCATAATGAATAATAAACATATTTTGAAGTCGGCCCAAGGTCGACAAAAGGCTCATGTAGAAAGAGGCGACGAAAGCATACCTTCAAGACTGACAATCAAGTTCTAGTCCAAGTCTCATCGACTAAAGGAGTGATACGACTTAGTATGAAAGAAAAGTTGAGCCCATAATATGTGGGCCTTTCGAAGTTTTTAGACATAGCCAAAGGCACAGCGTGCAAATTGGCTCTACTTCCGACATATGTCAGAGTACACAATGCCTTCTAGGTCTTATTGCTCTGAAAATATAGGCATGACCATGCCAACGTGATTCAAATCGAGAAACTAAACCTTAAGGAGAATTTAACATATGAGGAACAACCCATGAAAATATTGGAATATTAAAAAATTCAGAGAGGAAAGTGGCGTTAGTCAAAGTAGCATGGAAGCACCATCATAGGAAAGAAGCAACCTAGAGTTTGAGAGGTGCAAAAAGTTTTCTAGATTTTTCGGTAAGATCTAACTTTGATCTAAATTCGAGGATGAATTTCTTTTCAATGGGGTAGTGATGTAACGGCCTACTCTTGACTTAAAAAAATGGAACGAGAGAATCGGTCATCCCCCCCCCACTGATTCTCTCTACCCCCTCTCTCCCACTTTCCTCATGACTTGTTCCCCAAGGAAAGGGGTGGCAGAGAGTATAAGAGGGGAGTGGGGAGGACTCCTACACCTTTTGGACTCTCCCACTCAGCCACCGCAGCTCCACTCTCCCTCCTCTGCTCTTCTTCTTCGGCGAATGACGAACAACGTCCAGGCGCGTACCGAGCAGAATAGGGTTGAATGAGAACACACCTCTCGCATGAGCAGCAGTCCTTTCGACGCACCAGTGAGGTCGCCCGCACCACATCGTCGGACAAGGATGATAGGAGATTGAGAAGAGGATGAGCGCACCTCCGACGAACATAATTCATTCAGAAAAAGTATCTTAGATGTAAAATCCCCTTAGACGATGTTTTGTTGATCATAGAATGTGGATTAGGACTCCATATTGATCTAGAACATACTAAGATCATTTTTCATATTATGACTATTGCGAATGGATGGCCGGAGATTGACTGGAGAGAAGGAAGAAAGTGGACGCAATTCTGCGCACCAGCGACTCGGCCCAAGTCACCAACGACCCGGCCCGAGTCATTACAGAGCACGGCCCGGGTATCATTATACCTGTCCCGAGTCATCTCGCCGACGATGTCGCAAACGGTCGATTGGACCGACCGAATCGAACCCCGATTCGGCTTGGGTCATAGCAATCGGTCGATTGGACCGAGCACCAGCTCGATCGGGATGACCTACAGAGGGATAACCCTAATCCGACCCAAGTCGAATGCCAACTCGAACCAAGATAGACACCTCAATCCCCTCGGCACGATCTGGCCCAGGTTATCCCCAACCCGGCCTTGGTCCTGTAGGGCGCACCAATTCTGGGCCTTGATCTTTCCTAACTGGGCTTCACTTTCGACAGGCCCACTTGAGGTCATGCCCATCATAGTAGAGGACGTATTGGGCCTTTCTTCCTCAGGAAAAAAGGGTCTGACTCTACCTTTTCCTGATCCATTATTTCAAGCCCCATAGATGATAAAAAAGATAAGTAAAGTAAAGATAAAATAACGCGATAGCTATGTGTCGTCCAAAGTATAGAGTACAGAGGTCAATAGGTGGGTATTAATAGCCCCACCACGGTCAACGTCATGAGATGGGTATTAATAGTCCCACTGTGACAGTATTACAGAGATAGAGAAGGGACAGGTAGCTGAACTAAGGAGATAGTGCACCTACTGATCTTAACGACCACTGCTCCTGTATCACAAGCCCTGTCCTACGTACAAGTGTTTTGAATATGGGTGGCGTAATGGCACGCTCTTCCCCCACGGGAGCTATATATGGATTACAAAGTATAATGCGAGAGGGACAGGTAGCTTAGTTGAGGAGACAACGAATCTACGGGTCTTTAGTGACCACTGTTCCTGAGGTGCAGGTCCTCTCCCACCTGTATTCCGAAAAGGATATGCCTTAGCATATGCCTTCTCTTTCATTGGCGTCCTGTGTAATATCCCTAAGTAAACCATGCATGATTAGTTGTATGAATGTGATGTTATATTATCTTATTGATAATCTCTATGAATGTGATGTTAAGGCTTACACTTCGATATCAACTAAAGTATAAAAGCGATGGAAATTTACTTAAGGTATGAAAATGTCATTTTCGAAAAAGTGAAAATTTGAAAAATTAAAGTCCCGATAATTTTTCCTATATATGAAAGGATTCTAAAAGTGATTTTTAAGAATTTATAGGAGGTGTGTGAGTTAGGTAAAACATAGACACAAAATCGAAAAATTTATGAAATTACGATTTTTGTTCTTCGGACAAAAAATTAGATTTTGATTCCTTGGTTATTTATTTTTCTAAATATTTTATTTCAATCCAAATGGAGGATAGTTCCTTATTTACATGTAATGTCTTAAGTAAATAAATAAATAAAAAAATAAATAAAAAAATAAATAAAAAATACAAAAGCCATTTACTTATCCTTATTTCCACCGTCTAAAGTCGGTTCTCCTTCCTTCTAATACTTATTCTTTTTACCTTTAACTATATTTCTCTGCCATTTTCACCACTTTGGCCGAACACCTAAGGCAAGAGCAAAAATATCCATAATTGTTGAAAGAATTGGAGGAAGAGAAGGGGCAACTAGGGTTTTAGATTTTGGCAAGTTCTTACTTAATTTCCTTTGGATTTTAACTACATGGTTCCTAATTAGGGTTTCTCTGAACCTGTCTTACCTATTCATTTTCGAATTTTACTTGAACATGGGGCAAAACTCATGTTGTTCATGGGTAAGATTAACCCTAGTCATGTTCAATTGATTCACGAATCTTTAGCTACATAATTCCATACCTTCGAGTGATAAAAAAATTATGAAATTTATTCAGATTGATTCCCTATGAGTCTACTTTTATTAAACTTTGAAATCAAGTTAATATGATTTCTGTAGATAAAGTTATGCTCATATCTTTAAGGTACTATCATTCTGTCCGCCTAAATTGATACTCGAATTCGTAAATTATGTATTAAATTCAATATATCGTGAAATTATTTGATAATTTAGGATGTCATTGATGTTAGGGTTCATTGACAATTGGAATCACTAGAAAAGGATATGTGTAGCGAAAGGTATAAATAATTTACCGAGCCTTACTCCGTTTGTCAAGAGGGAACTTAGGGCAGATTACGCTACTATTGGTTAAATTTATTGTGCTAAGTACAAGTAGATATAAATTCAAGTAATTTTATGTGTTGCACCTTAGGATGTCTACTATTTGAGAAAATTGAAATAATCAGAACAGGGAAGGTTTATTATTTTATATAAATCATAAAGTTAAGATTACTCAGTCTGTCAGGACATAGAAATAACATAAAAGTTAGGCTGAATGTTGATTTTCCTGAGAGCAAATCAGAATGAAGTAGGAAATGAAACTTTTACAGATTAATATTTCTGTAATATGAAAGTAAAGAAATTTGAAATGATATCATTTGATTATGTATATCAGAAGATATGAATTTTTCTTTATTATGCGTGCAATCTGTTATAATATTAGGTCAATTCTTATGTTTAATAGTTACTTAAGTTATAAGAGTAAATACTTAAGGTTCATATACCTAAGCAATTAATTATGTTTTATGTGATAGAATTGTGTTTAGATCATAGTAGTAATGTGTTTCTTACTATAATTGTTAGGAATAGAAGAATAAAGTAGTGAACAAGGAAATGAAAACATTTTGCTAACCCTTATAGGTAAGTTGATTTCTCCTACTCTATGTTTTCATCTCTTTTGAATTCGGTGTGACATTAATTATTATATGTATTGAATATGTTTTGGAATTCTATGAATTGGTTTTGAGAAATTCAATTATGAAAAGTATATGTGATATGATCTGAATGGATTGCGATGAGTGCAATCTTGTTCATTTTGAAATGGTATTGGATATGATTCATCTTCTGATATTCAGGAGATGTTTGCTATATGATGAATCATACATCGACATTCATTTGAATTTACATATATGATGGTTGGAGTTAAGTGCTACATCGCTGATCACGATGGGAGCTACCTCTAGGATCCAATTCATCATTTTGTTCCTCAGAAATGAGGTGAGATAGACTAGAGCTAAGTGTCATGCGGAGCTAAGTGCCGCATCGTGAGTAGTCGCGATGGGGGCCACCTCTAGAATCCACCTATCGCTATATGATTGTTCCCCGAAAGGGATAAAGTAGAATGAAGCTAAGTGCTACATCGTCGATCACGATAGGAGCCACCTCTAAAGTCCACCTACCGACCACTGGCCAGTTAGTGATTCGTGCATACATATGAGAGTGTTGCATTGCATACACATATTTGATATGTTTAAGTGGCAATGAATGTGAATTGAATGCAATGCTTTTGATTGGGATGTTATATATATACATTTAGTAAATGTATGAAGATATTGACTTTGATATTATGATTAATGCATGTATATTTATGTCTCCTCGAATTTATTAGATGTTAACACATAGCTTATGAGTTATCAGTTTACTGAACTATTATTTGCTTACAGTGTTGTTGTACAATTTTCAGTAGAACTTTTGGGGGCGCGAGAGACAACCTTAGCAGGGTGTGGATCCTTTTTATTGCTAAGGTATTGAGAAGTCATGCGTCCCACCGCGCATGTTAGATAGAAGACTTGCAGCTCTCATATTTCTCTATTGGGATATGGAGAGAGTTTGATAAGTGCTATGTATGAAAAGTAATTTTGTATCTTGTAAAATATAAATCTTTTATGACTATGTGGTGGTGTAAATCCTAAGGTTGTTATATGTTCTGAATGATCAATATAAACTGCGTGGGTTGCTTATATGTGTTATCATTTTTTTGTATTATCTGAAGGAGTTATGCACAAATTTTTTCAAAAAAAATTTATTTGATCGTTTGTAATTAGTCGCGAGCTCTGATTTAAATCACTATTTAAATCGGGGTCGTGACATCCTGGCTACACAGATGCATATAGACACCTCTAACTTTCCAACTTAATCAAGCCAAGCTCGCATAGGATAATGAATTTCAAAGACTTTATAGTAATGTAAAAGATGTATCACACAAAATAAAGCAAAGTATGATAATGTACAATAGAGTAAAGTATAGTAAAATAAAGTATAACACGGTAAAGTATTATATTGTAAAGTATGATAAAAATATGTCAAAGTAAAGTATGGCAAACTACAGAAGCAGTAAAGTATGTCAAAGTATCACTATTTAAAAATATGTCAAAATATGTCAAATATGATAAAAATTGTAAAGTAAATCTTGTATTTAAAAGATATTGGAATTTTCTCTTTTAACCTCGTACATGTGACTATTTGTTTGATTTATTTGAAATATGTGAATTCTCCTTTTACTTGAATGATTTCATTAAATGTGACACCCTTTGATTTTCCAATAATTTCTTCCGCAAATTTTTTCTTTCATTTGTTTTTCTATTATTTCTATTGTCACATGTATCAATTATTAATTGAATGGTCAAAGTCAAGAAAGCAATAAGCAGTGTAGTGTTTCCTTGATCAATCTAACTGCCAACGTGATAAGAGAGTTAATTTTGGGCGCGTTATATCTACATTAATAAATAATTAAAGAGATTATCGATGTTATGGATTAAGTACATCGGCAGTCTCAGGATTTTCGATATATTCTTTCCCGTAATGTATATGAAGTACGTAAATGCTTGGTGCAATTTAAATGAAATAAATAAAAATATACTTTAGAAAAAAGGGCATGCCTTCATTTTTTTCTCTTTTTTTTTACACTGAAGCGTTAATTAATTGTTCGTAATAAAAATTATATTCACATATTTATCGTGCCTCTAGAATTATATTTAAATGGATACCTCCGTCAAGTTTTTTTACGTAACAAATAAACTTTAATATTTAATCACATGTCTATTATTGTTTCACCCTGATGGTATTAGCTTCTATAGTATCTTATATTTCAAAATTTATTGAATTAATTTTTCATTCTTAAACAATAAAACACAGAAAAAATATAAAATGAAATAAGACTTCGCTTGTACAGAAGGTCCCTTCTCACTTTTACTTTGAATTAATTGTTGAGCGTCCACGTTTAGTTTGCAGTTGCTTTGAATTTTAAATATTTTAATAAAAAAATAATGATGGCATTCATTTTTTAAAAAAAATTTAAGAAATATATGGATCTAAAATAGATTCACGCGTGTGAATATTAAATCAATAATGATTTTTAATAATATTTTTTTATTTAAATATATAATAAATTTAGTATTCTAACCCATTTTGATTTTACACATTCCTTAACCCTTTTAAAAGTGAGACTGTTTCTCATTATTTTATTTATGAGATAAAAATATATGAATCAAATTATTACTACGTGTTTGAACAGGCTTAGCTAGATTATAGATTATTGATATTTTATTTGACGCGAGTATATGAGCCATCCGGATAAGTAATTATTAAATTTGGACTAAATTAGCGTCTTGATTTTTTAAACTATCAACCAAATTAAGTGTGAAATCACTATTCTTTACTTTTGGAAAATATAATCTTGTATTCTTGGTATTAACACGAATATTTCACTATTTTTCTTCTTTTCGAATCCATTTTTTTTACTTATTGTGCTTATATTATTTAACAATTAAATATTTGCATGAAATTAAATATTTTTTGTTCACTTCAATGAATATGCACATTGAGAATAAACCTAACCTTTCAATACATGAAAAGTATTCTATTCTAATGTTGTATTCCCACATTAAGAATAAATTTATTAAAGTTATTTTTAATGTGCAACCCATGTCTTTATTTCTTCGAAAATTTTTCATACTCTTATCATGCATTTATGCAAGTACTCAACTTCTTGAAATTAGTTTCGGAAGGAACAATCCTCATTTAATAATCAAAACTTTAAATCGAACAAAATTCATGGGGTTGTAATACCACATAGTGGTCTTGATAAACTCCTAAACCATCAGTAGATCATCAGATTCCTTAATCACACTCTTGTTCATTCTGAAAAAGGTTCACTATGTAATTAATCAAGACCTTTTAAATATGAGCATTTTTAAATTAAATCAAAGACCCGAAATGTTGTCCACAAAGAATGGAACACAACCACAAACAAGGAACATGCATTTAATGATTAACCCATCTATTAAGGCCATGAAAGCAAACCTTAAAATGGAATGTACAAACTTTAGGCAAATTAGAAAACAGGACAAAAGGAACGAAACATACAATTCACCTTTTAGAACTCAAAGATGATCGACATGGGTAAACAGACAGAGAACTTGCCAATCTTAATTTAACATGTGATCTACCTTTAACAAAACAAGTTTAAAGTGGTGAAGTAAATGAAGATTTAATTAACTGAAAAAATTGAGATAAAAACACACATTTCTTCCATTTTACAGCTATTGTTGGACAAATATCAAATCGCATTGCATCCATTTAGGATCACCTTGTTGCTGAAATGACAAATGATGATCATATCAGAAACATATTTGTAGAACACTATAAATTCATTTGGCAGCCAAACCTTTTCTCCCTTTGATATAGAGAACTAGGCTAATTTGCCTTCGCCTCAATTGACACTCAAGACTCATATCACTTGTCATCACACAAGAAATTAATGATAATCTTTGGAGCATTCCACATGGACCGATGGCTACACAATAGAATTTTATAAATAGTAATGGAATAATGTTGATGTCTACAATATCTAACATCTTTGAGACTAAATCCTTACTGGTTAGTTTATAACCTTTTGCAATGTCCTATATAAGATTATAACCAAGATAATAGCTTACGAATTCAAACTAACATTGGTAGATCTCGTTCGATTCTTGTAAAAAATTTTTATTACCAAAAGATCTAACACAAGAAGTGGTTCACTCAATGAAATTTGATAGGAGGAAATGCATGATGATTAAAGTGAACATTCAAAGGCTTTTGACATGATTTCCTCGTGGCCACCCTTAACAGCTTCAACCCTCTAAGTATGATATATCGCTCTATTTCTTCGTTATCATCTCCCAAACCTTCTTATCCATCCTTAATCAAGTAGTTGCAATTGGGAAAATCAACGCTTTCAACTAATTTAGTATATCATCTACTCTATGCAAATTGATATGATTATTTTCTTAGGAGTTATGACTTTAATTATAAACTGCAAGAGACCAAAAAGTATATTCAAAATGTACGAGGGCATAACCAACCAACAAATTAATTGGAACAAATTTAATATCTTTCTCCCACCAAAATTCAATAGCAACAGAGAAAAATATAATAAAACAACACTCTAACTAAGTATGAACTTTGATCATTCCCTTTTCATTATCTTGAAGTTCCTGTTTCCTACCTTCACATCGCCCTTAAATAGCAGCCCAACCTCACTGAGAAGGAGGCCATTAAACTCTCTGACTTGAAGGCCAAATCCTTAAATCAAGCTGGAAAAACCATTTCTCATCAAATTTGTTCTCAATGCTATCTTTAATCATTTTATGAACTTGGTATACTTTTGAAGTGTTTTAATTAGGACTCTTGAAAGACACTAAAAAAGTTTTTATGGTCTAACCAAGAAGAAAAACATTGTGCTCAAAGAACATTTTCACTACTAGGAGGGAGCCAATACCTCTGTTCCAAGATGGTAGCCAACAAAATAATGGCTTGTCCCACCTTGGTATACTTTTGAAGTGTTTTAATTAAGACTCTTGAAAGACAATAGAAAAGTTTTTATGGTCTAACCAAGAAGAAAACATTGTGCCCAAAGAGCATTTTCACTACTAAGAGGGAGCCAATACCTCTGTTCCAAGATGGTAGCCAACAAAATAATGGCTGCTCCCACCTTGGTCCTGTCCCCTCTCAATAAACAAGGTCACCTGGAGCTAGAGGTTCTTAACTCATTATTATGCATTAGAACAAGTTTGAAGGAGCTTTTGCACCGGGAACTTATGTAATAACCGACAACAAGAAGAGATTAATAAAAAAAAAAGGAAAAGAAATCGTGATAGACTTGGACGGCTGAGGGAAATAGATCTAAATCCCACTCAAAGTTAGAGAAGCTAGGGGTTAATTGATCTCATCAGATCAGATTAGGAGAGGTTTATATAAGATAAAATAGATTTTCGTTAAACCTCTTCTCCCCATATCTCACGAGACCCTGCTGGAATTTCTGGACCGCCGTCAAGCTGCTGGGCACGAACGATCGGTCCTGTCCGCTTCGTCTCAATTTCAAGTCGTGCTGATATCTTGCCCTTCTCCTATCATCCTCTGATTTCTACCCTGCTTATGCCTTCGCTGGAATTTTTGCAGAGGGCGACCGAGAGGGAGAACAGGGAAGAAATAGGGGAGGGAACCGTTGATCGATTTTCGACGAATGAAAGGAGGGATTAATCGCGAACAGAGGTGGGTGAATCGAAATCACCTTGCATGACCTCTGATTTGTTCTAACACATGCCGTAATTGATTATGAAACGAAAGAGATTAAGAATAAGTTTCCTAGAGTTATCTGAATTATTGTTTGAATTGTTTGATCCCTGATTTCTTATTGTTTGAATTAATTCTTTTTGTTCTGCTATGTTTGATTGATTGCTAGGAGTTAGTAATTATATTAGGATGAGTTTATGTTAGAACTTTTCAGGAAAAGTCGAAGTTTGCAACCTTTCTTGACGTCGACCGGTCGACCAGCCTATATGTATTGCCAGCAATCGGTCGACCGATAACATGACTATAACCGATTCCTACATATGTTGACCGGTCGACCGATCACTGTCATCGATCGACCGATCCTTAACCACCGATCGACCGTTCAACTGAACGGATCGACCGATCCAATTAGCCCTAACTCAACCTACCGGTCGACCGATCTTAACAGACCGATCGACCGATCCGCAGACCACCGGTCGACCATTCCCCTGAACTGGTCGACCGATTCCAGTAAACCTTTTTATTAGATCTATTAATTATTTTCCTTTTTAATCTAAATATTACCTATATATAATTGATCCTAATTTTCTCATCTCACAGAGATTTTCTCACTGATTTTCAAGATCTATTCCCTTATTGATCTTATCGTATCTATCGAATAATGAATTAAGAGCCACAAGTTATTAAAAGCGATTAATAAGTTCAGATGAAAGATTAATAATGGGTTGTCAGTCCAAGTCAAGTGCAGCAAGATAAGGATAGCTTCTTTGGTCATGGTTTGATCACTCACTGACCTGCACAAGACCATATCGTTTGCTCGACATACCCCAAGAACTAAAGGCACCTAAAATCACCCTGATTCTAATAATAATCCAAGAACAAGAAGCATGTTTAAGTCAAGTCAAATATGCCATCATTCCAAATTTACTGAGCATCATTTGATTCTCATGATTCATGATATATTCTGATTCTTACTCCTACTCTTATCACTCCTACTCTGATTATTAAAAATATATTTTATAATTATGATATAATAATTTTGAGAGTTATCAAAATCATTTTTTACAAGCAAAAGTATTAATCGAGTCACATACTTTGCTAAAAAAATATTGACATAATATGAAAAATAAATTGAAAATAAAAATTAAAATAGAATTGTGTAATCATATTAATCCTCCTTTAATTATATAAGAATAATATTTTATCATTATATCTAGAGTGTTCACCCTGTTAAGTGAATTTAATGATTCGACCTGATTCGACTCGTCTCCAACTTGATGGAGGTTCATGTTGGGTATGCGTTGAGATTTTTCAATTCGAGTTTATTTGACCCGACCCAATCACGTAGCATTTTTTTATCTTTTTAAATTTGTTTTTAGTCCTATGTTTGATCTAAAATTTTAAAAATGTCAAAATCAAATATTTTATGTATGGAAATAATATTCCAATTTTTATAAAGCTTATTTTATCACTTAAAATAAGTATTAAACAATATTTTCTGTATTAAATAATATAAAAAAATAAGAACTTTTGGAAAAATAACATATTTCATCATTTAATTTTAAAAGGGTCCTACATCTAATCAAATTAGAATTTTATTTTGAGGCTTATAAATATTTTAATCAAACAAAGAATCATACTTCTAATAAAATTGTTGTAGACTTTAGATCTAATATTCTTTTATTTCTAATATTGTAAATATTATTATCTTATTTAACGATGTTTTCTTTCTAGTTTTTCTGATGAATAAATTTTATTATTTAATGAATTTAGTGAAATAATGTATTCATGCTTTAATTAAAAGAATCATACTTCTAATCAAAATACATTTTTATTTTCTCATCAATATAAATATTTTAATTAAACAAAGAATCATATTTCCAAATAAATTAGTTTATTTTTTAATTTAAATTTATTGTATTTTAATGCTTATCAATATTTTCACCTTATATAAAAATATTAGATTAAAATTATCAAATTAAATTTTCAAATTTTATTATAGAACTGCGTCTAGGTGTCTTACCTAAATTCTTTCTTTCCAAATGTACTTATTTTTTTCAAAGGGAACTATTAACATAATTACGAATGTTACTACTTAAACTTTATTATAGCACTTTTTTAGTTTTGTAAATAAATTCAAAAGTAATAATAAATTATATTACTATATATTTTAATCAGATATTATATATTGATAGATTTGTATTGGGACTATGTTTGGGATTAGAATTTTATTGTTATACTGTGAACTATGTTTAGGATATAAAATGTTATATAATAAATCCTTTATGTAAATATTTGAGGAAATCAAGAAAGGAATTAATTTAGAAAAAAACATGAATCGCAGAAGATTATGGAAAAACAAAAGATTATTTATTTAAGTCATACACAAGGTTAATTTACTTTTGTTCGAATAAAAAATCTTAGATATTAAATATTAGGATACGAATATTATAATATAAAAAATCATATTATATTTGTACATTATCTTTAAAAGGAAACAATATTTATTTTAATCATATTCAAATCATACAAATAAACTTTAATATGAAATTGAATTTGTCTTTTAAAAAAGAAAAACAGTTAATTAATTTAAATAGGATTAGGATTCAATTATTAGCTTTTAGTACATCCGTAATATTTGTAGGACTCGAAATAAGAAACGATTAAATCTGAAGGATAAATTTGATTAGTATTAGGATTCAATTATTAGCTTTTAGTATATCCGTAATATTTGTAGGACCCGTAATAAGAAAAGATTAAATCTCAAGGATAAATTTAATTTCATTAGGATTAATTGAAGTCCATTATATAATATTATTACCTTATTTAATAACTAAATCCATTTCATGATATTTCTTGTTTTCTGAAAAAAAGTCCGAAAATAATACAATTATTCTGTTTTTAGGATTAATTATGTAATATAGGTTAGGATACGTAACTTTATTGTTATTAATTTTATAATTTGCATATATTATCATCTTATATAATTAACTTTTATTATCTTATAATACAGTTTTTTCAAAATGCAAAATAATATATTTCTTAATTCTTAAAAGGAAATACTATTTATTTTAATCAATACAAAGTGCTAATATTAGTTGAATTAGGATTAGGATTAAAAATATAGATTGTCACGTATTAGGATTATATATAGTATTAAATCTAAACTTAGGATTAAAAATATGGATTGTCATGTATTAGGATTATATATAGTATTAAATCTAAACTTTTGCTTTTCATCAAGACTTAGTTGGTTAAATTATATTCATCTATAAGTTAGTTATTTTTTTTAAAATATATTAGATATTTAATTTTATTAGATGACACGTGTCATCATAGTGTTATGCCACTTGTCAAACTCTCAACTCTCATATTTTTACCTTTGCTTTTATATATATATATATATATATATATATATATATATATAGATGATACTGACATGTTATCTTTTCATATTTAAGTTAAGCATGATTAATTATTGCTGATTATTATATTCATGTAGTTTTTCACTAGGTTATAAAGCTTATGGGAGTACCTCCTCCCCTGTGTCTGATTTCCGCAGGACCAGGTCAATGACGAGGTGGAGTAGGTGTGCGTGATGAAGCTCTGGCGGCAAGACAACACATGAACTACAGTGCTTTTAGATTGTCTATTAGTTTTCTTTACCTTCCGCATTATAGATTCATGATGTTAAAACTTTATTTTATTTTCTTAGAAATGATATAGACACTTTTAGACTTTCGCAAATTAAAGTTATCATTTTTCTTTATTTCGTTATTTTTCTTTCTTCCGCTGATGTGTCTCGATTCTTGACTGAGGTAATGGTAAATATTATGGCCAAAGTCATAGTATGTCGTAGCGTCTCCAGGTTAGTCTTCGCCACGTGACGGAGGTTGATTTAGGGGCGTTACATTTATGGTATCAGAGCCTAAAGTCAGAACTCTCTTGACGTCCTATTGTATAGAATAATATGGTATTGGTTCATGTGCTATCGCCGAGCAATCGCCACACCCTCCACCGAAAAGTATTGTAAGTCAAGTTCAGTTTATGTTAAGTTACTGTTTATTGATGCATGATTTTATTTTATAATTAGAGGATAAGCATGTCACGACGATCAAAGCAGATCCAAGAGCAGATGGCCAGATCGGGCCAAAATGCTCATGAAGTACCGGAAGGCCCAACCGGGTCACGGACGTGGTCGTGGCCGAGGCCGTGTGCCAGGCCGCGCAGCTAGAGCGGCATTAGAGGAGCATGTGGATGAGTTTGCTCCACCTGAGGGTAGTCAGGCAGGAGGCAATCCGCCGATGTCTAGACGTCGCAATCAGGGAGCACGCCATAAGGTGTCTGAGGACACAATTCAAGCCTTCCTGAAACTTCATCCACCTCAGTATGATGGGAAGGGGGACTTTTTCAAGACTGAAGAGTGGATTGAGACCATGGACCATATTTTCAAGCTGATGAGGTGCGCTGATGGACGCAAGGTCTTATATGTCACTTACATGCTTACTGGTACTACAATGAGCTGATGGAAGACTACAAGGGCCACCAGGTTCAGAGGATTGGAAGAAGAGAAGATTGCTTGGGAAGAATTTAAGAAGGCCTTCGTAACTCGCTACACTCCTGAGCATGATCGCATCAATAACCAAAAGGAGTTCCTGCAACTGCAGCAGGGAACTATGTCTATGGCGGATTACCACACCTAGTTCATCCAGCTAGGACAATATTGCCCGATGCCATTTGAAAGACGCATTTGGGCTAACAAGTTCATCAATGGGTTGCAGCAAGCACTGAAGAATGAAGTCTGTCTGGAGACTGTGAGGATCTGGAGAAGGCTGTGAGGCTGGCCACACACATGGAAAAGAATCAAGCGGAACGCAAGGCCAAAGCTCCAGCCAAAGCAATAAAGCAGCCCAGGCCTCGAACGGATGATCGCTGACCATTTAGGAGGGACGATCGTCGTGATCGCCGTTTCAGGCCATACCAACAAAGGGAAACCCCACGACAAGCTCAAGCTCAGCCACGCCCTGCGTCACTACAAGCACAACCTCTGAGATTGCTGCCACCACCTTCATGCCAGCCACAAGTGCCACAAAAGCCCTTATGTCCTCATTGTGGTCGTTACCATGATGGAGAGTGTCATAGGCTGAACGGCTCCTACATCCAGTGTGAATAGTTCGGACACTTTATTCGAAACTGCCCACAGGCTGTCAGAGGAGATCGAGAGAACCGGGCAGTAGGAGGTACAAACCCCGTTGTGCAAGGTCGTATGCACAACTTGGAAGCAGAAGCAGTTCAGAATGACAATGATGTCATTAGAGGTACTCTCCCTATCGCCAATTTATCTGCTATTATTTTATTTGATTCTGGGGCTACACACTCGTTTATTTCAGAGTTGTGTGCCCAAATTCTTAGTTTGCCTCTAAAGCAGATGCCCCATGCTATGCGTGTGAGTATACCTATGGGTACTCTCCATGCTGTTAAGTACATCCCGAATGTACCTGTCAATGTAGAAAAGAAGATTTTTTCTACAGATCTCATAGTCATCCCCATGGTGGATTATGACGTTATTTTGTGGATGGATCGACTTTCATATCACGACGCAGCGACGCACTATAAACAGAAGAAGATCCTTATAGGAACGCAAGGCAAGCCCAAGACGATAATAAGGGGCACTCCATCATCAAAGGAACAAAGTTATCATCTCAACTATTAAGGCACAAAAGTTATTGGAAAAAGGATGCTATGGGTACTTAGCTAGTGTGGTCAAGACGGATGCACCTGTCTCCAACAGATAGATGTGGTGCGGGATTCCCAGATGTGTTTCCTGAGGACACATCAGGACTACCACCGAAATGAGAAATTGACTTTAAGATAGAACTCATACCAGGGACAACACCCATCTCTAAAACACCCTACCGCATGGCACCTGCTGAAATGCAAGAACTGAAGAAGCAGATACAAGAGCTACTGGATAAATGATTTATCAGACCGAGTGTCTTACCTTAGAGCGCACCGGTCTTATTTGTCCAGAAGAAGGACGGCTCCATGCGGCTCTGCATCGACTATAGGATGCTCAATAAAGTGACAGTGAAGAATAAGTACCCACTACCTCGTATAAACGACATTTTTTATCAGTTGTCAAAAGCATCGGTGTTCTTTATGATACACCTACGTAGTGGCTACCACCAACTGAGAGTGGCCAAAGAGGACCTATCGAAAACTACTTTTCGATCAAGATATGGCCACTATGAGTTCTTGGTCATGCCATTTGGACTGACGAACGCTCCTACCGTGTTCATGGACTTAATGAACAGGGTCTTTCGACCATATCTAGATCAGTTTGTCATCGTGTTCGTGGATGACATTCCGATCTATTCTTCCAGTCCAGAGCAACACCGGAAGCATCTCAGCATAGTATCGGAGACCCTGAAGCAACACAAGCTTTATGGCAAGCTTTCAAAGTGTGAATTATGGCTGAAGGAGATAATGTTCTTGGAACATATAGTCTCCAAGAAGGGCATTGCAGTAGACCCCGCAAAAGTAGAATCTGTGACGAATTGAGTGAAACCGAAGAATGCATCCGAGATTCGCAGCTTTCTTGATTTGGCAGGCTATTATAGAAGGTTTATTAGGGACTTCTCCAAGATTGTTGCACCCCTCACGAATCTCACAAAGAAGGCGAAAAAAATTATATGGGCAGACAAGTGTGAGCAAAGTTTTCAGACTCTGAAGGACCATCTAACTTCGGCACCAATTCTCACCATACTGACAGACAGTGATGGTTTCGTGATCTATAGTGATGCATGTGGAATAGGATTGGGCAGTGTGTACTGATGCAATACGGCAAGGTAGTGGCCTATGCTTCACGGCAGCTGAAGAAGCATGAGATGAACTACCCCACACATGATCTAGAATTGGCGACAGTGGTCTTTGCCTTGAAGATTTAGAGGCATTATTTGTATGAAAAGACATTCGAGATCTTCACTGACCACAAGAGCCTCAAGTACATCTTCGAGCAGAGGGATCTGAATATGAGACAACATCGATGGCTTGAGCTCCTCAAGGATTATGAATTTGCTATCAATTATCACCCTGGTAAAGCAAATTTAGTTGCCGATGCATTAAGCAAGAAATGAGAAGGCTCGCTAGTCTATATGAGGCTACGCGAGTATGAGATGCTGGATGAGATTGAGCAATGGTGTCCCAAGTTGGGCACTATTGGAGCTCTATGGATGATGCATCAGATGAAGCCCAGCCTAATTGACAGAATCATAGCAGCTCAAAAAGTGGATCCTGAGTATGAAGAGATGCCAGAACGAACCAGCGGACTTTCAAATCTCTGTAGATGGAGGAGTTAAATATCGGGACAGGTTTGGATTCCCACATATGCTGATGCCCGACGAGAGGTACTGGATGAGTGCCACAAGTCGAAGTTCACTATCCACCCCAGTAGCACTAAGATGTATAAGGATGTACAGCGCAGCTACTGGTGGCCGGACATGAAAAGATAGATAGCAGAATATGTGTCCCGATGTCTAGTGTGCTGGCAAGTCAAGATTGAGCATCTGCGACCATATGGCAAGTTGAAGCCTTTGGAAATCCCACAATGGAAGTGGGATAAAATCACTATGGATTTTGTGTCCAACTTGCCTAAGATTAAGAAAGGTCATGATGCCATATGGGTAGTCGTGGATCGTTTCACAAAGGCGGTACACTTTATTTCAATTCGATGGAAACAATCAGTGGAGAGTCTGCTAGATTTTTATGTGAGAGAAGTAGTCAGACTCCATGGTATCCCAGAGTCCATAGTGTCTGATCGAGATCCCAAATTCACTGCTAGATTCTAGAAGAGCATGCAGGAAGCCTTTGGTACAAGGCTTAATTTTAGTACCGTATTTCACCCTCAAACTGATGGGCAGTCTGAGAGGACCATCCAGACACTAGAGGACATGTTAAGGGCCTGTGCAATAGATTGGCAGGATATCTGGGATGAGCATATTCATTTAATTGAATTTGCTTATAATAATAGCTATCATTCTAGTATTGGCATGGCACCCATTGAGGCATTGTATGGACGACCTTGCGGTTCACCTGCACTCTTGAGTGAAGTAGGCGAGGAAAAGATCATGAGTAAGGAAGAAGTGAAAGAAACAGTGGAATATGCTGAAAAGATAGAATTGTTTAAACAGAGATGAAGACTACTCAAGGAAGGCAAAAGAGCTATGCTGATAAAGGCAGACGAGAGCAGATCTTTCAAGCTGGTGACCAAGTTCTTCTGAAAGTATCCCCTATGAAATGAGTCATGAGATTCAGTAAGCGAGGAAAGCTAAGTCCTCGTTATGTAGGTCTCTTCGAAATACTCGAGCTAGTAGGCGAGGCAGCACGCAGATTGAACTCTACCCCCATCTTATGGGAGAGTGCATAACGTGTTTCACGTATCCATGTTCAAGAAGTACAAGCACGATACTGCAAATATTCTAAGGATAGAGAAGCCAGATATAGCTGCAGACTTGACCTTCGCTGAGTATCCAACGCATATATTGGAGAGCAAAGTGCAATGTCAGAAGAACAAGGATGTGCCCATGGTCAGAGTAGCTTGGCGTTACCATCACGGTGATGATGCAACGTGGGAGCTAGAGTTTGAAATGCGCCAAGAATTCCCTCATCTTTTCGGTAAGCCTCTACTTAGTGTTAAATTCGAGGACAAATTTTCTTTTAAGGGGGTAAGAATGTAATAACCGTCAACAATAAGAGATTAATAAAAAAAAGGAAAAGAAATCGTGATAGACTTGGATGGCTGAGGGAAATAGATCTAATATCCACTCAAAGTTAGAGAAGCGAGGGGTTAATTGATCTCATCAGATCAGATTAGAAGGAGAGGTTTATATAAGATAAAATAGATTTTCGTTAAACATGTTCTTCCCATATCTCACGAGACCCTGCTGGAATTTCTGGACCGCCGTCAGGTTGCTGGGCACGAACGATCGGTCCTGTCCGCCTCGTCTCAATTTCAAGTTGTGCTGAGATCTCTCCCTTCTCCTATCATCCTCTGATTTCTGCTCTTCTTATGCCTTCGCTGGAATTTCTGCAGAGGGTAGCCGAGAGGGAGAACAGGGAAATCAGGGAAGAAACAGGGGAGGGAACCGCTGATCGATTTGCGACGAACGAAAGGAGGGATTAATCACGAACAGAGGTGGGTGAATCGAAATCACCTTGCATGACCTCTGATTTGTTCTAACACATGCCTTAATTGATTATGAAACGAAAGAGATTAAGAAGTTTCCTAGGGTTATCGTTTGATTATTGAATTCTTGTTTGAATTGTTTGATCCCTGAATTCTTATTGTTTGAATTAATTCTTTTTGTTATGTTATGTTTGATTGATTGCTAGGAGTTAGTAATTAGATTAGGATGAGTTTATGTTAGAACTTTTCATGAAAAATCGAAGTCTACAACCTTTCTGGACGCCGACCGGTCGACCGGCCTGCATGTATTGCCAGTAATCGGTCGACCGATAACATGACTATAGCCGATTTCTACATATGTTGACCGGTCGACCGATCACCGTCACCGGTCGACCGATCCTTAACCACCGGTCAACCGTTCAACTGAACGGATCGACCAATCCAATTAGCCCTGACTCAACCTACCTAATAGATCGTTCGACCGATCCGTAGACCACCGGTCGACCAATTCCCAGTAAACTTTTTTATTAGATCTATAAATTATTTTCCTTTTGAATCCAAATATTACCTATATATAATTGATCCTATTTTTCTCATCCCACAGAGATTTCCTCACTGATTTTCAAGATCTATTCCCTTATTGATTTATTACTTATTGATCTTATCGTATCTATCGAATAATGAACTAAGAGTCACAAGTTATTAAAAGCGATTAATA
The DNA here is from genome assembly GCA_030549335.1 of Pontederia crassipes. Lineage (NCBI taxonomy): Eukaryota > Viridiplantae > Streptophyta > Magnoliopsida > Commelinales > Pontederiaceae > Pontederia > Pontederia crassipes. The sequence goes on along the minus strand of CM060198.1, from coordinate 932,802 downwards.
AGTTCAGATGAAAGATTAACAATGGGTTGTCAGTCCAAGCTAAGTGCAGCAAGATAATGATAGCTCCCTTGGTCATGATTTGACCTGCACAAGGCCGTATCGTTTGTTCGGCATACCCCAAGAAGTAAAGGCACATAAAGTCACCCTGATTATAATAATAATCTAAGATCAAAAAGCATGTTTAAGTCAAGTCAAGTATGCCATCATTCCAAGTTTACTAAGTATTATTTGATTCTCATGATTCATGATATATTCTGATTCATACTCCTACTCTTATTATGATCTATGATACTGATGTGTTATCTTTTCACGTTCAAGTTAAGCATGATTAATTATTGCTGATCATTATATTCATGTCATGCATTGTATATCATGTGGTTTTCTACTAGGCTGTAAAGCTTACGGGAGAACCTCCTCCTCTGTGTCTGATTTCCACAGGACGAGGTCAGTGACTTGGTGGAGTTGGTGTGTGTGATGAAGTTCTGGCGACAAGACAGCACATGAACCATAGGGCTTTTAGATTGTCTATTAGTTTTCTTTACTTTTCGCATTATAGATTCATGATGTTAAAACTTTATTTTATTTTTTTTAGAAATGATATAGCCACTTTTAGACTTCTACAAATTAAAGTTATCTTTTTTCGTTATTTCGTTATTTTTTTCTTCTGTTGACGTGTCTCGGTTTTTGACTGAAAATATTATGATCAAAGTCATAGCATGTCGGAGCGTCTTCAGATTAGTCTTTGTCACGTGACGGAGATCGATTTGAGAGTGTTACAACTTAACAAAAGGTTCCTTTAAATTTCATGTTCAGTTATCTAAACATGAATGTTTCCTTACGCAATATGTTGGTCTCAGATTAAATCCTCGGAACTACTTGGACTGCTCCTTTGTTTTTGTTTTTTTTATCTATTTGGTTTTCCAACTGGCTTCCAGAATTTTGTATAAATATATTTATCTGTGAGTCCGGGCTTTGAACCTCTACTGCTCATGGAGTGACAAGCAAAATTTATACAGAATTTTTTAATCAAGCGAGACAATTTAAGAATGGTGATAGTTGGGCCGGCTGGAAAATATTTTTTTCTTCATTAACATTTTTGAAAACTTCATTAACATTTTTTTTTTCTCCAGAACATGGATGGATCCAATCGTAACAACCACAAAAAGCATCTCATATAATTTCACTTGCATCATATCCCACAAAAGCTTAGTTTTCAACCTGACAATTTATAATGAATTTGCATATATATTTTGTTTAGATTACAAAAGGACGTTCATCAACCTAATATAATATAAGAAAAGTAAAGAACGAATATAAAAAACAATTCAACTTATAAGTGAAGATAGTGGACCATTGTCTTACACTCTTATTATTGAATTGGCATGTAGATGGTTGTGGCCAGAGGCAACAGATCCATCCTGTTGTTTTCCTACTATTTTCAGCTGTCAAGTCAGAAAAGGTTCTAAATCAACAAAAGTTCCACTAAGTTCTTGGAATTTATTGAAATGATGATTTCGTTTTTAACGATCGTTTTGATAAGTTCGACATCTATGAGAACTTTTTTTGTTGATTAATGTTCAAATACTTCAAAGTTCTCCTCCCTATTTGGCTACAGTTCCAGTTGCCGGCGCCAAAATGAAACGGCCCTAATTGCATCTACAGCAAAGTGCACTGCAAGTAAAACTAAAAAAACTGCATGACAAAGTGATCCCTCTGGATTCTTCTCCTTGGCGCATTTCAAATGTGCTGCTTGTGAATAAATGACCAATAAGTTGATAGTAGGAATTGCATGCATATATATATCGGTCCATGACACAAGTAGAAAATAGACAGATTATATATGAAGATCACATATGAATTAATACGAAGTTACAATGATAACATAAGTAACAGAGAATAAATGCGAAATAAGTCCAACAAAGTTTAACAACATACTAACATAATCCAAAGTAATGTAACCAAAAGAGGGCCGGTCAACATCTAGATTTACACCACATATATCAAAATAACATTCCAAAATGACCACACGGCCACTTGGATGCATTGAAAAATACCACAAATTGTTCTCGAGCACTAACAGATAGAAGCTTCACCACACCATTTGCAAAGTGAATCGCTCCTACTTGCCAAAGAAACTAGTGTTGTTGGAATGGTCTCTTGTGGTACGCTTTGGGCAAGTGGATCTGGATGAAGAGCAGGTTGGGTAGGTGGCACATATTGCATACTAATGTAAGCTGACAAAGAGTTAGTGGCTTCCTCAAATAAGTCAAATTTTCTAAACGCACAATAACGAGAACCCATGACTTGAGCTTGACAATCTACCCACGAGTCGTACACCCCGGGCTTCCTCCCTTCATAAATTATGTAGAATTTGTGTAGTGCCATCCTAAGTGGAATCATGATGTCCTGTATAAGGGAATACAACAATAAGACGTAGTGAGTTATTGTGCTAAAATGAAGACATAAACGTATAGCCAAAGATTGTCAGTACTAAAGATAAATAAATTTTTGCACAAGAAACTAAATTTCATTAAAAAAGATGAAAAGTAGAGTGGTTAATACGAAAACTTGCTTAATACTACGTTGTCAATGATCAGCCCACAGGCGGGATGCTATCCCGTCACGAATAAGGTCCCCTCTAGTTTTCCCCATTGTAGAGGCGGGAATGGAAGGCAACAAGTCGCCAGCACGTAACCGTATCTGTCATCGATCTAATTTCGTTTGACAAAGTTGTGTATCACACAACAGCTATGACAATAAACCTTTTTGGATCCTCGTTGGATTTTGAATTGGGTTTCAAAGTAACTTAAACCTCTTCTTCAATATATCGAATGTCTTTTCCACAAAGTTTCACGGTTGTGCATGTCTGTGATTAAAAATATCCTTTACATCACGGTATCTGCCCGCAGGAGTGCTCTCCATAAAAGTCCCCAAATGATACCTGTGTTTGAAATTAAAGTTAGTCTCGAAAGATACCGTCAGGAACACGAAACTCATTCCTTTTAACACACCATCTCAACACCTTCGTATCACCCCCCGAGCCTTACCAACTAGTGCACACAAAATGAAGAATGTAGTCAAACGACATCATGGCCATGACGTTCTTTGAAATAAATCCCTTGCGATTTCAATATGGTATAGCTTTTGACTTTGGCACATGAGCTGAAATGTGTGTCCCATCAAGAGCCCCTAAAACATTCTACAATGACACAAGAGACAAAAGGGTTAATGATAATCCTATCACATTAGTTTCACATGCATGTTTACGTGCCACAACTTACCGCGAAGTACGGGTAGAAAGTGTGAGAGCCTCGCACTCATGGGTGGACCCTTACATCAGCACCTGGGAGTTGTATGATCTCGTTGCTCAACGAACAAGTTGCCTTCAGTACGTTCCTAAAGTGACGTGATATTATTTCGCCAGAGTGTTGGAACTCCTCTTGCATGTCTCTATTTGAATCATAGCGCTGAATGGCGTATAAGAAAATGGCCAATTGTTCTCGTGCACTAACGTTCTTTGTAGATGCAAGAAGCCCTCGGGATACTAGCAGCTCCTCCAATATCAAGAAAGTTATATTTTGAAGTCCAAAATGATGGTACCCTCTTTTGTAGTGTCCATTTAGCATTTCGTTAACAAGTTGATCTCCCATGAACAGACGTGTCCTGCAAGACATCCTCGGCACATGCCCAATAGACGAAGACGCACCACTATATTCAGTGCTACTAAATGATAACAAATATGCTTCATGTACTTAAAATTCCTCCTCAATGATAGAGGACCACATTTGTTCGAAATTCATCTAGCATAACAACAAGAAGATAGTGACGTTCGAATGACAAAAAGAGTAATAAGATGTTTCAAGTGATAAATGGTAACAATAGTTCATGGCATTTCCGACGATATTCTAATGAAAAGTACATGCCACCTACAACTATTACACGCATAAGCATTACATAATGTTCTATTGAAAAGTACGTGAGTTACTATGTAATGTTCTGCCAAAAGTACATGACTATGTTCTAATGAAAAGTACATGAGGAATGAGCAATTTCACTTGATATTCTGCCATAACAAACTACTCAGTGTTGCTCGAGGGAGTCTCGGCCCCACTGGATCTAGGTGGAACAAAAAGACGGGAAGGTAATGCATTGAATGGAGGTGGGATTGAAATACGAATTGGCTGCATTGAATGGAGTCGGCGTACCTTGATACATGGCAAAGGGATTGACCATACCACTTAGACTTGTAGCAGGACTAACGATGAAGCGACATAGGTGACCGTGGAAGTAAAAGCAAGTGGCCCAAATGACAGCATAGCTGGCGGCGGAGGAGGGGGTAAACGATAGTAATCGAACACCTTTCGAAATATCCAACCTTCAAGCATTTCATCGTCGCACCTCATGAACGTCTATAACTCCTTCTCGTCCTTAAATGCATCAGCGATGGCCAACTTAACATGTGAAGAAAGATTGGACATCCTTTCCTCCAACTTAGCCCAACACCCATCCAAGGTGCCATTGTTCTGCTTTTGAAAGGTCAGCATTTCTTCCATGAGATGCATCCTCTTCATTGCCATTTCATGTGCCACCAAATTATTCATAACAAATTTCTTTTTCTTTGATGTGATGAGGGTGGAACCGGACCTAGTTCTTTTTTCGGATGATGTAGTTCCATGAGAAGTTCGCAGCGTATGTTCGGTGGCATGAGGGTTCTCAATCTCTAGACCAAGGGTGTGGTCATGTCTATAATATTATCATCGGAGCTATCTTGCTCCTCTTCTAAGTTCACTATCTTGGTGGTCGTACATGCTTCCTTTCACATGGTTGTGTTCCTAGCAAATAAGAAGGTGAAGTCAAGGGAATCGTTTATTTTTTAGCCTCATTTAATCCTTGTTCCCCTATTACAAGAAAAAAGAAGGGTTAATTCATGTCATCTCTATTAAGCGATGCACAAATTGTTGTAAATACGAACTCACCGCAATAGCCTCATCCCACATTCCCTCTTCTAGTTGCTCCGGCATACACTTTTCTAGATTCCATCCCCACCCACTTTTGCTGGATAGGGCTCTACACAATTCAAAATTCCCTTTTATTACTTTTAAATGATTTTTCATATGCTCAATAATCATCCTCTCACCAAAGTGGTTATTCAACCTATTGCACATTCTTTTTCAGGCTTCTACCATGAAGGTGTTAGCTCGAAAATATTCGTCGACGTTCTTTTGCATCATCATCCCTACAAAATACGAATCCATATTCGAAGACCAATGACTGGATCAAGCCTTCTCCGCAGTACAGGCGTTTTTCTCTTTCCCTTTGTTAGAAGTCATTGCTGAATAAGGAAAAACAATGATGTATATGAATGTAACTGGGTAGGGTACACGAACAGACAAAAATATCCCTTTTCGACAGCCCCACCCCCAATAGCAAGGAAATACTGATTCATTGTCGCGTAAGGGGACATTTAGAAGGAGAAGCGAGAAACATGGGTAAGATTCCCCTAATCTCTGCCCGAGAATAAATGCAAGTTGATCATACTTCACTATCATCAACTACGAGTATGTCATTACTTCATATACATCATAATTGTCACTCTTGGGATTTTAAGCTATATGAAGACTTCGCATAGTACCTTAAATGCAAAGGAATATTCTATATTTTAACATTTATGGGATTTTAAGCTAAATGAAGACTTTGCATAGTACCTTAAATGCAAAGGAATATTCTGTATTTTAACATTTCTGGGATTTTAAGCTAAAAGGAAAGATGAACTTTAGAAAACAACTGGATAACTAAAACGAGAGACATGAGCAAGCTGACAACTTATTATCATTGCACTGAACATGAGTAAAAAATTTTCACAAAATTAACAACAGCAAGAAGAAACCGTGAACAATCTGACTACACTTAACTAAACAGAAAGAGGATCTAGAATAAGAAACGTATAAAGAAAGAAGATCCCCAATCCGTCAAAATGTTAATTTGGAGCAACACAGTTACCTCTAAAAAACATTGTGACTTATAGAGGCAGAAGTAGATTGCAGATATTAATTACACATTTTAATGCAAGACAAGTAAGTCATAAAGTGGTAGAGAGGTCAGCTCAGGGTATTAGGCGGAAGTAGGGGTGGCAGGGATGTGAGGAGCTAGAGATGAAGAAACAAAGAGTTCGAACGAGAAAGACCTAGATCGTACCTTGCTCTAGGAGTTCGCAGGAAGATCCTTGCTGCAACTACCGCCATCGCTGGAACAATCTGTCAATGAAAATTGCCAAAAAAGAAACTCAGGAGATGTATTAGCAATCACCGAAAAAGAAATTCAAGAGACGTATTAGCTGATCGCTGAATAAGAAGAAATGATTGTGCCACTAACACACAAGAAACCATAAATCGTAACACAGAAGAAACCTAACTGAAAAGAGGAATCCTAACACAGAAGAAACCCTAATAGTGACTGAAAAGAGGAACCCTTATCAGGAAAAAATTTTGGAAAAGAATAGAAGACAAGATCATGCCACTAACACAGACAAACCCTAAACCGAGAAGGGGAACACTTATTCGGAAAAAAAATCAGAAAAAAATGGAGTAGATGCGTGTCTGCAAGTCCGTGAGCGTCGATGGAGTTTCACAATTTGCCTCAACCTCGGTCGCTGTCTTCTATGCAACTCCGATGCCGAGATCATAGGAGAAATGAACCAATTTAGTCAAATAGTCAAACCTCAAAGCCGAAAGAAACACCACCAAGGAAGGGAACATACTTGTGCTTCTTGCTGTCGGGCCTTGATGTTGTCCGCCGGCATGGAAGAGACCAATCGGCCAGCGTCGTGGAAGGCGGAAAGAAAACACAAATGTCATGAAAGAAGGAAAAAGAAAGGAGACTGCGATGTTGTCATCCACAAGGAAAGAAGAGTGAAGGTGGGTGTGGGATACGATGCATGTTCGGGGCCGCACGCATGAACTTGAGAATTCTCATGGGCCTCACTAATGTTCTACCACCTGTTGGCTGAACAAAGCTTGGTTTTGGCTGATGTTCATGGAACAAACACAGCCTTAATGTTGCTTTCATATTGACCTTTTATGCTTTCCAATTTTATTGGTTATTTATGTAAAAGATGTAATGCATTTATTCTCGAAAAATTAAGAGATGAAATGATCTTGACTGTTTTGGGAAGATATGTAGGAATGAACGATTCAGCTATCAATGGACCAAGTCGTAGATGTCTTTCTTTGGCGATGGCATTTCAATATTTAGGAACTACTTACATCTTAATGGAATGAATCCTTTGGACAAAAAAAACATTGGGGACTACCACTACAAGAAAATGGCGAATTTGCGATGGACATTTTTTGAAGGAAATAAATCCTTCTCATTTATTGACGGCAGTTGCGATGAATATGAAACTCCTTCCGAATTACTGAAGACCAAAACATCCTTCGTTATTATGGACGGAAAACTTTCGTCGATAAATTACCAACGAGTATAGCCTTTGTAACTACCGAAGGATTTACATCCGTCGGTAATTTCAAAGGGAATACCCGTTGGTAACAATATATATGTAATATAATATAAATATGTATTCAGTATTTTATTATCAAATTATTATTTTATTTACCCAAGGATAGTGCCTTCAAAATTACAAAAATCCGTCGGTAATTTCAAAGGACACCGAAGGAAAATGCCTTCAAAATTATTGAAGGCTTTACATCCATCCGTAATTTCGAAGGCATTATTCTTCGGTAATTAAAATAGTATAATTTGTATATGTATTGAATATTTATATATATATATAATATTATTATTAAACATTAATATTAGCATATGTATTGATACTAATTATATATATTAATATATATAATTACAATCATTAGTAATATTATGTTATATTATAAATATTTTATAAAAATGGACAATATGTGTTATATTATAAACATTAATAATATATTATTATTTTATTTACCGAAGGATTGTGCCTTCGAAACTATTGAAGGATTTAACATCCGTCGGTAATTTCGAAGGACATTACCATCGGTAATTATCGAAGAAAAATGCCTTCGAAATAACCAAAGGATTTACATCCATTGGTAATTTCAAAGGCATTATCCTTCAGTAATTAAAATAGTATAATTTATTATCAATATTTTTATATATTATATATTATTATTACTATTATTATTATTATTATTATTATTATTATTATTATTATTATTATTATTATTATTATTATTATTATTATTATTATTATTATTATTATTATTATTGTTGTTGTTGTTGTTGTTGTTGTTGTTATTATTATTATTAAACATTAATAATAGTATATGTATTGATATTAATTATATGTATCCTTCTGTATAATTATAATCATTAGTAATATTATTTTATATTATAAATATTTTATAAAAATGGAAGAAAGATATGTGTTATATTATAAACATTAATAATATATTATTATTTTATTTACTGAAGGATGGTGCCTTCGAAATCACCGAAGGATTTAGCATCCGTCGATAATTTTCAAGGACATTACCCGTCGGTAATTATGAAGGATATTACCTATCGGTAATTGCAACCGACATTATCCGTGGGTAATTACGGAAGGATTTGCATCCATGAGTAATTTCGAACGCATTATCCTTTGATAATTAAAATAGTATAATTTATTATCAATATTTATATAATATTATTATTAAACATTAATAATATTTATAATATAATATTATGATTATTAATATTTTGAGTCGTATATGTTAATATATATAATATTATAATATTTAATAATAAAAATTTTATATAAATATTGATAAAAATATTATTATTTTATTTACCGATGGGTATTTTTTTCGAAATTACCGACGGATATTATATCCTTCAATAATTTCGAAAGAAATACCCCTCGCAAATTCTAATATTTTCTTACCAAATTTTCCCCCCTCTGCCTTCTCGCTCCCGCGCCCTCCACTCTCCCTCCTTGTCTCCCCTTCTCTATCTCTCCTCCTCTCCCCCTCTCTATCTCTCCCACGGCGGCGACGGCAACTCCGGCGGTGACTCCCGACTTCGACAATCTTGGCCGTCGGCCACCCTCATCGACTCCCTCTCTATCTCTCCCTTCACGCTCTCGACTCCGGTGCCCAGTGCTGCCAGATCCCTCGCAGGCGACGGATGGCACCGGATCCGGCCCCTATGCGCCAGATCCGATCACCTACTGCTAGATCTGGTCGCCTCCGAGCCGGATTCGATCGCTTGCGAGCCGGATCCGGTCGCCTACGACCCAGATCTGATCAACTGTGGTGGATCCGGCCCGCAGGATTCCGATCGGGCTCTTAGGCGGATTGGGTTTCGACAGCGACCGGATCCAGCTCGCAGGCGAGCGGATCCGACGCTTGCGGCCGGATCCGGCTCGCTAGCAGTCGGACCCAGCGCCTACGATCGGATCCGACGCCTGTGGCCAGGTCCGATGCCTGCGACCAGATCTGGCTCGCAAGCGGCCGGGTCGACCCGGCACCTACTATCGGATCCAATGCCTGCGGCCGGACCCGGTCACCTATGAGCTGAATCCGGCCGCTTGTGTCCTTGGCCGGATCCAGTCGCCGGCGGCTGGATCCGACGTGCGGGCAGCCGGACCGGCTTGCAAGGCACCAGATCCGGCATAGGCGGCGGATCGGGCTCCTGCCAGCCGCCCGCCGGTGTCCTTAGCCTCCTCCCTATCTCTTCTATCACGATTTTGGCTGCCTGCTCTGGATCGGCCGTCAACGCCGATCCGGTAGCAGGAGGCCTATTTTATTATATTTTTAAAACTTTTTGACAAACATGTCCATCGCACTCCGGCTGTGCGTGCGACGGGAATGGTCCATCGAAGCCTTCGACGGGTGATCGCCCGTCGAAGGCTTCGACAAGTGTCGCCCGCCAAGGGTTTCGACGGGAGTTCTCCCGTCGGAACTTTCAATGGGTTGTCCGTCGAAGTCAGTCGAAACTTGGAAAAGGGGGAACACTCCTACCTCCAGCACGGAAGCCGGATTAGGAGCTTCCGATGGCAAAATCCGTTAGAAGGATAACCTTCCCTTCGAAACTTCTGACGGATTTTATGCGTCAAAAATTGTGAAGGCGATTTTTCCATCAGAGGCGTTCATCAAATCTTTCGAAGGGATAGTTGAGGACCATCGATAATTTTTTGCGACGGTAAATTTTCCAACTAAACCCTATCCGTCAAAAAATTTGTCGCAAAGACATATTTGTGACGGATTTCGAAAGTTTTGTGATGGATAAATCCGTCGCAAAATCGCAATATTGTTGTAGTGTACGAAACTTACTCACCTTTTACTCGATTTAATTATATTTTTAAATATGAATTTAAATATATAATTAAAACATATTTTATATTTTCATTATGATTTATAATATATAAGTATTATTTATTGGTATACAACATATTTATAAATATTTTACAATTTGAACTAAGACAAATGTTACCGGCAATATTGCTATGACAAATGCATTAGAAATTTGCTAATGACAATTTGTTAGATATTTTATCTAAAATAATATCGTATATTTATAAGATTTTTTTTCCAAATCTTACTCTAAGCAACAATTAAATGTGATATGATTAACATATGTGATCTTTCAAATTTAAAAATAATTATAATTATAATTCTCTGTATTAATTAAAAGTAGTTAATGTAGTTAAGTAGATAAAACAAAGGAAATCTTTTATATTTAAAAATATAATGATTTGTCATTATTAACTAAAAATAATTAATAGACTTAAGTTATCATAATTTTTCATTAAATAATGTATGCATGAAGTCAAATAGAATAAAATAATTCAAAAAAGGAGAAAAAAAGAAATAAAATGGAGGAAGGATCGAAGTGCTTGACGATTATAAGTATATTATAAGATATATAATAATTAAAGCTGATATTGTTAACATATGTAATCTTTCAAATTTAAAAACAATGATATAAGATATGTGATATTCTTAAAATCTAAACAATTATGATTTGTTATTATTAACTAAAAGTAAGTAATCCAGTTAAGCAGATATAAGAATGAGGTCAAAATCTGATGCTAAAATTTTAGTAAAGAGTTATACAAAAAAATAACTATATAGTTATTATAACTATATCCATGTCATATTATATTTTAGTAACTGTAGTTATATAAAAAATAACTATAGCATATTCAAGAGGGTGAAAACTGCATATAAGAAGCAATCACAATTCCTGTAAACGAACATGTCTGCCGTCTAAAAATGAAAAGGACACTCATATCGCCGTATATTATAACCATCAAAGAAAGTGAGGTTACCAAAGGATTATTAAGGCTTGATGTAAAACAACAAATTTACAAAAATTGTAATCAAGTCAAAATTTGGGTAAATTACACAATTGGTCCACTAACTTTGAGTCGATTTCCAACTGGTCCCCAACTTCAATTTGTAACCAGAACGTCCTCTATCTTTTATTTTCTTGCACGAATAGTCCTCCTGACCGGTGATCACAGGTTTTCCGGTTGCCTTGCATACGTGGCCACCTTTCTCTCTCATCCACCTCATCCACGTTAGTTTAAGTCGGTCACGTCATTATAAAAATTTTAAAAAATAAAAAAAAGATGAGATTGTCCACATCATTAAAAAAATAAAAAAATGAACTCCGACGGAGGAGAGAGGGAGGGGGCTCGCCATGCGGGAGAGAGTCTCCCCCCTCCTTCTCTCTCCCGCACGGCGAAAGAGAAGGAAAGAGAGGGAGGGGGGCGATCGCCCCCACCCACCCCCCTCCTCTCTCCTAGTCTCACTTTCCACCGACGGCACCGCGACCTCGTCATCAACTCCAACCTCCCGCACGTCATGCGCCACGGGCGCGAGGTGAGGATCAGCAACCAAAAGCAGAAGCTGTACACGAGCACGTGGGGCCACGTCGTGTTCGAGCACCCCTCGACGTTCGACACCATCGCCATGGATCCCGTGAAGAAACAAGATCTCATCTCTGACCTGGAGTCTTTCTGCAACGTGAAGAAGTATTACGCCCAGATCGGGAAGGCGTGGAAGCACGGATACCTCCTCTATGGCCCGCCGGGCACCGGAAAGTCCACCATGATCGCCGACATCGCCAACTTCATGGACTACGACATCTACGACCTCGAGCTCATGTCCGTCCAGAACAACACGGACCTGAGGATGCTGTTCATCGAGACCACGAGCAAGTCCATTATCGTCATCGAAGACATCGACTACTCGCTCGACCTCACCAGCAAGCGTAAGCCCAAGGAGACAAAAATGGACGACCTCGAGAAGCTTGTCGGGTCTGCTCAAGTTCATCGATGGCCTGTGGTCAACTTGCGGCGGCGAGAGGCTGATCATATTCACCACCAACCACCTCGAGAAGCTCGACCCGGCGCCAGCGACGACAAGAACGCCCTCCTCTCTCCCGCATGGCGAGCTCACGTGGGAGAGAGAGGGAGGGGGGCAATCGCGCCCCTCCTTTTCTCTCCTTCTCTTTCGCTGTGTGGGAGACAGAAGGAGGGGCGCGATCGCCCCCCTCCCTCTCTCCCCTTCTCTTTCGTCGCGCGGGAGAGAGAAGGAGGGGGACAATCACCCCCCTCTGGTCAGAGTTCATATTTTAAAATTTTTTAAATTTTTTTAATGATATGGATGACCTCACCTTTTTTTATTATTATTTTAAATTTTTATAATGATGTGGCCGACTCAAACTGACATGGATGAGAAAGAAAGATGACACGTGTGCAAGGCAACCGGAAACCTGCGATCGGTCAGAGGACTATTCACATAAGAAAATAAAAGATGGAGGACGTTCTGATTAGAAATTGAAGTTGGGGGACCAGTTGAAAATCGACTCAAAGTTGAGGGACTAATCGTGTAATTTACCCGTCAAAATCTAGCCAACCAAATGGGAAAATCATTCTATGGCCCTTTGTATTCCTTCAACTTGGTCTCATATAGGGCACAAGGGTGGCCATAGAAAAATTGAGACATGCTTTTTCCTTCTTGATCTACAACAATTGATACCCATCTCTCACCGAAAAAAACAAAAAAAAATTTATACTCATCATATATATATAAACCACCTATCTTGAATGAATCTCGTGAAGTCGGCTGACTGACCACCTGAAGAAAATTTCAAAAGCCAAACGACAAGAGAGCCTCCTTTTTATACTTGTTGAGTAGGCCTTTCCTTTTTGGCATTCACAAAGCTGCCGTAGCTTTCTAGGTTTGCCAATGTAATTAGAACTCCATTCTCACCAAGTATTGTTGGCGATTGTTAGTCTATCTGCATAGATTTTACATGAGCAGATGTTCTGGTCATTAGCAGATATTACTACATTTGTATGTAAATATGACACCATTGAACTTTGAATTGCAGGAAGCTCCACCCTGTGTCTCACTACAAGAAAAATAGGAACTACAGACAGTCGACCATCTGTAATTTCTTGAAAACCGTCGAAAATGACAATTTTCGACGGTTTTTTTGACGGAATCGATTTGTCCGAAAAAATGATCGTCACAAATCAATTTTCGACGGTTGGAGAAAAAACGTCAGAAATTTCGACGGAAGTCCAATAGTCACGATCGCCGATATTTACGACGGTCGACGAAACCGTCGAAACTTCGGCGGTCACGACCGTCGAAACTTTCGACGATCGCGACCGCCAAAACTTTCAACGATCGCGACGACCGTCGCAAATATTAGTGGTAGCAATCGTAAAAAATTTTGGCGGTCGTCGCGCGACCTCCGAAACTTTCGATGTTCAAAGCCATCGCAAAGAATTTTTATAATATAAAAAAATTAGCCAGCCGATCCGACGACCAGCAACCAGATTCGGCCGTGGGCGGGCGAATCCAACTGCCCGTGACCGAATCCGGCAACCAAGCAGCCGATCTGGCCACCAGTGGCCGAGTCCTACCGCCAGTGGCTGGATCTGACCGCCAGGCAGCCGAATCCGGCGACCCGCGGCTGGATCCGGAGAGAGCGAGAGAAAAGGGGAGAGGGATGCCGGCGGGAGAGAGTCGTCGGTGGTCGATGCTTGACGTCCGGTCGGGAGAGTCTCGCCGGCAAGGAGAGGGAGAGGGAGAGAGAGAGGAGAGGGGGAAAGAAATAAAAGGTGGGATTGGGAAAAGATTATATATATATAGGTGGAAAGATGAGAAAGCGGGAAAACGAAAAAAAAAGCGGGATAGTGAAATTTTAATTACCGACGGCTCTGACCGTCGGAAAAGTAAATATTAATTATTTTTAAAGTTACCGACGATTGTGATCGTCGAAAATTATTTAATTATAAAAATAAAATACTATATTTAGTTATATATAATATTTATTTTTTATTTTATCGACGGTTTAAACTGTCGCTAATTATTACCGACGGTCGGAACCGTCGGAAATTGTGACGGTTCGGACTGTCGCTAATTATATTAATAAAATACTCCTTATATTATATTACTTTTTATTTATCGACTGTCGGAACCATCGAAAATTGTGACGGTTTAAACTGTCGCTAATTATATTAATAAAATACTCCTTATATTATATTATTTTACATTTACCGATGGTCACGACCGTCGAAAATTGCGACAGATAGATATCCTTAAAAAATATCGATGTTCCTAATTATCAAAAAATAAAATAATAATATAATAAATTATATAATTTATTATTTTCATTTCTGACAGAAACATTTCCGTCACAAAATCCGTCGCAAATTGCGACAGATTTCTTTCTATCAGAAAATGGCAAGTTGCATTCTTGTACAGCTTGAAGTTTCATTGTTATTATCATTTCATTGTAGATAAGACTTGTGTTAAAAGTTTTAAAAATTATCCTAGAACACCAAGAATGCCTTGGGTACGCGTGGAAGAAATTTCGTTTTTTTTTGTGCACGCAGATATGATTTTTTTTGTGCACCCAGAGATGTCAAAATTACATGCAAAAAAAAGATGCGGTAAATATTCAAGGGAATTATGCATAAAAAAGGACCAAAAAATATTTATGGCTTATGGGCCTTGAGTTATGAACTTTTACATGAACTCATTTATGTATTTCGAGTTTTATGTTGAGTCTTTATTTTGAAGTCCATGTAGCCCATGAGCTAGTTATGTATCTTGGAATTTATATGACAATGAAGTCTTCCGTTGTGTTTTAGGTTAATTCTTCTATTGTATTATGTTTCGGCTGCGATGTCAAATGTAATTAGCACTGCCTAGGATTCAGCCTCCAAATTTGGATCCAATTTTGGGAGCATTGCATCCAAGGTAAGAACAAACAAAACAATTTTTCTCTGAAATTCAAAGTTCCATTACCATGACTAGCTTTTGGTGTAAGAGGGCTGTACTGATACTGCATCCTTCCCTACATGCATAGCCATGATTTCTTTTTACATGTGTTTTGATATAAATTTCTAGACTCTTGACCATCCAGTTCATAGATGAAGATCATAAATTTCTTTTTACATGTGTTTTTACATGGGTTATTGTTGTCTTCTTTTTAGTGAATTTAGTGATATCTATGGTGAAGATCATTTCATAGACACGTTGAAGGGTCAAGTGACAATAGTCAGGGAACTTCCTGAGATGGTCATGAACAGATTTGTCAATATAAGCAGCATACCAAATGTCATAGTTGATGCCTGGTCACTAGTTAGTTGTTATCTCAATGTAGTAGAACCAACACTACGAGAGCAAGGGTTTGCTTTCAAGAAATTACTCATATCTCTTAAGTATTGAAAAGTCCTATGAATTACTTTGGAGCTTATTATACACAACTAAGGACCGAATATATGTTGATGGAGTTTAGCTATCATCCAGTTCAACAGAATTTTGATATACGATTATTTTTTCGGCATTAAGTTATTATAATTAAGATGTAGTGCATACAATTCTGGATGCAAATTTATATTCTTATGGATGCAATTTTTGCATCTTTACACCGGTCACCTGCGCTTTTAAAAGCGACCTTATTCTTAGTGTCAAAAACAATATTAGGGACATAACAGTTTGTGTTGCTAACATGCATATCAAATATTAAGACACTTATTGCTTTGTCTCTAATCAGTGTTGATAAATTGTAAACTCTATTTTTGGCGTCGTCACACTTGCGACTCTATTTTAATGACACAATTACATGTGTTGTTGGATGACGTTGTCAAGTTAAGACATTTTAACTTATGTTGCTAGCTTCTTTTCAAAATTTCCTAATTCTTGGTGTCAAAAATTTTAAAACGCTAATATTTGCATCGATATCATGCGACACAAATGTGAAGACTATTGTTTATGTTGTTAATTTGTATTGCTAAATTGGGGACGCTATTTGATATTGTATCACTAGCATCTCTATGTAAGGACATTATTATATGCATCATTATCAGGTGTTGCCAATTAAGAATGTTATAATGAGCATCACAAATAAATGTTGTTCATTTAAGGACACTTTTATTTTGTGTCTTCAATTCTTTTTTATTTATATTTTTTTTAAAATGACATATTTGAAAATTGGCAAATGTTAAAAAATGACCTTAGTTGTTATTTAAAGACGCATAATTAGTGTCTTAAATTATATTATTATTTTATAAATATTAATTCATTATATCATTTAACATGTATATGCTATATATATATATATATATATATATGTGTGTGATGGTTTTGCATACCATAGAAATAAAAAATATAAGTAATCAAATTAAAAATTCTAAAGAATTTGTGACACATCATTTTTTAATCACACACATCTCTAGTGAAAAAAAGAAAATATATGATAGATCTAAAAAATCTGTAACAAAAGACAGAAGCTTTATCATTCCTTGCAATCTTCAAGTTTTTTGGCCATGTTCCTATAAAAAAATAATAAATTTATAAGTATTAAAATGTATCAATAGTATAATTTTACATTATACAAATTGGAAAAGGAAGAAAGAGTGCTTACTTGTGAATGTGATAATTCATCTTCATTTCCCTGGTTAAAATGCCATACTAGTGATGTTATGGTGTCAATTTGAGCTTGCATAGCTGATATTTATTATCGATGATTATTTTTCATTTTCTACATGTTATTTTGAAATTGATATTCCATTTCATCACATTCACGTCGCACAATTTCCTCTGCACAAGCTTGCATCAGTTGTTCAATATTAACACTTTTAGTACTCATTCTTGCACATCTTTGAGATTCTTGTATTTCTCTAGCATTAACACCAAGTCCATAACCTACTACTCGACCATATTGATCAGGCTTAATCACTTCATTATATACTTGAATTTCTATAGTCATTAATCTAGTAGCTCTTTCTTGCAGTGCATGAAAGAAAAATGTTTCAATGTATTTCACAAATATATTTTTTCAATAAAAAATAACTTATGAAGTGAAAAAGATACATAAAAATATTTATCCAATTAAAAAAATAAATTGAACTCATACCACATTATTTTTCCTTTCTAGCATAAAGAAAAAAAAGTATAGAATTAAAATGCAAAGTTAAATTAATAGATAAACTTATTCTATTATTCGTACCACAAGCTGGTCAGAAGCTTGATTCATGAATCCTCCATCTTTGTGCTTGTGAATTATAGAATACCATTTCACAATAGTAGGATCTCTATTATGCTTCTTTTTCTAAAAATAGGGGCGAAGCCCCCTTTTCCTCCCTCGCGGCCCTCCTTTTCTCCTTTGCCAATGAAGTAGAAAAGGGGGCCAGTGCCCCTTTTCTCCCTTGCAGCCGGCGAAGGGGGAAAGGGGACGCCGGCCTCCCTTTTCTCCTTTGCTCCCTCACGTCTGGCGATGGAGAAAAAAAGGTGTCGACATCCCTTTTCTTCTTTGCTTGTAGTCAGCGAAGCAAAAAAAAGAGGCTGACACCCCTTTCTTCCTTCCATCCAATGATGGAGAAAGGGGGTTGCCGGCCCCCCTTTGCCCCCTCGTCGGCCATGAGGAAGGAGGGGGGAGGGGACGCTAGTCTCCCTTTGTGCAAGCTCACCGCAGGGGAAGGGAGGGGTGGGGGCGATGTCCCTTGTTCCTCTCTACACGCGTGAGAGAGGAAAGGGGAGAGTCGCCCCTTTTTGCAACTCGTGAGGGGGACGACCCTTCCCTTTTTCTTTTTTAACTTTGATTTTTTGTACGTTTCGTCTACTTGACCACTAATCGTGAATTTTTTGTTTCTTTATTTTCATGACCGTCACAGCTAATTTCTTTTTCATCAACAAATATTATTAAAAATAAAAAAGCGGGGGGTCACACTACAAGAAAATTGGTTTTTCTCGACGGTTTCGTCCGTCGAAAAATTAAGAGAAACCGTCAAAAAAGGCTATTTCTGATGGGTTTACCAACGGAAAGGTTCTATAAAAAAATAAGTCATCGAAAATGATTTCCGATGATTAAAAAAAATCCGTCAAAACTTTGGACGGTTGTAACCGTCGCAAAACTTCGGCGGTCGCAACCGTCAAAACGTTTCGGTGGCTACAACCGTCGAAAGTTCCGAAGGCTGCCCGCAACTATTGAAATATTTCGGCGGTCGCAACCGTCGAAACGTTCAGGCGGTCGCCACCGTCAAAACATTCTGATGGCCACAACCGTCACAATGAATTTTTATAATATAAAAAAATTCGCAGGCCGCTAGGCGGCCGATCCGGCCGACTGCTAGGCAGCCGATCCAGTCGCTGGGGAGAGAGAAAGAAAGAGAGGGAGAGGGTCGCCGGCGCCGGGTCGTCGTTCGGGAGTTCATCGTGCCGGCAAGATAGGAGAGGTTGAGAGAGGAGAGAGGGAAAGAAGTTGAGAGAGGAGAGAGGGAGAAGATATATATATAGGGGTATAAAGAGGAGAAAGTGGGAAAACGAAAAAAAAAGTAACGGGAGAGTTAATTTTAATTACCGACAGTGATGATCGTCAAAAATTTTAGAAATATTAATAATATATATATTATGATATATATGATTATAATATTTAATTATTTTTTGAATTACTGGCGGTCTAGACCATCAAAACTATCGACGGTCTTAACTGTCGATAATTATAATAATAAAATACTACTTATATTATATTATTATATAATATTTAGTTACTTTTAAAATTACCGACGATCCAGACCATCGAAAGTCTCAACGGTCCGAACTATCGATAATTATAGTAATAAAATACTACTTATATTATATATTATATAATATTTAATTACTTTTGATGAAACTTTTGATGACCCGAACTGTCAATAATTATAATAATAAAATACTACTTACATTATATAATATTTAATTTTTTTAGTTTATCGACGGTAGAGACCGTTGAAAATTTCGACGATCTGAACTGTCGCTAATTATATTAATAAAATACTACTTATATTATATTATTTTTCACTTACCAACAGTTATGACCATCGAAAGGAAGTTTTGACGTATTCGTCGGAACTTTCGACGTTCCTAAATGTCGAAAAATAAAATAATAATATAATAGATTTGATAATTTATTATTTTTATTTCTGACGATTGCAATCGTCGAAAATTCTGACGGATACCTATTCGTCGCAAAATCTATTGCAAATTACGACGGATTTCAAAAACTGCCCATCGGAAAAATGCAATTTTCTTGTAGTGTCGTCGCCTCCACTGTCTCACATGCGTCGACGAACGCATGTGGGAGAGAGAGGCCCTCCGCTAGTCGGCTCTCGTGTGCATTGATAATCGTGTGCTTATTCAATTATTTTAATATAATTATTGTCAAGATTGATGTGTTTTATATTATTTCATCTTTAATCATCGAAGATTTCGGAATCTACATTATTGTTTGATTTGTTTCAGGAATCGTGAAAATCTGATAAAAGTTTGGCAAAAACACATGTATAGAGACTCAATACGGGCAGCTAGTATGAAAGCCTTCCAGCCAATATTAAATTCCTTCAGGTCATATTGAGCTCGCAGTGGAAAATACGGGCTGGCCGTATTTTTGCCACTTTGCCTCAGGTCATATCGATCGCGCACCAAAAAAAATGGGCAGACCGTATTTAAACCAATTTGCCCGTATTAAAGTCCTTCAAATCATATCGTGCTCCAGAATTAATATGGCTTGATCCAACAGACCGTAACGCCTCATCCTAGGTTGTATTGGACCTATTTTTGTCACGTTGGGCTAATTGTTTAGGTATTCTGGGCATTCTTATAACCCTAATTTGAGGGGACTATAAAAGGGATTTTTAGAGATGAAAATAGGGGTCCAGATCTTGTTTTGGAGGAGATCAAGATGGCTAAGACAAACTCTTATTTTTCTCTGCATCTTTATATTTTTCTTAGACTTAATCTCATTATGAATGATCATTCAATGCGTCGGGCCAACGACGTTAAATACAGGCGCTTCTTGGAAGGCAACCCAAGATTTTTCTCTTATCATTTTATTTTTTGAATTATGTTTTTGGAATAAGTAGCCGCTCATCAACGCATGTATGCTCATTGTAGGATATCGACATGCTAGGAGGCGATTGGACCATGGTTTACAAGATTAATGACTAACACATTGAGCATAGTGATTGGTCGGCGTTCCCACCTCCACCACATGGCATATGAGCTTTCTTTACCTCAATCCTAATTTTATGTTTTGACATGTTAGAAATGAGGACAATGTTTATTTTAGGTTTGAGGGAAAAAGAGGTTAGCTAATGTTAGCATGAGCCGGTGTGTTGTTATGAATGTCTACTGGTCGGTAGTGAGTTTAGTTCTGTCGTTAAGTATTTGCTTTTGTATGTGTCGAGTCAAACCAGCTGTCATGTATGAGCTCCTTATCTTTTAATCCATGTTGTTGGCATGTTTTGAATATACATGAGTTAATGTATCTTATCATATATATAGATATGTGTGTGTGTTTGCATTCTCTCATGTCGTCAAGGAATAGTGCATGTTATCAAGCATGAATTAGGAAACATTATACATGACAATGTTGATCCTCTAATCTGCATGATTGATTTATTTTGAACATTCCTGAAGAAGAACATAAAAACATAAATGACTTTGACTTGGAACCAAAGCGAGTGATATGTAATCTGACCTTGCACATAACTCCATCTAGGATCTTATATTTGCACCTACTTATATGATGCTTAATTCCGATCTGCTGCATTGTAGAAATAATAAGTTACACTGTTACTACATGTCTCGTAATTGTACTTCTCTTCTCGAGTATGTTGAGGAATGTTTTTATTATTTATTTAATAAAGGTCCCAAGTGCCTCACCCAAGCATAAAAAAAATAAAAAAAAAGTGTGAGGAAAATCATGGGCAACTTCTCTTCTCTATAAATAACTACTCCTCTGTACCCTCACTTGAGGAAAATATGAGTATGTCACATATGGCACCGCTAGCATCCAAGTCAAGTATTCTCGGAAGAAAGGCAAGGCTCGTGCCCAATGGAAATCTTCTTTTTCTTTTCAGTTTCCCAATTTGCAAAAGATGAGAAACTGCAAAAATAAAAAAAGGGTAGATGAAAAGAGGGTTAGTAGAACCCCAAGGACAGGTAATTATCCTCTACATGTGCAGATCAACTTTGAGTGTTAATGTAAGTTGAGGGTTAGTGCAAGGTCTTAGGAGGTAGTTATGTGGAAGGTGTAAGACGATCTTATTTGACGTCTATAAAGCACATGCTTCAATGGTTCCAAGTCAGGAGTTTAACAAGTCTTTAATGCATAAATAATGTTCATGTAGAGAAGTCTTAGGACTAGGGAGATATAAGGTTATCTATAATGTAGTCAGGAAAATCTGAAGATTTTTTTTTGTTGATCCTAATTGCTTGAGGACAAGCAAAGAAATAGGTTTAGGGGAGTTGATAATCGTGTAGTTATTCAATTATTTTAATATAATTATCATCAAGATTGATGTGTTTTATATTATTTCATCTTTAATCATCAAATATTTCAGAATCTACATTATTGTTTAACTTATTTCAGGAACCGTAAAAATCTGGCAAAAGTTTGGCAAAAACATGTATAGAAACTCAATACGGGCAGCCAGTATTAAAGCCTTTCAGCCAGTATTAAAGCCCTTCAGGTCATATTGAGCTCGTAGTGAAAAATACGGGCTGGCCGTATTGTTGCCACTTTGCCCGTATTAAAGCCAATCAGGTCATATTGATCGCGCATCAAAAAATATTGACAGATCGTATTTAAGCTAGTTTGCCCGTATTAAAGTCCTTCAAACCGTATCGTGCTCTAGAATTAATACGGCTTGATCCAACAGACCGTAACGCCTCATCCTAGGCCGTATTTGACCTATTTTGGTCGTGTTGGGCTAATTTTTGGGGTATTTTGAATATTCTTGTAACTCTAATTTGAGGGGACTATAAAATAGATTTTTAGAGATGAAAATAGGAGTCCAGACCTTGTTTTGGAGGAGATCAAGACGGCTGAGACAAACTCTTATTTGTCTCTACATTTTTATAGTTTTCTTAGACTTAATCTCATTATCTTTTTATGGACTCTTATGTTTCGATGATGATTTTTTTCTCTATGCTTGGCTAAACTTCTTTTTCTCAGGTTTGATAAAACTTAGGGTTGATCTTTAGAAAATATTTTTATTTGGTCTGATGCGTTCTTTGTCTTTCATGTGCTTGACGAAATGCTTATATTATATTGGCCATCTAATTAAGCGACCTAAGATTTTTTCTTGATTATGAAGCAGAAAGAGGGTGCCGGCCGCGAGAAAAGAAAGCGGGGCGCCGGCCCCCCTCTGTGCGAGCTCACCACAGGGGGAGGGGGCGACGTCCATTGTTCCTCTCTCCGCACGCGTGAGAGAGGAAAAGGGGTGTGTCGGCCCCTCTTTGCAACTCGTCAGGGGACAACACCCTCCTTTCTCTTTCTCAACTTTGATTTTTTGTACATTTCGTCTACTTGATTGCTAATAGTGAATTTTTTGATTTCCTTGTTTAAGTGATCGTCGCATAGACCATTTCTTTTTCATCAACATCATTTAAAAAATAATAAAATATTATTAAAAATAAAAAAGCGCGGGGTCATCGCCCCTCTTGTCTCGCATGTATCACCGACCATGAGGAAGGAAGGGGGGCGCCGGCCCCCCTTTGTTGCAAGCTCACCGCAGGGGTTGGGGGGCGTCATCCCTTGTTCAAAGCGGAGAGAGGAAAGGGGGCGTTAGTCCCTCTCTGCAACTCGTCCCCTCCTTTCTCTTTTTCAAATTTTGATTTTTTTTACATTTCGTCTACTTGACCGTTAATAGTAGATTTTTCGATTTTCTTGTTTACAGGACCATCACATAGACCATTTCTTTTTCAACAATGTCATTTAGAAAATAATAAAACATTATTAAAAATAAAAAAGCAGGGGTCATCGCCCTTGTCTTGCATGCATCAACGAGCGCATGTAGGAGAGAGAGGGTCCCCCCGCTAGCTGGCTCTCATATGCGTCGGCGCCAGTGGGCGCATGCGAGACAGAGGGGGCGATGACCCTCTGCTTTTTTATTTTTAATATTATTTTATTATTTTTAAATAACGTTGATGACAAAGAAATAATCCATGTGACGATCAAGTAAGCAAGAAAATTGAAAAATTTACTATTAACGGTTAAGTAGATGAAACGTATAAAAAATCAAAATTGAGCAAGAAAATTAAAATTAGAAAACTATTAAAATATTAAATCAAAGTCGAAAAATTATTAATTTATTCAAAGTCACATTAATTGATTTTTTTTTAAAAAAAGGTGCATATATTAATGAAGTGACTCCGTGGGAGTCAAATGATAAAAAATGGACAAAAGGACAAATGGTCTTCACGGTTGCAGTCGGATGGAGACGAAAACATCCGTATTCAATTATTCTCTTGTTGCAGTCGGATGGAGACGAGATCTTCCGCACTCAACGTTAATTGATTTGAATTTTCTTTGTTGCAGTCGGATGCCGCCGACGCCTGACATCTCCCACCCACCTCCAGCGACTGTGTTCACATACTATTGGCAAGATTCCGGCCGGAGTGAAAAAACTGAAAGGAACGAGGCAAAATGGAAACCATAATTAAGACTCCGTACTCACATTAATTGATCTGAATTATTTTGTTTGTTGCAGTCGGATGCCACCGACACCTCACACCTCCCACGTGCCTCCAACGTCCGTGTTCAATTTTCTTCCCATTAATTAATTTGAATTGTTTGTTCCGTCGGATAATTGAGAACTGTCCCTAGTAATACTAGTTCCACCGTAGAGAGAGGGAGAAAAAAAAATGGAATGGAGAATAAAAAAAATGAAAAAAATGGTGAGAAAATCAAAGAAAATAAGAGTGAGGGCATGTTTGCGAACCACTGTTGTAACTTAAAATCAAAGAAAGGATAAAAAAAAAACTGTTGTAACTCTTTCAAGGGTTTTTTGTACATCCATGTAGAGAATATTAGTAGGGCTTAATATACTCGAAAACAACCTAGTATATGAAGATTAAGTCGAATCAAAAAAAGGGATCTCATCATGTGAACTTTATAATAATGGTTTCTAGGATTCATCCACTAAATCTGAAAATTAGAGCAACAATCCCTTTATGAACCTCTTCGATCTCCTTTGTTGATTATCCTCCTCTTCCTTTATGCTCGTTTGCTGTCATGTGAGGAAAAAAATTTTAGTTTTTTATTATTTTTAACATGAGTGTTTAGAGTTAAATCAACATGATACCTTTATGACTCACTTCGGGTATTAGAGAGTTGTTGCACTAGGCACACCTTTATTTTCTAATATGTTTTTTTTATCAAAAATTATATGTTCTAATAAATTAGAACCTATAAAGAAGAGGGACAGTCAACATCCATGCACATTTTAATTTTTCAAATATTTCATTTTATTTATTTGGAGAAATTATATCAAGTCTTTAATTAGAGCAGTCAATGATATTTTAATACAAATTTATATCTCCCGCGTGGTTAAGGTTGAAGAAAACATGAAGGATCTGAAGAAGATAATGGAAGACACCGTTGAGATAGTGTTAAATAAGAAACTTATATGCATCAGGACACCGTTTTGAAGGTTCTGTATCAAGTTTTTTTTTGCAGTTAATGTTATTTTAATAAAAGCTTTTTAGTAGGACCCAGAAGCAATAATAGAGGTAGTTCGTCTCGATCATAATGGAATACACATGCATGCAGTTCGTCTCAAACATATGATATCCATCTCATCATTGGCATCCATTTCTTCTTCCTTTCCACTTGCGCGCAGCTTCCTTCCAGCACTCTGTTTCTAGCGTTGAGTTGAGTCATGGCCGCATCCATTGCTGAGAGCGTGGTTACTCCACTGATGAGTCTTATACAGGAGCCTTTGCTGAGGCGCGTCTCCTACGTCGTCAAGGTTGGAGAAAAAGTGAAGAATCTGGAGGAGAAGATGAAAGATCTGAAAATGCTATCCGAGGATATCGAAAGTGATATCAGAATTGAAGTAGAAGAAGCTAAGAGACGGGATCAAACTCGACGGCCCACCCAACTAGTGAATGGGTGGTTGGGCAGAGTTCCTCCCATGGAAAACGAGGTGAGTGACATAAAATTTAAGTATGAAAAACTAGGAAGGCGGTGCTTTGGCAGGTGCTCAGGTGACATCATCTCCATGTACAAAATCGGGAGGGATGCAACCGTGAAGCTGGAGGAAGTGACGGATTTGTACCAAAAGTAACAAGAGCAGAAGAACAACCAGAGTCTCACTCAGGCGGCGCCTTCGCCCCGTGGTCAAGAAATGCCCGGCACGTCCAACTTGATAGCCACCGAGTCCTCCCTCAGCAAGGCTATGGGTCACCTTCCCAATGGGGTTGGAGTTGTCGGGATATATGGGATGGGGGGAGTCGGCAAGACGACTCTCTTGAAAAGGATCAACAACAGTATTCTCTCCCCCGGCAACGTTTTCAATTTTGACCATGTAATATGGGTCACGGTTTCAAGAGATGGTGCTCAGGTTCAAATTTTGCAAAAGTGCATTGCTGAAAAACTCAAACTTGATAAATTACTACGTGATGACGGGAGCCCATTATTTGATAAGATTTTGAACTTCTTGAAGAACAAAAAATTTGTATTTTTGCTGGATGACCTTTGGGAGCGTTTGGATCTGAACGCAATTGGCATCCCAGAGGGAGGACGCACCGTGGTGTTCACTACAAGAGACGAGGCTGTATGTGGTGAAATGGAAGCCGAAAGAAAAGTCAAGGTGAAAGTTCTGACACCAGAGGATGCATGGCGCCTCTTCCAGAAGAATGCCAGAAATGAGCACATCAAGAGCGACCCCAGAATAGAAAAGCTTGCCAGACAAATTGCAGAGGAGTGCGGAGGTCTTCCCCTTGCGCTCATCACCATCGGTCACGCCATGTCCACCAAAAGGACCAGCGGCGAGTGGAGGCACGCTCTCAAATCACTAAAGGACTCGAAATTAGCTGCTGCCATTCCAGAAGCAAATGCAGAGATGATTATGACGTCGCTAAAGTTCAGCTATGATAATTTGGTCAATGACAAAACACGAGAGTGCTTCCTGTGTTGCGCCTTGTTTCCAGAAGATTACGACATCCCCAAAGAGGAGTTGATTGAATGTCTTTTGGGCCATGGCGTGATTGATTCCAACGAATTTAGTGATGTTGGTGGAATATACGACTATGCTGACACTCTAATAGGAAATCTTATATCAGCATGTTTATTAGTAGAGTCAACTAAATTAAGTGCCGGACTTTTTGATAAAGAAATAGAGTGGGTAAAAATGCATGATATTATTCGAGACATGGCCTTATGGATCGCGAACGATTGTCAAATGGACAATAGCAAATGGATTGTCCGTGCAGGACTACGAAGCAAAGAGCCGGTGAGAAAAACTGATAAGTGGAAATCGGCAGACCGAATATCACTCATGTACAATGACATGAGTACGCTTCCAGAACTCAAACAGACTTGTCCAAATTTATTTACTTTCATTATCCAAAAAAATTGGGATTTAGAAAGAATTCCTGAGACGACATTTTCCTGCATTGATCTATTTGGATATGTCTTGTACTGGGATCAAGATATTTCCAGAGGAGGTAACTAAGCTGGTTCAGCTTCGATATCTCAACCTATCGGATACTGGCATTGAATCATTGAGCTTCAACTTGAAGGCTTTAGTGAAACTGAGGTATTTAATCTTACGTGGTTGTAGATGTCTCAAAGATATTCCAGAAGAGTCGATATCTAGTATCCCAAGCTTACAAGTGTAGGACCTACATGAAAGTGGTATTGAATTTGATTTATCCATCCATCCTCCCAAGAGAGAAGTCAAAGAGCTAAAGAGGTTAAAGGAGAAGACGATAAATGCTCTCGGACTTGGCGTGCAGTTGCGAGAGTTCTCATCCCTCGATGAGTATGTTGATCGTGCAACAATTTTCAAGTTGTCACTACTGGGGTGCCCAAGTTGTTCACTAGATCGAGACAGATGATGGGCAAAAACATTCAGATCTTGATGTTGACGAAATTCGATTCATTGCAGGAATTGACAATGACGACCGATGATCAAGGCAGACAGTTTCCTCGATTGCGTCATCTTGTACTGTCATATTTAAGTAGATTGGAGAAGATATCTTGGGAAAGACCGACAACTCTAGAAATGTTTCCTGTACTCGTGCATATCGTGATTCACCGCTGCCAAAAAATGGCGGATATTTCATGGATTGGACATGCGACACGCCTTAAAACACTAATCATAGAAGATTGTGAGAAATTGAGCGATATAATTGTTAGTTATGAAAATGACCAAGAAGGCCATCGGATCCAAGATGAATGTAGGCCACCCATTACATTTCCTAATCTCAGAAGGATCTATTTGGAGAATTTGCCATCGCTGCGTAACATCTACGAAGGAATCATCAACTGCCCCTTGTTACAAGTATTGGAAGTGCGGGATTGTAAACGTTTGGCAAGACTACCATTTGATATTCAGTCACATATAACTAACAACCGTCCGTTGAGCATTGAAGTAAAAACATCAGCGTTGTGGGGGCCTTAGTGGGAAGATGACAACGTCAAATCCCAACTCCAAGGATTCATGTAAGTAGCATGACCTAAAATCCAAATTGGTTTTGTCTACATCTGCTTCATGCACATTTTAAATTTATTATTCCCCAATCTATATATATATATATATATATATATATAAAGTTGGTGCATTGGAGAGGCTCACGTTCCAGCATTTGACTTTATCTTTTTTCTAATTGTTTACATTTTAACTCAATTCTATCTGATGAGTAACTTCCTTCCCCCATCAATTTCCATCAATTTTTTCTCTTTACTGTAACTACCATCTGAATCTTGACACCAGTTTAACTTGCACCGGCCACTTTTATTTCTTATTTCGTGTACACTGATGATTGTAACTGATGATTGTAACTGATGATTGTTACACATTGCAAGACATTTTCTCTTTTGAACTATAATACATTGTAACTGATGCACACACTTGCAGTAAATGAATATATCCTCACAATACACCTGTTTGTGCCTTCATGGTAACGTTTTTAAACTTCAATACCCCTTAAAATCTCAACTGATGACTTTTCATATCATACCCGATTATTTTTTCACTTAAATATTCTAAAAGATTGAAGAAGGTGCATCGTGGCCATCTCACTCTCTCCTCCCACTAAACTCCCAGTCCCGACCCCTTTTAGGCAAAGGGGATCAGAGCTAATGTTGTAGGGATTCATCTCACTGTTGCTGATGGTTTTCAGGGGGCGATCCAAAAGATCTGCCTTCGCTTGGCTGGACCTCTAACATGCTCCCATACAAGGAGAACGCCGACCTAGGCGATGGCGAGGCCATCACGACTCAGCGCTTGACGCTTCTTAGGCAGCAGTTGGTGTATGAGGCAGATTCTAAGAGGCCCATTGCGGGAGACATCTTTTATGCTCGGATGAATGCAAGTGTGTTTGCTTATGGAAGTTGGAGCTTGAATTAATGCTTCTCAGTGAAAAGATATGTTGTTTTGTGTCGCATAAATATTCTCTTCTAGAACTTTTTTGCCCCTGATTTGCATTTTGGAAAAGATCATTTAGTTCTAAACTTCATGATTCGGATTCAGCATGATGGGAGCTTTGGAAGTGTTCCATGTATTTTATGAACTCTGTGATTCATATTCAATGTGATGGAAACTTTAGAAGCATTTTTCCACTTATTCTTTCAGGGAAATGTTCCATTATTGTCCCTTGAAGTTGTTCATCAACTACACATCTTTATTTTTGTTTTTACAATCACTCATTTGGCTTTGAGTGCTCTCACTATGTTTTTAGGAGGAGCAATGGTAGGTTATGTTATACTTCAATAACCATTTCTACATCTCAGTCAGAAAGGGACTGAGACTGAGTCGATGTGGGCATAATAGCTGGGGAGTCCTTCAGCGTCAGGTCACCAATGGTCACCATACTCGACGATCTGCTCGACTTCACTTTGCAGTCGGGCGCGAAAGTGAAGGCACCGGTCGTGGCCAACAACAATGGCAGTGACCTCAGTGCATGATACAAGGCTACGGAGTCCGAGCCATTGAACTATCCAATGGTGAAGAAAGGCCCGTTCGTCATGAAGGCACATGCTGAGCTACACCAGGCCATGAGGACTACAAGAACTACAGGAATGGGTTCAAGAAAGGAAGCCATGCTCTAAGGGCAAGAGAGTGCAGGAGAGGCTCATAAAGCATTGACAAAGAGGTTCCGTGCTTCGTTTGCAAGTAGAGTACATCGAGGAGTTCGATGGTCTTGCCGCATTGACTCGGGCCATAGAACTACCTAATTGAATTATTTTTACACGTCATCGGGAGGAACTATTGTTCTCCTGCATTACTTAATCAATGGCGGCATTTATCTTGGCATCATGACACGGCAAGAATCCACTTTGACGCCATTAGCGCATAGCCTGCACCGAAGCTTAGCATTTGGATGCAGCCATATGAGACAATGAGTACGAGGTAAAAGAGCTTGCAAATACATGTCTGTTGCTTATA
Source organism: Pontederia crassipes (assembly GCA_030549335.1). NCBI lineage: Eukaryota > Viridiplantae > Streptophyta > Magnoliopsida > Commelinales > Pontederiaceae > Pontederia > Pontederia crassipes. Next base: position 902,864 of record CM060198.1, on the reverse strand, counting down.
TTATTACATTAATATATAGTTTCTCCAATCTAAAAAGAATACATGTTTACTAAAAAATATTTAAAAAAAAACTTTCCAACTAGGTTAGTTAGGATTTGAGCAACACTTTTAAAATCATAGCTCCTTTGTTGAGAAACTAAATGTATGAAATTTATCAATCACCATCGCACACTAAAATAAAAAGTATTATTTCATTTAACTTATTATACCATATTTTTCACATTTAAATTTTCAAATATAAACTTATTTTTTATTCATGAAGTTATCTTGATTTCTCATTTAAGTTTTATTGAGTTTTAATTAAATTATTCTTTATTAATTTTGAAGTAACAATTTTACCCTTGCTTAGTCAAGTTTGCAATATTAGTTACTAATATAAATAAACTTATAAAAGAAATGTAAGAGAAGACAACATTGCACCCTCCCTTGGGTTAAAATGGAAAATAATATTATCTATTGCCAATAAGCTATTATATTATTGAAGTTCCAATGAAATTAAATAAGAAGGAAATAAAGATCATGCATTTTATTTTATTACTTTTTTTGTAAACAAAATTAATTTATATCTTTTCATATGTCCAAAAAAAATTTATATATAAAATTCTATGGATGCAACTAAAACAAAACTGTTGACAACTAAAGTAAATTATGCATGAATACGTGTTGATAAATATTTGGATGCCCAAACTTTGTTAGTCATTGATATATAACTTATTCACCATTTTTTAAACACTACCTATCAAGATAATTAAAAAATAGAATAGTGAAATTTTTTTGACAATCAAGAAGTTCAAAGAATAATTGTATCGATAAATAAATTGTTAAAAAATTTACTTTTCCTACATGAACACAAATTATTTTTATGTTGATAAAAAAAAGTTATGTTAATCATATTCTGGTATGAAAACTGAAATTTAACTTACTTTTTTATACAGAATAAAATAGTTAAAAATATTTTATATTACTGAAAATTAGTCCTTCTATAACCTAATTTGAAACACACATAAAAAGTTATTTTTTATAATTAATTGTGATTAATTAATAACATGATTTCTAAAATTTATTCCTAAAAAATATTTAAATTATGTAATTAATATGTAGTCTTTTACTAATAAAAGCCAACTTAAGCCATGTTACCTTTCTCTCTTACTAAAAAATTGTGACCCTCCAATAAAAAGATATTTGGCTAAATGTTTATGTAGATCAATTTGACTTTAAAATAAATTTAAAGTTTCTTCATAGTTTGTAATAAGATAATTGAGAAGATAACTGTCAACTTATAAGTAACAAATTGACATAAACCAAAGATCTCAGTATATATATTTTTGTCAATTTAAACTTATAGAGTTAACTTTTCAAAGTACTTTCATGTTATAAATTTTTTTCTTCTTCATTTTTTTGCAAACATGTCGGGAAGAAGAAATGGGCCATGGGTTAATAGAAACCTACTTAGCCTTTTGACTTGTATTGATCTGATCAAACTCAATCAAGATTTGGGTTCGACTGGTCAACTCGCTAGGTTCGACTGGTCCGACAATTTTTTTCATAATATTTTTAAGAAACTAAATGGATGACATATTACTTTGATTTGACTTCACCAATTGATCAAGTTAAAAGTTAAGTTAATTTGAACAATATGAAGACGATCAGATAACAATCCAGTATATAAATTATATATTCAAACTTTATTCATATTTTATTAGTTTATTATTTAATTATATTCTGTTTTGTCCATTTGATTTGACCCAATTTGATAAGTCTGACCTGAACTGTTGATCAGTTTAGGTCAATGCTTGAATATAATTTTACGACATTGATCTTTTATTCTTCACCTTATTATTTCATGCTTTCCTTCCATTTTACTCTTCATTCAATTAAAGATTTTTGTATTAGTGTTCACACACACACACATGTATATATATAGTGAAACATATCATTGCAACATTGTATTTATATATTATGATTAAACTAATATTTTTATATTTCAAGAGCATTATAAAAAATTATCAACTAAAACCAAGAGATCCTTATTGACGTCAAGACCTATAGTAAGTAGTTAAATATCATAAATTGACATCTTTTTTTGGTAATAAGTGAAATATCAATTTTTTTGTGGGTAAATGAAATATCAATTTTAATAATAGTGCCCTCTATTTTTTGTCCTTTGACTCATTGTTGCTTTTAAATCCCTCGCCGCAGATGAACTCTTTATGTGACACTTTGATCATTACCCTACTCCATTTTCCTTGAAGGTGTTAGTCAATAGATCATGATGTACCAAATCATACTCTTATCAATTAAGATCACATGATGATTCATTAAGTCAGATTGTATAAATTCAACATGCTTTACACTATTTGTAACAAGAGATGAGGAGCAAAGGTAAAGGGATTGGAAGTTCAAAATATAAGAAAAAATGTATGAGTTTTTATTCTTAATTATTGTAATAGATAAACTAGAGTAAATAATGTGAGAAAATAAAAAAATAGGACTAATATAATGCTAAAGAATTATAAAACATATTAAGATGAACAAATAAAATCATTGCAATGTTAAAAATTAAAATAATAAATGAAGACTAATTGGATTGTATATGCAATTAAGGCTGGATTGTAATTAGATTGAGTTAGGTTCGAATCAAGTATCAATTCAAACCAACCTGACTATAAATGGGTTGGGTAATTTTATTGGGTGGTTAATTTGATCTAATGTAGGCAAAAGTGTAAAATGCATGTTAAAGATCAATGATTTTCTTAAAAATGATTTATGATCGATATAAAATATATGAAAATTAAATAATGGTGTAAAACATGATAGAATAAAATAAAAAAATACAATACTAAAAATAAACAAGATTTATATTATATGTAATAATAAATGATTAAAGAAGAAGATTACAAAACAAAAATCATATGGGCATTAATAAAACATTATGAAAACATCTAAAAGCTTGATTATAAGCATAAATATTTGCCACGATGTTCATTCTTTCAATACAAATAATAAATAAACAAAAACTTGATAAAATAATAAATTATGATAAAATTTTTTAAGACAACTAAATAAAAATATGTAAATGATTACAAAATAAAAGAAGAAATTTAGTTTGGTTGAATCCTACTCAATATAACTGAATCAATTAGGTTGAATTATCATCTAAGAAACATCTTCAATCTTGATTGTAGAAGGAAAAGTAAAAGCTATATGATGTTAAAGATAAAAAATGTAATACAATAAAAATACTTCAGAATCAAGGTTAATAAAATTTTAAAAAATTAGGTACTAATTACTTAAATCGCGCATCGCGTGAGCATGTTGCCTAGTCTATATATACAAAGCTGATGCATTGGGATCATCCTACATCCTTCTTTCCTTTTTATCTTTTTTTTTCTAATTTTTTTATGAATTTTCTAATTTATTTCTTGCATAAACTCTTTTAATTAATATATAAATGCCATTAATTTATAGGTCCATTACATGTTTCATCAGTTTCACATATCCATTAATACATATGAATAATCTTATATTTATATAAAGCTCATGGCGAAATGACAATTTCAAATTCTTCTCAAGATATCATTGTATTTATCTTTTTTTTTATTTTTTTTCATTTATCTTTGTTAAAATTATTTTTTGAATATGAAGAGATATTCAAGATTAGAAATGACCATATACGTGAACGAGTCGGAGTGGCTCCTATTAGTGAGAAAATGGTAGAGAATCGTTTGAGATGGTTTGGTCATGTTCAGAGAAGACCATTAGATGCGCCAGTAAGAAGAGTAGATCAAATAATCTGGAGTCCGATTAAAAGAGGGAGAGGGAGGCCAAGGCGGACACTTGGCGAACTAATAGAGCAAGATCTATTGGTGAATAATATACCGAAAGGCTTGGTTACTAATAGAGCGGAATGGCGTCGTATGATCCATGTAGCCGACCCCACCTAGTGGGATAAGGCTTTGTTGTTGTTGTTGAAGAGATATTTAAGTCAGAACATTTATTTGTATTCACCAAAGGACAGTCGTTTTTTTCTCATGACTCCAATTGACAACCATTGTTTTCCCAAATGAGTTTAAAAGAGGACAGCGACCACATCAAACGTCGACCTAGAGTTCGCACTTGGTTCCTACATGCAGCCTAGAGTTCTAGTACAACACCATCTTAGTTCTACTCACAGGGAACATAGAAGATGCAGAGGTTGCTGTTAGGATTTCTGCACGAGAGAAATTACGTATCGCGAGAAAACCCGAGAAATTTACGGCGACGTAGAATTGTATTAGATGGAAGAAACAGAAGAGGATTACAAGATCAGATTGATCCAGGATTGTCCAGGATGGTCTTACAAGTCTTGATTATAAGTCCTTTTATAGGGCCTTGGAGAAATAACTCCTACTCTAACTTAAGGACCTAATCCTACTAGGCATGCAAGCCCCTTCTCTAGAAAAATCTCCTTGGAGTAGGAGTAGAAATCTGACTTTCTGAAGTCCCTGAAGAATCCAGCCCCCTTCAAAGTCCATCTTGAAGTTCAATTCGCCCAGGCCTCCTGCTTGGCACCCTGCCAAGCCCGAACGCGCCCGGGACATGCCCGCCAGGGCAGTCCTAGTCCCACTCGGACTAGGACAAGTCATGGATGGCCCCTTCACATCTTCAGCCCTTTTAGAAGTAGATCTTTGACTCCAAGTGCCCCTCGGTCCAAGAAGAAAACTCGGCCCTCTAAGAATCTGTCATGTCCTTCTCGACATCAAAAACCGGCCGACTCCTATTCCTACTAGGAGTAGGAATCATTCCAACCCTGCACTTCTCGTCCAAGCATCTCTCGAAGTCTCCCTATTACTTCTTTGGTTCCAAACAAATTTTCAGTTAAAGTAGGATTCAAGACATTATTTAACAGTTGCCATAGACGCTCTATCCGTATGGTACATTTTATGAACACACAATCGAGTAATCTGTGCCATTATGGAATTTGATGGATTTTTTTATGCATGCATATACCTTCACAGTTTGAACATTAATGGCTGGGAGATGATGATAGCTATTGGCTTCTTAGCTGTTGCAAGGTAATGTTTCCTTTTTTTCTGATGTGATCTTACAGGTGCAGGTGGCCAATGAACTGAGAGCAGGAAGTGGTGAAATTTGTGATAATGAACGTGATCATGACATCGTGCTTTTCGTGCTGTTCCTCATCAACAGCCATGAGGTTGCTAGAGCAGTTGCTGACCTTTCTCCCCTGTTGGCCTTCTCCCTACTCATGAATAGCGTTCAACCAGCGAGCAAAATTTCCATTACATCCGGAACAATCATGTTATGAGAAGAAAGTATCAACATATATTAGTCTGATTATATATTTTCATTCATTCATAGACGTCGCCAAGGTGGCAGAAGAAGCTTGCGTACGTGAACATTACCTGTTACTATACAATTGGTATCCCTCTAAGGGTTGTGCTTTGTTATGCTTGGCCTCCATTTCAAGGTAAAATCATATCATATACCCTGTTGCATGTATCTGTCACTTTTGGTCTCCTTCTAAGATGATGAGACAATGACTCACCACATACTGTGATCGATCCATATTTGACAATATGGGAGTAATTGCTAATTACCCAAAAATTTAATTGGTGCAGATTTATTGAACTGCAAAACAGAATTATATTGCATTTTTTGAATTTGTTTTTGTACTCGCAATAGGGAATTTGGATTGGCACGTTGCTGGGTACATGCATTCGGACTTTGGTGCTCCTTTACATAACTTGGACAACTCATTGGGAAAAGCAAGCACGTAATCATGAACTTATCTGTTCGTGCCTTCTCATTGTCAAAAGACGGACTTAGGTAGTGAAGTTATAGGTAGGAAATTTCATGCATGATGGTGTTCACTGACTCATCATGTTGGTGATGATATGGGACAGGTGGTTTTGGCCAAAGAGAGATTGAACAGATGGTTCTTGGAGAAATCGAGAAAGCATACAACTCTCGGTCAGGGTGCTGCTCAAGGCTTTCCCTGGTGGCAGCTATCGCTCCTGCGAGGTTGTAGGGCACCTTCTATTTTTTCCTTCTCCGCGTCAATTATTTAAACCTTTAGACGATATCGGGTCACTCTACTTGAGTTATTTAGACATTTAGACGATCCCAAGTCTCATGTCTAAGTTAAATATACACAATTATTGTGTATTTTCTCATTTATATTCTTATTTTCATCCTTCCTTGCAAAATTAAAACAATTCAATGAGGAGATGAAGAGATTATTATAGCAAATGAAAGCATTTTTCTCGATAAAATATTAAAAAGATATTAGAAACCTCCAAACTTAAAAAAAATAATATAGCAAGTCGCCAATCAAATTTAGGAAGATGAATTTCTACAATGTGTAGTTAGTTTAAGATGAATAGGTTTTCGTAAACCTCTACTCATAGTTAAACACCCAATAACGTTATCGTGGAGAGAGCATCATAGTAATTTATTCAATTTGGATAAGACAACAAATTTGTTCTATTAATTTGAAACTTTTTTATTTTATCTTACCTAAGGATATGATTTAAAAATTGAAATATTTAAAGTTGAGGCATTATGGTAGTTTAGTAATTAGGAATTAGATTGTTAATGAAGTTTTATGAAGTACATTAAAAAATCATTTGAACACTGTTATATATTATGGATATTTAGTAAAAGATATACTTTTATTAGTAAGCTTCATAAAAAAATTGTGTTTTCTCCTTTTGAAATATTTACTTATCTTTTACTTTTTTATTTATCTTTTCACTATTTTCCTTTCATTGATTACCTCATTTAAATGTTTTTGCGGTCTCATGTTTGCAATTGCAACCCCTCTTTGATTAATAAACTAAACACTATGACTTATGTGTGATTTATGCAATTATTAATTATTAATAAATAAATATCTTAAGTATTTATTTAATCCAATAGTTAATATCTATTGTTTTCCCTCTTTTTTCTAAAACGTTATCAAAATATCGTTAAATAAAAAATTATCATTACATTCAATCCCTTTAAATTAATCTATATTATTATTTGTATAATATTTCTGAGGTAAAAAGGCAGTGTTTTACTATATTGTCACAATTAGGAAAATACATGTCCAATGATTAAGGCCAACCTCACCTACATACGTAGCATTAAATTAATAATTAGTTTATATAACTGGTATTGCATGATTTTGTTCCCTAACATATGTGACATCTTATTTCACAAGAAAATGCTATATAAATTTTTTTGTACATGTATCAATCATTATATAATTTCACTAAAAGCATACGTTAATATCTAAATTTATAAATAATGTAAAAAGATTCATTATTTACTGTAGTTAAAAGTTTCAAATTTATGAAAAAAATGATCTATAAATGAATAACAAAACCACAAGTTATTTTCAAACAAATTTATTTTTCATATTATATTTGTAAATGATTTTATGTTATATGTAAGTTATAACTAGATTTCTATTTAATCTTATAATTTTTTTAGAATTGAGCGCACGGCATCAGATTTTCAACGTTAACTAATATATATATAACATATTAATAGTAAGATATAAAAATAAGGAAGTTTCTTTAATAAAATGCTAAAAACATTTCAAAGATATAAAAAATATTTGTATTCGTATTGTACAATATTAATTTATATGAGTATTTCATGAAGGTGTCCTTTTTTAGAAGGGATATGCTTCATGTTTTTATTCATCATATCAAAATTATATAGATTAGATTAAAAACTTTTAAATGAAACAAATTAAATGTCATTCATAAATTTTTAATTTGATGATTACTTCAAGTTTGATCGGATTACTTCAAATTTGAGTCGGGTCGAATCCAATCTGACTCATGAACATCCTTATGAGTCGGGTATTCACCAAGTTGACTCCATGCGATGAGCATCCATAAGAACCAAACCACAATCATTATGATATGGTTTTGCTAATTTGTATTTAGATTAATCTTTTTCACCTAACTATCACATCATAAAAGCTAAGTTTACAAAAAGCTCTTGGATGGATATCACAAATGATCACAAACATAAATTAGCAAGGTAGGGATGAAAGTAGTTTAGATTCGGTCGGATTTTCGGTCCAGAAAAATCATCCACTGCTTTTTGGATCAGAATTTTTAATTAAAAAATCATCCTAAAACTATTTAAAAAAATAAAAATCACTTTCTAATGGGTCAATTTTTCATGTGACTTTTTAGTGGCTCTACTTTTATATAATCATATTTTAAAATATATACAATAAAGTTCGATAACGTAGAGAAAATTATGAAATTTTATACAAAAAATATTATATTCATAATAAAAAATTGGATACCTTATTAATTAATTATATAAATAAAAATGAGCTCCATGGTCCCTATAATTTTTTTGGATGGGGTCCTAATTTTAGTAGGTGAATTTTAGTTTATTAAAAATTACCCTAAATCATATTAGGGCTCCTGAATTTTTTTTTTTAATTCGGGTAAGTTTTTTGAGTACACAAAAGCATAAAATGACCATGCTGGGTAATACGTCAGTCAACTTTGGAAAGCAACATTACATGTATCTCTTGTGAGGAAGGGGAGAAGAAAAAGAAAAAGAAAAAGAAAAAGAAAAAGAAAAAGAAAAAGAAAAAGAAAAAGAAAAAGAAAAAAAAAAAGAAAAAGAAAGGAAAAGAATAACTTTCACTATCAAATATATATATCGAATAGGCATTTCAAGATTAAATAAAATCTTATCTATAGTATTTTTTTTATTCCTTAAGAGTGTCAAGAAAAATTATATACTTGCCCTGAAATAATAATTTTTTAATTATTCCTTAAAAATGGGAGAAACCAGACATATCTATATCAATACATTAAGTATCATTTGTTTATTAACTAATTTTCACCTTTGTAGTGGCGTCACAAACTCGATCTTGAGAGCTCTTTGAAGACAGCTAAAGGATCCTTCCCCGCAAAAAGTTGATGAAATTAGTTGTCACTTAATTTAATTTGATATTAAATTATGATAAAACTAATTAAGCATTTTTTTATTATATATTCTTTTTTTATTATCCGTGGAAAGCACGAAAAAGTCTCCTAGTGATATTGCAATACTTAATGAAGACAGGTATAAATAGGCTAACGAAAACTAAAGAGGATGCTGCTTTGTGGCATCTTAGTGCTTGATGTCTGATGAGAAGGATCAGAGCATCTTAATGCTCTTGATGTCTGATGAGAAGGATCAGATTTGCTTGTTGTCAGACGAAAAGGATCAGTTTTTGCTTGTTGTCTGATGAAAAGGATCAGATTATGACATCTTAATTCTTGATGTCTGATGAGAAGTATCAGATTATGCTTGTTGCCTGATGAAAAAAATCAGATTATGGCATCTCAGTGCTTGATGTCTGGTGACAAGGATCAGATTATGGCATCTTATGCTTGTTGTCTGATGAGAAGGATCAGATTATATACATCTCATGCATTTTGTCTGATGAGAAGGATCAGATAAACTAAGGAAATTTTTTTATCCATGCATTTACTTGTATCAACTTTATTTATTTTATTATAGGGTACTTTCTTGATTAATTAATTAATTGATTTAATTATTCTGTCAATGGCAGGTTATGTTAATTTGGATTTAGATAATTATTCATCTAATTATCCCATGGTTTGCTAGAATTAAGGATAAGTTTTAATTACCAAATATACAATTAAATTAACATAAAGCTCAAGGATGAACATAAAATATGGTTCCACGTATAGAATCAACAAAGGTATACGCGAAAAAGCAAAATGATCAAGTAGGATAGAGCATCATTCAACTTTAATTTTGAAAGCCAAATTACAGGTAGATCTTGTGAGGAAAACAAAAAGGAAAAGTAAAAGAAAAAAAAAGATAAGATAAACTTATATATATATATATATATATATATATATATATATATATATATATCAACGTAAGTAAAAATCAGTTTAAGAAAATAACAAAGGCGTCTAACGCTAATCAATGAGCTTGTGACAAACGTATATCTACCTCATAATTGGCATACATTTCTTCTTCCTTTCCACTTGCAGCTTCCAGCACTTGTTTCTTACTTTGCGGTCATGGCGTCCTTCGTTGAGAGCGTGCTTACTCCTCTGATCAGTCTTATACAGGAGCCTCTCGTGCGGCGCGTCTCCTACGTCGTGAAGGTTGGAGAAAAAGTGAAGAATCTGGAGGAGAAGATGAAAGATCTGAAAATGCTATCCGAGGATATCGAAAGTGATATCAGACGTGAAGTAGAAGAAACTAAGCGACGGGATCAAACTCGACGGCCCACCCAACAAGTGAATGGGTGGTTGGACAGAGTTCCTCCCATGGAAAACGAGGTGAGTGACATAAAATTTAAGTATGAAAAACTAGGAAGGTGGTGCTTTGGCAGGAGCTCAGGTGACATCATCTCCATGTACAAAATCGGGAGGGATGCAACCGTGAAGTTGGAGGAAGCGACGGATTTGTACCAAAAGTTACAAGAGCAGAAGTACAACCAAAGTTTCACTCAGCCAGCGCCTACGCCCCCTGGCCAAGAAATGCCCGGCACGTCCAACTTGATAGCCACCGAGTCCTACCTCAGCAAGGTTCTCGGTTACCTTGCCGACGGGGTTGGAGTTGTCGGGATATATGGGATGGGTGGAGTCGGCAAGACGACTCTCTTGAAAAGGATCAACAACAGCCTCTCACGCGGTGGTAACATCAACTCCAACTCTGTTGCTGTTTCTGCTGTTGCTGATGATGATGGTGGAAAAAGAGTGCATTTTGACCATGTAATATGGGTTACGGTTTCAAGAGATGGGGCTGATGTTCAAAGGTTGCAAGATGACTTCGCTAAACAACTCAAACTTCCAGCTGATGGCAACCACAAAATCTCATTGGCCAATAAGATTTCCAATGTCTTGACTGACAAAAGGTTTGTGGTGTTGTTGGATGATGTTTGGGAAGGTTTGGATCTGAATAAAATTGGCATCCCAGACAAAGGACGCACAGTGGTGTTCACTACAAGATCTGAAGATGTATGTGGTGAAATGAAGGCCAAAAAGAATGTTAAGGTGGATGTTCTGACACCAGAGGATGCATGGCGCCTCTTCCAGGAGAATGTGACAAATGAGCACATGATGAGCGACACGGAAATAGGAAATATAGCAAGACAAATTGCAGAGGAGTGCAAAGGTCTTCCCCTTGGGCTCATCACCATCGGTCGAGCCATGTCCACTAAAAAGACCGTCGGCGAGTGGAGGCACGCCCTCAAATCACTAAAGAACTCGCAATTAGCTGCTGCCATTCCAAAAGCAAATGCAGATATGATTATGACGTCACTAAAGTTCAGTTATGATCATTTGGACGATGAAAAAATACAACAATGCTTCTTGTGTTGCGCCTTGTTTCCTGAAGATTACGACATCCTTAAAGTGGAGTTGATTGAATGTCTTTTGGGCCATGGTGTGATTAATTCAGATGAATTCGATGATATCGTTGAAATGTACGACTATGGTGACACTCTAATAGGACGTCTTACATCAGCATGTTTACTCGAGTCAACTCAATCTGAGCATACGGTACAAGAGTGCATGAAAATGCATGATATTATTCGAGACATGGCCTTATGGATTGCCAACGACTGTAAAAAGGATAATAGCAAATGGGTTGTCCGTGCAGGACTATGGAGCGAAGAGCCGTTGAGGAAAACTAATAAGTGGGAATCAGCAAACCGAATATCACTCATGTTCAATAAAATGAAGGCACTTCCAGAACCTAAACAGAGCTGTCCTAATCTATCTACTTTGATGATCCAAAGAAATTATGATGTAACAAGAATTCCTGAGACCTTCTTTCAACATTTTCCTGCATTGACCTATTTGGACATGTCACATACTAGCATCGAGATATTTCCAGAGGAGGTAACCATGCTGGTTCAGCTTCAATATCTCAACCTGTCATCTACTTGCATTGCATCATTGAGCTCGAACTTGAAGGCTTTAGTGAAACTGAGATATTTAATCTTATGTGATTGCGAACAGCTCAAAGATATTCCAGAAGAGTTGATATCTAGTCTCCCAAGCTTACAAATGTTGGACCTTTTTGGAAGTGAAAGTATTGCATTTGATTTATCCATCCATCCTCCCAACAGAGAAGTCAAAGAGCTCAAGAGGTTGAAGGGGAGGATGATAAAGGCTCTCGGACTTAAAGTGAAGTTGCGAGAGTTCTCATCCCTCGATGAATGTGTTGATTGTACAAGCATTTGGAAGTTGACAGTTTGTGGGTGCCCACCAGTTCGAGACACATTGATCATGGGCAAGAACATTCAAACCTTATGGTTGCGTGAATTCGACTCATTGCAAAAATTGACAATGTCGAGCGATGATCAAGATGGACAGTTTCCTCAATTGCGTGAGCTTGGACTCTATGATTTAAGTAGATTGGAGAAGATATGTTGGGAAAGACCAACAACTCTAGAAACATTTCCTCAACTCATGGTTGTCTGGATTACGGGTTGCCCAATGAAGGATATTTCATGGATTGGACGTGCGACATGCCTTAAAATACTAGACATAAGAGATTGTGAAAAATTGAGCGATATAATTGTTAGTTATGAAAATGTCCAAAAAGGCCATCAGGCCCGAGATGAATGTAGGCCACCGGTTACATTTTCTAATCCCAGATATATCATTTTGTGGAATTTGCCATCGCTGCATAACATCTACAAAGGAACCATCCATTGCCCCTTGTTAGAAGTATTGGACGTGTGGGGCTGTGAATGTTTGACAAGACTACCATTTAATTTTCGACAACATATAACTGACAACCGACCATTGCGCATTGTAGCAGAATCATCAGCATGGTGGGGGGCTTTAAAGTGGGAAGATGACGAGATCAAATCCCAACTCCAACGCTTCGTGTAAGTCCCATGAGCAAAACTCCAAATCAATTTGTCTACATCTGTTTCAGCCACATGTTAAATTCATTGATCTCCAATTTTCTAATTAATGCAGACATTTCCGTAATTTTGTATCCAAATGGCCGAGGGTTGAAGCATTCAACTTGGTGAGGCATTTACTCAGCAAATCAACCCATGCTGATAATAATATTTCCTATCGGAATTCCTTATTTATGATCAAGCTGCTTAATTTTATATTTTGCCATTGTGGGGAAGTGCCCCATAAATTTGGAACTCTGGCTGATTTGAGTTAGTTTAATTATAAGATGGTCCATGTAAATAAACTCCTTTTATGAATCGTGGCATGTTTGAATGTGTTTGAAGTTACAAAGTTAATGTGCCCCAAAGTGTAGGAGCGTGTTTGAAGCTGTTAAATTAATGTCTGCAAAATTCAACATGACCTGTTTGAGTAGAAATATTTGGTTGTAAATTGATGTCCGCGAGATGCAGCATGGCCTAGATGTTTGTGCTTGGTTGTAGCCATATTCTTCTCAAGTTTTTGTTGATTTGTTCTTGTTCTTGAGATTTTTGGGCGGTTGTCGGTTTCATTCCAAGTATCAGTTCCAGCAACTTATTTATTACGATGTGATGTTAACCAATGTCGTAATATTCGAATACGATGTGGACTGGATAAATCTTCAAGTTAGGACCTAATCGGGAAGATTGGATCAATTGATAATAAAATAATATAAATCGTGATAATTATTAATATAGGTTTATTAATAACAAATATATTTAAGTATTGAAATATAATAATATGATGAAAAGTTTTAACTAAAATAAAAAAATTCAATATCATGAATAGGTTAATATTTAATTTTCATATATTATTAATATAATTTATAAATCCATATGTTTAAAATTATAAAGATGAATATATCATCTAATGTTATTTAATCATAATTAACGACTTACGTTATTTTATATTTAACTTTTGATATCAAAATATTAAAGTAGAATAATAGAAAGATGAATATATGAGATCGTCAACTCCTCTCGTGCAGCAACCGTCAATGAACTCGCGAGAGAGAGAGAGGGATCCGGCAAGCTCCCCCCGCGCAACTATCGGCAATTGGGAAGAAGAGAAAGATCAGGGAAGGCGAGAGGAGAGAGAGTGAAATGGAAGAGTAAAAGTGTAACAACCGGCAAATCCATGCGATCGAAAACATGAAAAGATCAAAAAGAGAAAGGAATTCAAATTCGAATTCAAATAAAAGAAAGAAAATGAAGAACTCAAAATTGGGGGAGAGATTTCCTCCCCGATTTGCCTCCTCCGATTATTCCTTGAATCCTCCTTTGATTCGGCTAGAGAGGGGCTATAAGAGGGCATGAGGAGAAGCCCTCGCACCCCCCTTTCTCTCCTTTTTTTCTTCTTCTTTCTCTCCGGCGAACTGCGCGCGCACGACTTGAATGACCGGCGGACATCCATTACATGGCAGCCTCCCTCGACGAGCTAGTGAGGCCGAACTGCACCCTCCTCATCGGCCAAGAACGATCGGAGCTGGAGAAGATGACATAGGAGCGTTGGCGAATGGAAAATAATCGAAAAAGGTACTCTAGATGTTAAATCCCCGTAGGCTATGAATCGTTAATCATATGATGTGTGTGATGATCCCATATTGATTTAGAGATCATAAGGTACATTTTTGTATATGATCGTCACGATCCAACGGCTGAAAGATGGTCGGAAAAGGGGAAGAAAATGGGCGTAGGTTCGCGCCCTGTTCTGGCCACGACGGCACGGGCGTGCCCGGTGAGGCATGGGCATGCCCTATTATGAACAGTAATGGTGGTTGCCTCGGCTCGGGCGTTCAGTCAGGGCACAGGCGGACTAGAGAGAGACGGCTTTCTAGCACGGTCGTGACAACGGTACGGACATGCCAGAGAGAGACACAGCCATGACGACGGCATAGGCATGCTCGAGAGTGGCACGACCGTGATGACGACACGGATGTGCCAGATAGAGAATGGCCAAACGATGATGGCACGGGCATGCCAGACAGTGGCACAATGATGACATCAGAGTTCTAGACCAATTTTTAATGCTTAATAGCGCTGACCCGGCCCGGGTCAAATCTCGACTCGGCCCGCGTCATGTGCATTGACCCACGACAGAGATCCAGTTCAGGTTCACCTTTTATAAAAGACATAACTACCCTTTTCTTAGGTCCAAACTTTCTTATTTTGACCATTTTCCATAGGCTCACTAGAGGCCATGTCCGACATTGTAAAGAGACTAATGGGCCCTTCCCACCCTGAAGGAAAAGTCGGGATTTGGCATAAAGAATAGAACAATAGGCATAATTTATTACCTTAGAGAAAAGAGATCTAACTCTAATCTTTCTCTAATCTATAATTTCTAAATTCCATAGATATTAAACAAGTTAAGCAAAGAAAAGATGAAAACCACGGGATTGCTATGTGATGTCAAAAAGTAGAGATTATAGATCATGGTTAAAGTAAAGAAGAGAAGCAGGTAACTGTGCTGAGGAAACAGTGGACCTACAAGTCCTTAATGATTACTGCTCCTAGGGTATAAGTCTTCTTCCACCTATATTTCGAAAAGGGTTATGCATTGGCATTTTTTCTTCCCCAAAAAGGGCATTATATTGATTACATGTTTATAACACGAGAGGAAAAGGTAGGTGAGCTGAGAAAACTGTGAACCTACAGATCTTTAATGACCACTGTTCCTTGAGTATAAGTCCTCTTTCACCTGGATTCTGAAAAGCGTATACATTGGCATTACACCTTTTTCAAAGTGGGCATCCATGGCTTTACAAGATGCATAGAGATGCCTCTGACTTTTCAACCTAATAAAGTCGAACTCGCATAGGACAACGAACTTCAAGAACTATATAGTCAATGTAAAAGTTGTAGTACAACTCATGATAAAGTAAAGTATAGTAACTATGACATGGTAAAATACAAAGCATGGTATAGTAAAGACAAAGTATTGTTACATAAAAGAATAGAGCATGAACATGACAAAGAACAAGGTATAGATATGAAGAATGATTCATTACCTTTATGCAACCAAAGTATTGATTATGACAAGAAAAGAAGCGATCACTTATTCATAGTAAAGCATGTCATCTTATTGCTTATCCATAGTTTATTCAAGCATGATCTGATTATCATTTTATAGTATATGATTCTATTGTAGTGGGCATTCTCGCTCACAGGTATTCAATGCCCCTACATTTGGGATTTTGCATGTGAGAATCCTGCCTAGAGAAGAGTGATGGAGGACGCAGAGCTTGAGGATGGCTGCACATGATTTATTGAACTTTATAGTGTCCAATTCTTTTTAATTGCATTAGTTGAATAAATCATCTCTACATCATATGGATATTATGGTCTTTTTTACTGTAATTGAATATGTGATCATTTGCTTGGATACGTTGGATATTGTTGTCATTCCCTTTTCCGTATGAATTGCATTAGATGTTGGTGTCTTTTGATATTCTGACGTTTTCTTCGTTCGCAATAAAGTCCTTGTTTAGTTTATTATTATATTCATTGTCACGTGTTGCAAAGTCATAGTATAATAAAAGAGTATAGCACGCAGTGTAACGTCCCCGTGGTCAACCTGACTGCTTACGTGGTAGGAGGGCGGATTTTGGGGGCGTTACAACTTAGTATCAGAGCCTAAGTTTTTGGCTCCTTATTGGTCATAGTAGGATTTAGGTCAATGCATTATCATTTATTGTTCATAGTGTCCCATTGTCAAAGTAAACTCATCTGTAAGCTTCCTGAGTAACTGTGACTCCACTCCTCAAGTAAGTACTAAATGAATTCCTTATATAGACTTTTTATTTAGTCACATTGTTTCTATAGATGCCTCCTCGAGGTATTAATGCACGAGTCATACGAGGAGGGCGAAAAATCTTTTATGTGATGCAAACAAATGATCCGGCCCTAGCTCCCCAGGAGCGAAAACCAAGGCAAAAGCACGATCAGGATCGTGGTCGAGGTCGCAGACGTAATGTAGTACCTCCCGAGATACAAGAGGAACAAGAGCACTCTAATCAGGAAAGTGTTGGCAGTAACCAACCAAAGATGTCTCCACCGCCAGTAGAGCCTTCCGAAGATATCATCGAAGAATATGCGAAACTGCGAGACCTAGAACTAGAGAGTTCACTGCCTCGCAAACATCGACGTCGTTTCTTACTCATAGAAGAGTCTGGTTACTACACTCATTGTAGACAGATTGAGCATTTCTTCTGGCGGTGCCCGGATTCTAATGAGCATAGAGGCACCTCAAAGAAGGACGTTGGAGAAACCTTTCGACGCGAATAAATGGCGCACGGTCACTACAAGAAAACAAGGTATCTGTGACGGATAACTCCGTCACAACATAAGTGTATTCCGTCTTTTATGATGGACTTGTGACAATATGCATCCGTCACTGATGTTTGACCCACAAATTATATTGTGACGGATTATTTTCGTCACAAAGATAATTGTGACGGCTACGATCATCACAAAATTAAAAAAAATTTGTCACAAAAGTTTGATAAAATAATTAATAAAATGAGTATTCCGTCACAAATGTGATAATTTTGTGACGGATTACTGACTATTAATTTTTACGGATATACGTTGTGATGATTTTTGTGATAGACTTGTGATGATTATTTGCGATCATTTTGTGACGATTATGATTGTGATAGACTTGTGACAACTTTCACGTCGACGTTTTGTGACAAATTTGTGATGATTCACTATTAATTATTTTAATGAAGTTATGACGAAATTTTATGTAATTATTTAATATAATAAATTTACAAAATTTTTAATGAATCAACACTTATGTGGCAATTTATTTTCTAAATATACCACTACACATAAATAATTACACAACAAAAATAATACAATGCAAGATATTCATTTCTAAACATGCCAAAGACTATATAGTTTAACCATTTGTAAATAAAATATTCAAAATTTTAAATCCACTACATAAGTTTTGATTTTCCAAATTTAAGAATGAAACTTTGAGCAAATTGTAGCCACACAACATATCCATTTTTTTCCTTGATTAATTGTGATCTCCTCTCCATATAAAAAGTTGAAACCTGTAATCAAATATATACATAAAATATTAAAATCTAGTGATTTAAATAGAGAAATATTAAAATAATGAAGCATCATAAGATAGTGATATATAAATAAGATAAATTACCTTATTGGCGTGGAACAGAATCTCCAGAAGGTGATTGACTACTTACTTGTTGAGTAATTTGTAATACAAGTGCATGAACACGTTCTTCCATTTCAGCATTCACTTTTTTAATGCGATCATCTAATTCTTGTTGCAATTCTTGTCGCACTTCTTCTCTTATGCGTTGCAAATCATCCTCTAGCAACATTTGAAGAAGAGTTGCCCATGTGCTTTGATACACCATAATTTAAATTATTTACTAGTGATTGAGTATATTTTTCAGCACCAAATCCATATACTCTTCTTTTTGTTGGAGCTCCTACCGCATCAATCCACATAGCAGCATCAAATCCTGGTTGAGAGCTAACATCTGAACCATATTTGGTGTTAAGAGATGTATTGTAATCTTCCTGAATTCAACACAAACATAATATGTTAGAAAAAGTAAAAGAAGATATAATGTGGATGAATAAAAATTTTTTTTGTAAAAAAACTTACACAAACTTTTTTTGATTTTCCATCAATATATTCATCAGTTTTTTCTTTGCCTCGACGCTTATGACAATGCTCAAAAACTTCATAGTCACTTGGTTATCTGCCTAATTTTTGTGCCTACAAAAAGAAAATAAAACATATGACCAAAAAATAGTGCACAACTTGAAAAAATTAAATATTCAAATAGTATAGTTAATATACAAGTCTTATCCAATGCTCTATCATAGGTATGGAACCAGTGGTATGCTTTGTGATTCCACCCTCTTTCTCAGTGAGCTTATTTTGTTTTGCAGCCTGTGATTTTTGTTGCCACTCATCTTCCATCCACAAATCAATCATGTCATTCCAAACATCTCCTCTCATCCATGATGGTCCAAAACCTTTGGTTTCACTTATGTGCATTTTATTATGTCTCTTTATCACATGACATCTTGCATGATATAGTATGGGAGAGTAGAGATCATCACACTTCTTAATAAATGCTTCCTTAATGAGAATATCAGATTGCTCCCACACATATCTTGCTTGAAAATAATCAAATTAATGTTAAAACATTACAAAAGTTTCCTGCACACAAATCACGTTATTGACATTGATTGTTAAATAATATCTTAAACGCATTCCACATCCTTTCACGAGTTTCTTACGACACTTTTTTCCAA
This sequence comes from Pontederia crassipes, assembly GCA_030549335.1. Classification (NCBI taxonomy): domain Eukaryota; kingdom Viridiplantae; phylum Streptophyta; class Magnoliopsida; order Commelinales; family Pontederiaceae; genus Pontederia; species Pontederia crassipes. Next base: position 883,609 of record CM060198.1, on the reverse strand, counting down.
CATATACAGGCAGTTTGCATAAAATCTTTCACTGCCATACCAATTGTCCCTCGTCCTCTTCGTGAAGCTCCACCTCTTACCATTTTCCTACAAGAAAGAAGAGAAAATAAGTTAATTATATAAGGAATATTTAAAAAAAACTGCACACATAAAATTATATAAGGAATAAGACCCCTGAGGTCGCTGTGCGCTGCTCGCATGCATGGCTCGTCTAGGGAACCTGTGCATGCAAGGGCCCTGCCAAGAGACCTGCTTGCGCGTAGGGCGTCGCCGACGAGTTCTCTGTCCAATAGTCTCCAACATTAAACCAACTGCTCATTAACATGTTTAAAAGAAAATTCAACATGGAAAGCAATTAGATGCCCAAGACATTGGAATGAGGCTATAAATTAGAAATTTCATGCGAAGAAAACAAAATCCATAATCTTGTTCACAAGAAATATCAATTTTAAGAGAAAACTCGAATCTGCTTCAGCTAAAAAGGTATATCCTTTCCTTGAATTGATGAACAAACTATTGATGCTAATTGAATTCCAGATCCCATAATAAAAGTGGGAAAGCTTTTCCCATCCTTGCATAAGCTGTTTGTAATGCAGGAAGACCTGATTCAAGGCCACAACTCTCAATGTCTACTACAAGAGCAGCAACTAACCAACCCCTTAGTGCAGAGACTTACCTGGTGTATTGGAAGAAATAGACAGGAAGAACTTCCTTGCAAATTTGATCATAATATCGATGAGGGATTATGATGTCATACTGGCCATGGATTGGTTAACTTGTCATGATGCTTGTTATAAGGGCAAAAGAAGGTTGTTATAAGGGCACACGATAAAGAAAAAGTCACAGTTAGACGTATACATTGGAAGAAACTGAAAATCATGGTATCTACTATCAAGGCTCACAAGCTTCTTAGACAGGGATAAAGAGGATTTCTGGCAAGCGTGACCAAGATCGAAACACCTACCAAGACCCTGCAAGACATAAAAATTGTGAGAGAATTTCCTGATGTATTTCCCGAAGATGTTAATAGCCTACCTCCCTAGAGAGATATTGACTTTCATATAGAACTGGTACCTGGTACAGCTCCGATTTCCAAAACTCCATACCGCATGGCTCCGGCGAAGATGAAAGAGTTGAAGACTCAAATTCAGGAGTTATTGGCTAAGGACTTCACTAGACCCAGCGTCTCACCATGATGTGCTCCGGTCCTCTTTGTTAAGTTCAAGGATGGCTCAATGAAACTCTACATAGATTACCAAATGCTTAATAAGATTATGGTAAAGAATAAGTACTCACTACCTCGCATTGATAATTTGTTCGACTAGCTTTCCAATGCAAAGGTCTTCTCCAAGATCGATCTACAGAGCGGGTACCACCAACTCAGAGTAGCAGAAGAGGATATCCCAAAAACAGCTTTCAGATCACGATATGGGCACTAGAGTTTTTAGTTATGCCATTCGGATTAATGATCACTAGCTGATCATATTATAGTTTTACTTCATTTTCTATCCATTTCACATCTATCGAGCTCTCATTTTGCCCTACATTTGGTCAATTGTGATTACTAGCTAACCATCCTCATTTTTATTCAATTCCATGTGCACAGAGGTTCTGAATGGTTTAAATCTGTAAGGTTATCATTTCTGTGCCAAGTTATCATTTTTTGGACAAGTTATCATTTCAAGATGCAAAGTTATCATTCCAATGTGCAATTTACTAATTGAGCTTATTTCTAGTTGTTGTCTTGCCCCAAATCCTTTGCTGATGTGAAGCAATCATGTGTGAATAATCATAATTTCATTTGTGCAAAGTTATCATTCCAATGTACAAGTTATCATTCTCGGTGCACAAGTTATCATTCTTATGAAACATTATCCACACTTGATAATTGACCTCATTTATTTGCTGTCCTAATTCCTTGTTGCTCTGAATTAATCATATTTGGATATCTATGGTTTAATCTGCACAAGTTATCATTTCTATGTCAAGTTATCACTTGTAAGGCAAAGTTGTCATTTTAATGTGCAAAGTTATCATTCCTGCACAATAGCATTGGGCAATCAAGTTGAACTCATTTAATTTTTGTCCTAATCCCTTTGATGTCCTTACTACTCTGAATCACTCATATTTGAACAATTATGATAAAATGATGCAAAGTTATCATTCCGGGCATGAAGTTATCATTTTTTGTATAATGATTCATTTCTGCATAACACCAAGTTGCATTTAACAATTGAGTTGATATATATACTGTCCTAATCCATACTTGTTTAATTTCTATTTAAGGACTTTGATGCTTGCTGTTTTGGCTCCTCTAGCAGGTAATATGAAGCTGCAAAAGGCTGGAAAAGGAGGGGTGGGGGGACCACTACAGTACAGGCCAAAAAGCTGCTAAAATCAGTTGGAATTTTCAGGACCACAGGACACATGGCATAATCAGGGGATAATGGAAGCTTCTGATTGGGATCCATGGACAAGGAGGGACCATATAAAAGCTGAGAAACTTGGAGAAGAAGAGGAGAGCCGCCATTTGCAGGGTTTCTGAACCAAGGAGCTGAGGAGGAGCTGGAGAAGAAGGTTGCACTCTGATTTCCTGTCGAGAGAATTCTGTTATCTGTTTTCAGAATGAATTTCATTGCCTTCCTCATCTGTTTTGCATCAAATCTTGTAACCATAATGAGCTAAATTCCAACTCTCCTAGGATAGGGTAGCAGTCTAATACATGTTATGGATGGAGTTGAACAATACTGATTTCCCTTTCTGATATTGACATTGTTCTGATTTCCTGATTTGTTTATTGGAATCTGTTTGTCATTGTGAAGCCCTAATTGTATTAATAACTGAAAGGTTGATTTATGGTTTCAATTTTGTTCAGAAATGAATCAAGATACAGTGACACTTCTTTGATTTCAATCTAATATTGACTCTGATATGAATCTGATTTTCTGATTTCTTTTGAAATCTGCTTTATCATTGTGAAGCCCTGATTTAATTAGCAAATGAAAGGTTGATTTTGTGGTTCTCTTGATCTTCAGATATGGACAAAAAAGCAATGACAATTGTTGAATTCCAACCTGTGATTATATGCTTATTGCATCCAATTGATTGATGTTAATGTGGATTTCAATTTAATTATGCAGTCGAGAGACTGATTTAAAATCCCCTTGATGTTTAGAGATAAACTAAGAAGTATTGACATCAGAATTGGACCAATTATATCTCTGACTAGATAGTTTTATCCACTGTGTTATTATTATGAATGTAAATCTAGTTGTGGTGTTAATTTCAGACGCACTGAATTTGCCAAAATATGAAAAGATTTTGGAAAAATCAGTGAGGTACTCATGCATATGTTTAATGACAACCTGATATCAGTGGAGATTCTTTTCTCATTCAACTTAACTAATCTTCTATATGAGAATAAGATTCTTTTCTCATTCAACTTAAGTAATCTTTTTTATGAGAATATGATGATTAGTCTTGGTTTATTCATGCTGTGAGAGCAGCTCTTTATTAGTTGAATCAGATTTGACTCTAAATTGTTGAATTGTTCCATTCCATCCATACTTGAATTAGATGAACCTCACTCCTAGGAGAATCTTTCATTGATTGATAATCCCTTTTAATCCTTAGTTTAGCATCTAGATTTCAGTCCATATCAATTATTAAAACACCAAAAGCTGTTACCCTTTTTAGCCATATTTTAAATTTGTTTTCACTTTCTTTAATTCACTATTTTTGTCACTTAGTCTAGGGTTAGTGTAGATTGTTTTTTGGAGTCATTGGCCTTCAAATCACTGTGGATACGACACTTGAGTTTATTATAATTGACCTGTGCACTTGCAATAAAGTGAGTTAGGGGGTTTGATCAAATTTTGGAAAATCTCAATTCTATCATTACTCCACCTAATTCACATCAAGTTTTTGGCGCCATTGCTAGGGATTTGAGGTAATTAGATTAACTTAAATAGTATAAATTAGTTTTAGACTAGTTATCAGTCCATTTATTAGCCTAGTTTTTTGTTTTCACAAGTTATCATTCTGAATTCTTCATTTCTGTCCAGTTTTCTTTCTTTTCTGAATTTGATACTTTTGATTCCAATTTATGCAGGATTCAGACAACCAAGAAGAGTTATACTTATTTGATCCTGAACCTGAAAAGAGATTTAACAGAAGGAGAAGGTTGCAAAGAGAACAAGCAAGAAGAAGAATTTTTTAGGAAGAAGTCAATAATCAGAACATGACTGCTCCCAAGACACTTAAGGATTGTTATTTAACTAGCAATGTCAGAGGACAACCTTGGGAAGGATCCATAGCACCTGCTGCTAATTTTGAAGTGAATCTAACATTGGTTACAATGATAAGGCAACATCAATTTGCTGGATTGGGGACTGAAGACCTAGCCTCACACATTGACAACTTCAAGGAGATATGCAGCACTGTCCACTTCAACAATATCCCATGAATGTTGTGTACATGAGGTTGTTTCCATTTTCACTCAAGGATAGGACTAAAATCTAGTACAAGGCCCTCACACCTGAAGAAGTGGCAACTTGAGAGTCCATAGTGCAATTGTTCCTATCTGAATTCTTTCCACCTAGTAAAATTGATTATTATAGGGACCAGATTGTCAGATTTTACTAATTGGATTAGGAAAATATTTGTGATGCATGGCAAAGACTTTAGAGTCTATTGAGGGCATGTCCACACAATGGATTTGAAAAATGGTAATTAGTCAACTATTTTCACAAAGGATTGAATTATCCTAGCAAGATTGCATTAGATACTGCTGCAGGAGGGATTTTTGCTTCCAAAAACATTGATGAAGTATATCAATTGATTAAGAACATTGCCAAAAATCACCACTTCCTCACTCATGACAGGACAAGGAGACCACCAGTGGAGAATTCAGTGAACAACGTATCTATTCAGATTGAAGAAGTGTTGCAAAAAGTCTTGGAGAAGCTGAATTTGTCAACCAATGTCAACAAGGCTTTCAATTCAAAAATCAGATGTGATGTGTGTGAAAATCAAGGTCATGTTACTGAGAGTTCCAATCTGATTATGCAGCAATATGAACAATCCATTGACCAAGTGAATGTTGTGAGAAATTATAGAATGAAGCCCCCTACTGAATACTATACACCTGAAAATAAGAATCATCCTTATTTGTCATACAAGGCCAATCATTACCAAGCCCCACCTGTGCAGAATTTTAATTGGCAGCCAAAAATTTTGCCAAAAAATCAACCACCTCCATATCAACCTCCAAATGTCCAAATGCAAAGACATTCATATGAGCCACCACAAATTCAAGCCTCTCAAATGTCAAAAATGGAGGAGTTGCTGCAAACAATTTTGAAGAAGCAAGAAAAGCAGGAAAAGGCAATGCAGAAGTTGACTACTGGATATGAAACCTTGAGTGCTCATCAAGGTGCTTGAGAATCAAATTGCCCAACAAGCTAGCACCTCAACTAGGCTATCTATGTTCTTTCCAGGACAACTAGAAGTCAATCCCAAGGAACAAGTCCAAGTTGTCCAGCTCAGGAATGGAAGGATCATTGAAGAACCCATGAAGCATGTTGAGGACAGTTTAGCTAAAGCAAATGCAAGTTCAAAGCTTATAGAAGAGCCAATTGAAGAAGTTGTGGTGGAAAACCAGGATAAGAACCCTCAGAATGAAGTCAAGGGTAGGATTTTTGATAAAGTGTCATTCCCACAAAGATTGGTCAAGGCTAGGCAAGACCAATAGAATGGAAGATTTCTGGAAATTCTGAAGAAGTTATATATCAATGTGCCATTTGTGGAGGCAATTCAGGAAATGCCCTCATATGCAAAGTTCCTAAAGAAAATTCTAACTAAGAAAAGGAGAATCATGGAACATGAAACCATAGCCTTGACTGAGAAGGCCTCTGCCATAATTCAAAATAAGTTGCCTCCCAAATTAAAGGATCTAGGAAGCTTTTCAATTCCCTGTGAAATTAGGAATAGGAAAATTCAGAGGGCAGAGGGCAATGTGTGACTTCGGTGCATCTGTCAGTGTAATCGCTCTATCACTTTGCAGGAAGCTAGAAGTTGGAGATCTTAAGCCCACCAACATGACTTTGCAGCTAGCTGACAGATCCATCAAGTATCCACATGGAATCATTGAGGACATACCCCTGAAAGTTGGAAAGTTCTACATTCCTATGGACTTTGTGGTGCTTGACATGGATGAGGATTTAAACACCTCAATTCTGTTATGGAGACCTTTTCTAGCCACTGCAGGTGTTGTTATAGATGTCAAGGAAGGTAGATTGACATTTCAAATTGGAGAGGACAAGATAGAATTCAATTTGGCTCAAGTTATCAGTAGGCCAGATTTCCAATATGAAGATTTTGAAGATGGGCAATTAAAACAGATTGTGGAGCAAGTATCTGTAATAATTCCCATTGAAGACCCCCTGCAAAGTTGTCTCATGTTTGATGACTTGAAGGAACTAAAAGATCCAGAGGCTAAGGCATGCCAATATATGATAAATTCATTCAAATCAGTGAACAAATCTGAAATCCAAAATGTGGTGCAGGAAGTTTTCACTACTGAACTTCAAATCAATTCAACTCAAGATAACTCTTCTAAATTGGAATTGAAACCTCTTCCTAGCAATCTGAAGTATGAATTCTTAGGAGAGAATTCCACATTCTCAGTAGTCATCAATGCCAATTTGCCTAAAGAGCAAGTCCAAGAGCTGCTGAAGAGACTGAAATTGTATAGGGAGGTAATTGGCTACTCAATTGATGATATCAAGGGTATTAATCCTTCAATTTGCATGCACAGTTTTCCCATGGAGGACAATTACAAGCCTTCAATTGAATGCCAAAGGAGATTGAACCCTGTTATGAAGGAGGTTGTAAAGAAGGAGATGCTCAAACTCCTGAATGCTGGAATCATATATTCCATTTCAGATAGCGAGTGAGTCAGTCCTATTCAGGTGGTGCCTAAGAAAGGAGGAATTACAGTGGTTAAATCAAATTCAGATGAGTTAATTTCTATTAAGATAGGCACTGGTTGGAGGATGTGCATAGTTTTCAAGAAATTGAATAAGGCAATCAGGAAGGATCACTTTCCACTTCCTTTCATTGATCAAATGCTTGAGAGGTTGGCCAAACATTCTCACTTTTGCTATTTGGATGGTTATTCAAGCTTTTTGCAGATTCCTATCCATCCTCAAGATCAAGACAAGACTACTTTCACTTGTCCATATGGGACATTTGCATATAGAAGAATGTCATTTGGATTGTGCAATGCCCCTACCACATTTCAGATGTGTATGATGTCTATCTTTTCAGACTTCATTGAGGACATTATGGAAGTTTTTATGGATGACTTTTCAGTCTATGGGGATGCTTTAGTGTTGCAAAGGTGCAGGGAATCCAACTTAATTCTGAATTGGAAAAAATGTCACTTCATGGTTCAAGAAGGAATTGTACTAGGCCACATTGTATCCAATAGTGAGATTGAGATGGACAAAGCCAAGATTGAGGCCATTGAGAAGTTGCCACCTCCAAGGAATGTGAAGGCAGTGAGGAGTTTCCTAGGCCATGCTACATTTTACAGGAGATTTATCAAGAATTTTTCAATGATAATCATGCCCCTCACAAAGCTATTGGCAAAGGATGCTGAGTTCAATTTTGATAAGGATTGTCTGAAGGTCTTTAATCAATTGAAGGAAGCCCTCATATCAGCTCTAATTGTGCAACCTCCAGATTGATCATTACCTTTTGAGATTATGTGTGATGCATCTGACCAAGCAGTAGGGGCAGTGCTAGGACAAATCAAGGATAAGAAACATTATGTCATTTGTTATGCTAGTAAGACCTTGGATGAAGCCCAAATCAATTATGCCACCACTGAAAAAGAGTTGCTGGCTGTGGTATTTGCATTTGACAAGTTCAGGCCTTATCTAGTTGGAGCCAAAATGATTGTATATACTGACCATCAAGCTGTTAGGCACCTAATCAGCAAGAAGAAGTCAAAGCTAAGGCTTATCAGGTGGATTCTATTGCTGCAAGAATTTGATGTGGAGATTAAGGATAAAAGAGGCACTGAAAATCTAGTGGCTAACCATTTGTCTAGGATGGAAGGAATTCAGGAATTTCCAACAAATCCTATCAATGATTCATTCCTTGATGACTTCTTAATGGCCATATCAGCTGCCCCAACTCCATGGTATGCTGACATTATGAATTTCTTGGCTTGTGGAATCATTCCATCTGATTTTGCCTACCAGCAGAAAAGGAAATTCTTCCATGACATAAAAGACTATTATTGGGATGATCCATTCTTATTCAAGAAATCTCCTGATGGCATGTTTAGAAGGTATGTGCCAAAGACTGAATTTCAGGATATTTTGCATGAATGCCATTCTTCACCTTATGGAGGGCATGGGGCTGGGGCTACTCAGAAAACAACATCTAAAGTCCTCCAATTAGGTTTCTATTGGCCTAGTCTATTCAAGGATGCTCATATGTATGTCAAGAGTTGTGATGTGTGCCAAAGAGCAGGGTCAATTTCTAAAATGAATGAAATGCCACAGAATGGAATTTTAGAAGTTGAGATTTTTTATGTTTGGGGCATTGACTACATGGGCCCCTTTCCTGCTTCATTTGGATATAAATTCATATTGTTGGCTATTGATTATGTGTCCAAATGGTTAGAGGCAATTCCCACAGCAGCTGCTGGTGACTCCAAGGCTGTTATCAAAATGTTCAAAGACATTATTTTTCTAATATTTGGAATTCCAAGGGTGGTTATAAGTGATGGAGGCAGCCACTTCATAGAAAGATGTTTTGAGAACCTCCTAAGCAAATATGGAGTCAGGCATAAAGTTTCAACAACCTACCACCCACAAATAAATGGCCAAGCTGAGATATCAAATAGGGAGATCAAGACCATTTTGAAAAGGACTATTTCATTAACCAAGAAAGATTGGAGTATAAAGTTGAATGATGCACTTTGGGCCTAAAGGACAGCTTATAAATCTTCAATTGGTGTCTCTCCTTATAAATTAGTTTATGGCAAAACTTGTCACTTGCCAATTGAGCTCAAGCACAAGGCATATTGGGCTGTCAAAGTATTGAATTTTGATATGAAATCTTGTGGAAAGAAAAGGCTTCTACAATTGGATGAATTGGATGAGATTAGGCTTAATGCCTACCACAATTCTAAATTTTACAAGGAAAGGACAAAGAGGTGACATGACAATAGGATCTTGAAGAAGAAATTTCAAGTTGGAGACCTTGTATTACTGTATAATTCAAGGCTCAAATTATTTCTTGGAAAACTGAAATCCAGATGGAGTGGACCCTTCAAAGTCCACAAAGCATACCCCTTTGGAGCAGTGGACCTTGCCAATGATAATTCTGATATATTCAAGGTTAATGGACAAATATTGAAGTTGTACAATCCCACAGCAATGAATTCAATTAAGCAAGTGCTGATTTTACAAGATCCACCACAATTGCCTAGTTGAACTCAACAAAAATAATGTCTAGCCTAAGACATTAAAGTAGGGCGCTTCTTGAGAGGCAACCCAAGCAATTTCATATCTAATTTTTTTTTTGTTTTGCAGGAATAAATCAAAGAGAAATCAGTTCTACCCATAAATTTCCACCTAAGGAGTACTCTTAGACTCAAACTTGACTTTTTCTCACTGAAATGCCACTGATATTATCTTCTAGTGCATGCTATAATTATCATAATGATGTCTGAATTATCACTCATATCAGTCATTCACATCTACCATTGCTCAATTTCAGTGCAATTCAGTGCACTGCTACATTGTACATTGCAAAACTGATCATTGCTGTTTTCTGATATGGTACTCAATACTTTGCTAATTATTCTTCAATTCTCTGCAGAATTGTTTGCACACAAGCCTCTGGTTGAGATGCAGGAATCACATGAAGCAATACCCAATGCACAATTTCAAAATTTTAATACCCTCCCAACCCTCTCCCTTGCCTATATTTTTCACCACTGAGGACAGTGCTGGAAATAAGTTTGGGGGAGGAACCTGGTGCATTTCTGAACCTTACATTATGTTTTTAATTCATTTCCAAGCTCATATCATTAACTATTACTAGGTTATCACTGTTATCAGCAAGTTATCACTGTTTTCACCCAGTTATCAGTAATTTCAACAAGTTATCATTGATATTGCTCAACTCAATTTTTGTCTTCATTTTAACTTCAAAATGGGTGAAATCCTTTAATATGACAGCTAGTACACTCCAATACCAAGTAGCCAAGTTAGCTATTAGTCTCTTTGCTTCAATCAGATTACCCTTTTAGATGCATTTGAACTTGAATTTCAGCTGATATTTTTTTTGTGGGTAACACTAGCTGATACTCATGGATTGGTTTGAAAATAGAAGATGTTTAGAAGGGAGTCAATGCTCTTACTGTCATGTTAAATAGAAAAACTTGACTATTTGCATTAAGGAAACTAAACTTAATTGAGTTTGAACTATTGCTCACTTTATGAACATAACAGAAAAAAAATGGAGAAAAAGAAAAAGTGAAAAGTTACATTTTGCATTGCATGCATGCATCAATAAAGAGAGTGAAATTCCCAAAAGGAACCTCTCCTGAATAAATCTAGGATTTTTATCTTGTGACCAGCATGAATAAAAATCAGGTTCAAACCTGTTTATTGCATCCTCATGAATAAAAGTCAGGTTTCAAACCTATTTAAGAAATACAAAATATGTTCATTAAGAGATTTGTAGTTCAACCTCCATAGTAAAGTTGAAAATTCCTGAAATTCAAATCAGTTATTGTTAATACTTCTTTCTTCACTTAAATTTGCTTTATCCTTTATGATTCCTTAACTAGAAATGGGGTTTTGGAAAGAATGGAGTGTTGGTAAAGTGGGAAACTCATTGGACTTTAATCAGCTGGATTTAAATTCACTTGTGAACTGTTTTATTCAAGTTTTGTTCTTAATATCTGAATGTTTTACTTGAGAACAAGTAAAAGATTAAGCTTGGAAAAGTTTGATCACTAGCTGATCATATTATAGATTTACTTCATTTTCTATCCATTTCACATCTATCGATTCCTCATTTTGCCTTATATTTGGTCAATTATGCATAGAATGCAATAAATTGTGATTACTAGCTAACCATCCTCATTTTTATTCAATTCCATGTGCACAGAGATTCTGAATGGTTTAAATCTATAAGGTTATCATTTTTATGCCAAGTTATCATTTTTTAGGCAAGTTATCATTTCAAGACGTAAAGTTATCATTCCAACGTGCAATTTACTAATTGAGTTGATTTCTAATTGTTGTCTTGCCCCAAATCCTTTGCTGATGTGAAGCAATCATATGTGGATAATCATAATTTCATTTGTGCAAAGTTATCATTCCAATGCACAAGTTATCATTCTCGGTGCACAAGTTATCATTCTTATGAAACATTATCCACATTTGATAATTGACCTCATTTATTTGCTGTCCTAATTACTTGTTGCTCTGAATTAATCATATTTGGATATCTATGATTTAATCTGCACAAGTTATCATTTCTGTGTCAAGTTATCACTTGTAGGGCAAAGTTGTCATTTTAATGTGCAAAGTTATCATTCCTGCACAACAACATTGGGCAATCAAGTTGAACTCATTTAATTTCTATCCTAATCCCTTTGATGTCCTTACTGCTCTGAATCACTCATATTTGGACAATTATGATAAAATGATGCAAAGTTATTATTCCGGTCATAAAGTTATCATTTCTGCATAACACCAAGTTGCATTTAACAATTGAGTTGATATATATGCTGTCCTAATTCATACTTATTTAATTTCTATTTAAGGACTTTGATGCTTGCTGTTTTGGCTCCTCTAGCAGGTAATATGAAGCTGCAAAAGGCTAGAAAAGGAGGGGGGACCACTGTAGTGCAGGCTAAAAAGCTACTAGAATCAGTTGGAATTTTCAGGACCACAGGACACATGGCATAATCAGGGGATAATGGAAGCTTCTGATAGGCATCCAAGGGCCAGGAGGGACCATATAAAAGCTGAGAAACTTGGAGAAGTGAGGAGAGCCTCCATTTGCAGGATTTCTGGACCAAGGAGCTGAGGAGGAGCTGGAGAAGAAGGCTGCACTCTGATTTCCTGTCGAGAGAATTCTATTATCTTTTTTCAGAATGAATTTCATTGCCTTCCTCATATGTTTTGCATCAAATCTTATAACCATAATGAGCTAACTTCCAGCTCTCCTAGGATAGGGTAGTAGTCTAATACATCTTATGGATGGAGTTGAACAATACTAATTTCCCTTTTTGATGTTGACATTGTTCTAATTTTTGAAATATGATTTCTTGAGATGTTTATTGGAATCTGTTTGTCATTGTGAAGCCCTAATTGTATTAGCAACTGAAAAGTTGATTTATGGTTTCAATCTTGTTCAGAAATGAATGAAGATACAATGACACTTCTTTGATTTCAATCTAATATTGACTCTGATATGAATCTGATTTTCTGATTTCTTTTGAAATCTGCTTTATCATTGTGAAGCAATGATTTAATTAGCAACTGAAAGGTTGATTTTGTAGTTCTCTTGATGTTCAGAGATGGACCAAGAAGCAATGACAATTGTTGAATTCCAACCTATGATTATATGCTTATTGCATCCAATTGATTGATGTTAATGTGGATTTCAATTTAATTATGCAGTCGAGAGACTGATTTAAAATCCCCTTGATGTTTAGAGATAAACTAAGAAGTATTGACATCAGAATTGGACCAATTATATCTCTGACTAGATAGTTTTATCCACTGTGTTATTATAATGAATGTAAATCTAGTTGTGGTGTTAATTTCAGACGCACTGAATTTGCCAAAATATGAAAAGATTTTGGAAAAATCAGTGAGGTACTCATGCATATGTTTAATGACAACCTGATATTAGTGGAGATTCTTTTCTCATTCAACTTAACTAATCTTCTATATGAGAATATAATGATTAGTTTTGATTTAATCATGCTGTGAGAGCAGCTCTTTATTAGTTGAATCAGATTTGACTCTAAATTGTTGAATTGTTCCATTCCATCCATACTTGAATTAGATGAACCTCGCTCCTAGGAGAATCTTTCATTGATTGATAATCCCTTTTAATCCTTAGTTTAGCATCTATATTTCAGTCCATATCAATTATTAAAACACCAAAAATAGTTACCCTTTTTAGCCATATTTTAAATCTGTTTTCACTTTCTTTACTTCACAATTTTTGTCACTTAGTCTAGGGTTAGTCTAGATTATTTTAGTGAGTCATTAGCCTTCAAATCACTGTGGATATGACACTTGAGTTTATTACAATTGACCTGTGCACTTGAACTAGAGTGAGTTAGGGAGTTTGATCAAATTTTGGAAAATCTCAATTCTGACCTATAAATTCAGCAAGTTGTCATTACTCCACTTAATTCACATCAATTAAAAATGCTCCAGTAGTGTTCATGAACCTCAGGTACCGGACTTTCAATGAACACCTTGTCAAGTTGGTGATTGTCTTTGTTGACGACATTCTCATCTACTCGTCAAGCATAGAGCAGCATAGGGAGCATCTAAGGTTTATTTTAGAAATTTTGCGAAAGTAGAAATTATGTGCAAAATTTTCTAAATGTGAATTCTAGATGGAGGAAATGATGTTTCGTGGCCATATCATTTCCAAAGATGGAATTTCAGTTGATCCGAACAAGATGGAAGCAGTGTCAGATTAGACATAACCAAAGAATGTCATTCCTCAGCTTGGCAGGATATTATAGACGTTTTATTAAATATTTCTCTAGACTGGCACTGCCACTGACCAAGTTTAAAAGGAAAGGAGAAAAGTTTATCTAGTTCCCGAAGTGTGAAGAAAGCTTCCAAGAATTGAAGAAGCGAATTATGCGCCCTTACTCACTTTACCATCGGGCACCGGTGGGTATGTAATCTACAGTAATGCTAGCAGCACGGGACTCAAATGCGTGTTGATGCAACATGAGAAAGTAGTAGCATATGCATCAAGACAACTGAAGAAGCATGAGGTCAATTACCCGACCTTGACCTCGTGCTGACAGTAGTAGTCTTTGCTCTCAAGCTTTGGGGACATTATTTATATGGAGAACAGTTTGTGGTTTATACGGATCATAAGAGTCTCAAATATGTGTTTACCTACAAGGACCTTAACATGCGCCAAAGACGGTGGATGAAGTTCTTGAAAGATTATGAGTTTGTCATCAATTATCATCCTGCCAAGGCAAACTCAGTTGCTGATGCTCTCAGTCGGAAATGGGAAGATGCAGTGGCCTTCATGCACCTCCCACAAATTGAAATGATGGAGGAACTCTTCAAATGAGCTCCAAAGGTAAGGCCTAATGGTTCGCTCATGATGATGCAGCAGATTGAGTTCGACCTTATCGAAAGGATCATTGTAGCATAAGTTGAAGACTTCGACTACCAGACTATGATGATAAAGACAAGTCTAGAAGTAAAGGATTTCAATGTCTCCTCAGATGGTGGCATTTGATATCGTGACCGATTATGGGTACCCAATAGTTCAACACTGTGGAGGGAAGTCTTGGACGAATGCCACAAATCAGAGTTCGCAATCCATCTAGAAAGTACCAAGATATACAATGACGTACAGAGAAGCTTCTGGTGGCCTGATATGAAGAAGGAAATCATGGACTATGTCTCCAAATGTATAGTCTGCCATCAAATTAAAGTGGAACACCAGAAACCTAAAGGCACATTGAAGAGCCTCGGGATTCTCCAGTGAAAATGGGAGGAAATAGCTATCGATTTCATCACAGGCCTCCCACGAATTCAGAAGGGGCACGATGCTATCTGAGTGGTAGTGGACCGACTCACTAAATTGATTCACTTCTTACCCATCAAGGTAAAGCAGTCGCTTGAAAGCTTAATAGACCTTTATGTGCAGGAGATTGTCAGACTCCATGAAATTTCATCAGTCATCGTGTCCGATAGGGATCCCAAGTTCATCTCAAAGTTTTGGAAG
Source organism: Pontederia crassipes (assembly GCA_030549335.1). NCBI lineage: Eukaryota > Viridiplantae > Streptophyta > Magnoliopsida > Commelinales > Pontederiaceae > Pontederia > Pontederia crassipes. The sequence continues at coordinate 868,564 of CM060198.1, read as the reverse complement.
AGTCTCCAAAATGCCTTTGGGACGAGACTCTGATATAGCACTGCATTTCAATCGCAGACTGATGGACAATCAGAGAGAACAATCCAGACGATGGAAGATATGCTTCGAGCATGCGCCTTGAATTAGCATGAAAACTGGGACAATCACCTCCCTCTCATTGAATTCTCCTATAACAACAGCTATCATGCAAGCATAGAGATGTCTCCATTTGAAACTTTATATGGTCGACCATTCCGCTCCCCGGTGTGTTAGGGAGAAGTGGGCGAAAGAAAGATATTGAGTGTAGAACTCCGCAAGCAGACTTAGGAATACACAGATTGAATTGAACTAATAAAGAAAACGATGAAGTTAGCCCAAGACTGTCAAAAAGCTTATGCGGACAAGAAAAGACGAGAGCACACATTCAAGGCCAGTGAACAAGTCCTATTCACAGTATCACCGACCAAAGGCATGATGCGATTTAACAAGAAAGGAAAGTTGAGCCCAAGGTATATGAGCCCTTTCAAAATTTTAGATATGGTCGAAGATTCAGCATGCAAGTTGGCGTTACCCCCGGCGTACGTCAAAGTGCACAACGTTTTCCATGTCTTATTACTCCAAAAATACAAACACGACTACGCCAATGTGATCCAAATTGAGGAACCAAACCTCAAGGAGGATTTAACATATAAGAAGCAACCCACAGAAATATTGGAATATCAGGAAGTTCAGAGAGGAAAGAAGAAAGTGGCATTAGTCAAAGTAGGATGGAAGCACCATCATGAGAAAAAAGCAACATGGGAAGTAGAGTCAGAGATGCGCGCAAAGTTCTCCAAATTGTTCGGTAAGCCCTAACCTTGATTTAAATTCGAGGATGAATTTCCTTTTAAGGGAGTAGTGATGTAACGACCAGCCTGAACAACAAACATAAAGAATTCAAAATTGAATTCAAATTTGAAAAAAAAAGTGTAAAAGACCGAGAATACGAGGGAGTAACCTCCCCCGTTTCTCGTCCTCTCCGATTTTGTTTCAGAGGGGGGAGGGCGGCGAGGATATAAGGGCACAAGGGGGAGGCGCTCACCCCTTTTGGACTTCCCACTTGGCCGCGGCGTTACCAGAATCCGCCTCCCCTGTTCTTCTTCTCTTCTTCAGCATCGGTGAGCGACGCGAGAACGGGCAGCGCACGTAGGGATGACCCAGCACATTGCGACCCTTCCCTGACATGTATAAGGACCAGCTCGCACCCCTTCGCCGGACAGAGACGACAGGAGGTGGAGAAGACAACCACGAAACCACCGACAATCGGAAAGCGTTTAGAAAGGTACCATAGATGTTCTAATCCCCATAGGCTATGATTCGGTAATCGTATAATGCGTGTGATGATTTCATATCAATCTAGAATACATAAGCTTCATTTTTCATATTATGACCGTTGTGAGTCGACGGCCGAAGGATGGCCGGAGAAAGAGAAAAAGGTGAGCGTGATTTTGTGCACTACAGACTCGGCCCGAGTCACTGATGACCTAGCTTGGGTCTTATCAGGATGCGGCTCGAGTCTAAGCAGATCCGGCCCGAGTCGTCTTGGCGACGATGCTGCGATAGCACGGCGCAACGACCCGACCGAGTCGAATCTCGACTCGACCCGGGTGGTGTCGACCGGACTCGGCCCGGTTCGTGTCAATCAGATGCGATCGGATAGAGCACGTGCTCGGTCGGGAGCACGTGCCGTGTACAGTCCTCAACCTAGCCCGAGTCGACCCTTGACCCGGATCGGGCCACGTGACTCAATCACCCGATAGCGACCCAGCCCGGTTCTTCTCCAACTCGGCCCGGGTTCTATCAAACAAAATACCATGACTTCTGGTTGGGCCCCGTTTCTTCATAGATGGGCCCCATTTTTTACAAGCCCACTTGAGGCCATGTCCGATCCTTCATAAGGGGCATTTCCTAGAAAGATAGATCCAGGTATGCCATAATGAACAAAGTAAGAAGACGTAAATTTATTGCCTTAGGAAAAGGGATATGACTCTACCTTTTCTCCGATCTATGATTTTGAATTCCACCAATGATAAACAAGATAAATAAAGCAAAGGTGAAACTATAGGATTGCCATGTGTCACCCCAAAGTACAGAGTAAAGATCAAAGTATGGTATAGAGAGGGGCATGGAGCTGAACTGAGGAGACAGTGAACCTACCGATCTTAATGACCACTACTCCTAGAATACAGGCTCTCTCCCACCTGTGTTCTGAACAAAGGTGATGTATTGATACACCCTTCGCCCAAGGGGATAACATATAAATTTCAAGGTATAGCGCCAGAGGGACAGGTAGCTTAGCTAAGGAGACAGTGAATCTACGGGTCTTTAATGACCACTGTTCCTAGGATACAGGTCCTCTCCCACCTGTATTCCGAAAAGAGTATGCCTTAGCATACACCTTCTCTTTCATGGGCATTCTGGCTTCACAGATGTATAGAGGCACCTCTGGCTTCCCAAGTTAATCAAGTCGATCTCGCATAGGACAATGAACTTCAGGGACTGCATAGTAATGTAAAAGATGTAGTATTGTTATGGCACAAAACAAACCAAAGTATAGTAATGTATAGAACATAGTATTGTTATGGTAAAGAGCAAAGCATAGAAATGAATAAATATTATTCATTGCCACTGTGATTAAAGCATTGAGATCACTGATGAAAGCATGTTATCTTATTGATTTCTCATTATGGTTCTGATTATATTATCATTTTATTGCCTATGTTTTTATCGTACTAGGCGTTTCGCTCATGGGTATTCTATGCCTCTGCATTGAAATTTTGTAATTGAGAACCCTGTCTAAAGAGGTGATGGAGGCGCAAAGCTAAGGACGGTTGCACATGACTTGTCCAACGCAATAATATCCGCTCTTTTATTTCATTATTCGAATGATTTATTCTTGTATTCGAAAGATAATATGGTTTCTTCTTTTGCAATATGTGATCTTCTCTTCTCTCATGAATGATTTCCTTAATATTGATGTCCTTTGATTTTTTAATGCTTTTCTTTAACAAATCCTTTCTCCCACTTGTTCCGCTATTATTTTCATTGCCACGTGTCTCATTTGTTGATCGGTCAAAATCAAGGAAGTAATAGGGCAATGTAGCATCCTCATGGTCAGCCTACGTGGCAGGAAGGGCTGATTTTGAGGGTGTTAAAAAAAAGTGCATTATGACCTTGTAATATGGGTCACGATTTCAAGAGATGGTAGTGACGTTGGAAGCTTGCAAGACATCGTAGCTCAACAACTCAAACTTACATTACCAAATGATGACAAAAGCTCATGGGCATCCCAGATTTTCAATTTCCTGAATGACAAAATGTTTGTGCTATTGCTGGACGACGTTTGGATCTGGATGCTATTGGCATCCCAAACATCAATGGGCGAGCGGTGGTGTTCACTACAAGATCTGAGGTTGTATGTGGTGAAATGGAACCGAAAGAAAAGTTAAGCTAGAAGTTCTGACACTAGAGGATGCATGGCGCCTCTTCCAGGAGAAGGCCAGAAATGAGCACATCAAGAGGAACACGGAAATAGAAAATCTAGCCAGACAAATTGCAGGCGAGTGCAGAGGTCTTCCCCTGGTGCTCATCACCATCGGTCGAGCCATGTCCATCAAAAAAATGGTCGGCGAGTGGAGGCACGCTCGCGACTCATTGAAGGACTCAAAATTAGCTGCCGCCATTCCAGAAGCAAATGCAGAGATGATTATGACATCGCTAAAATACAGCTATGATCACTTGGATGATGATGAAACGCGAGATTGTTTCTTGTGTTGCGCCCTGTTTCCAGAAGATCATGACATCCCGAAAGATGAGTTGATCGAATGTCTTTTTGGCCACGGTGTGATTGATTCTGATGAATTTAGTGATATTTGTGGTATGTACAACTATGGTGAGACTCTAATAGGACATCTTACATCAGCATGTTTACTCGAGTCAACTCAATCAGATGATATTATGTTTGAAGAGTGTGTGAAAATGCATGATATAATTCGAGACATGGCTTTATGGATTGCCAATGATTGCAAAATGGACAATAACAAATGGATTGTTCATGCAGGACTACGAAACAAAGAGCCGTTGAGAAAAAGTGTTAAGTGGGAGTCAGCCAATCGAATATCACTTATGAACAATTTTATGAGGACGCTTCTAAAACCCAAACAGACTTATCCAAATTTATCTACTTTGATGATCCAAAGAAATGAGTATTTAGAAAGAATTCTTGAGACATTCTTCCGACATTTTCCAGCAGTCAGATACTAAGATCGAGATATTTCCAGAGGAGGTGACCATGCTGATTCGGCTTCATTATCTCAACCTATCATCTACTCGCATTGAATCATTGAGCTCGAACTTGAAGGCTTTAGTGAAACTGAGGTATTTAATCTTACGTTATTGTAATCAACTCGAAAATATTCCAGAAGAGTCGATATCTAATTGATGCGTGCAAATTAAGTGCAAATATACTAGCAAGTATACTAGATCGTATCAAGTAATAAAGAGTGAAATAGAGTGTCGAACCCAAGAGGACTAATCTAGATTCTTATCTTTCTAACTTCAGCTTATTAATTGAGAGAATAACAAGAATTAAATTTTCGATAAAAGTGATTCAAATTGATGACAATCTGAGATAATGATGCCCTTAATAATGTGAGAGAAAGTAGAGTTCAGACTTCGTATCACAATCGTATTCTCTTAATTAATAGTTAATCAAATATAGACTTCTTGTAGAAATTAAAAGGATAAAAGGTATAGGACTCAAAAGCTTGAGGACCTAACTACCCTAGTAAAGAATATAATCAAAGCACGTTGAAAACTCAATCCACTTTAATATATTCTAAACTAAGATGCATTAATATGAAAGGTTGCTTAAAATAAATGACTCAAAAACTTGAGAACATAACTATCTTAAATAAAAGTAAAATTTAAAGACGTCGAAAACTCGATCAACTCCAGTCTACTTTATCTAAGATGCTTTAAGTTGCAAACCTCAGTTTAATAATATAATTATTAGCAATTAAAACTAATTTACTAACAAAAATATCAAACTAACAGAACTCGGCCCGGGTCAGAAGGAACTCGGCCCGGGCTGACTCAAAACTTTTTATTCGGCAGAAATAATGAAGGAACCCAGCCCGGGTTGTATCAAACTCGGCCCGGGTTCTTTACAGAGAAGAATTCGATCGATATGTTCTTGCGATTATTATGTAAAATTATATAACATTGATGCAAGAAACTAATTAACTCATATTAAGCATAAAATCCATGTCATAATCATGTTCTCAAAAGTCTAAACAATAAAATATATTAAGAGAAAACCGAGGTTCAACGTAATCTTCCTCTAACAACTAAACTATTCTATAATCGGAAGAATTAACATCAAATTTGATGGAGAAAATATAAAATAAAGATTAGAAATTATGAATCAAACTCCCAAGAAGTGGTGGACGTCTCTAGAACAAGCTTTGGCCGAAACTATGCTCCAAACGATCGCCGGAATCACGAAATCTCTACTTCTTCGATTGATTTGCAGTGGCGCGTAGTAGAACTTTGTCTCTCATTTCTGGTGCGGCTAGGGCTTCAAACTCCGAGATTGCATGCTCCTTGGCTTCGTGGTACATCCATATTTATAGGGGTGGCATCCTTCTAGGGTTCCGAGTTGAGTTCGCGATTTAAATCCATGTTAAAGTCGGCCGAAAAATCACGTGATCAGTCAGTTTGACTGATTTGTACTAACTCGGGCCGGGTCTGATCCAACTCGGGCCGGGTTCAGCTTAGATTTTATTTTCGGGTAGAAATCGATTCGGATTCGGTTTTTAATGCCAACCCGGTCCGCGTATGCTGCCAGCCTGAGCCGGGTACTACTTGAACTCAACCGTATGTGCGCTCCATTTTACGTACTTTTCTTATTCGATCGCTTTGCACCTTCAAAATGGTGATCCTGAGAATAAAATCAAACATAAATGGGTAGCTTTGGACTCAAAATAAATTATGAAAATAAATAAGAAAATAGATGCATGCAATGATAAAAACTACAAAAAAATAACCTAAATGATGTATGTAAAACATGTATGAAAATGCATGCATCACTAATCTCCTAAGCTTACAAGTGCTGGACCTGCATGGAAGTCGTATCACATTTGATATATCCATTCATCCTCCTAACAGAGAAGTCAAAGAGCTAAAGAGGTTGAAAGGGAGGATATCAAAGGCTCTCGGACTTTGTGTGAAGTTGTGAGAGTTCTCATCCCTCGATGAATGTGTTGATCGTACAATAATTTGCAATTTGTCACTCCGGGGGTTCCCAAGTGATTCACTAGTTCAAGACACGTTGATGATTGGCAAAAACATTCAAAGCTTTATTTTGTGGGAATTCGGTTCATTGCAAGAATTGACAATGTCGACCGGTGATCAAGACAGACAGTTTCCTTGATTGCGTCATCTTCTACTCAGAGGTTTAAGTAGATTGAAGAAGATATCTTGGAAAAGGCCAACAACTCTAGAAATATTTCCTCAACTCGTGGTTATCGAGATTAGTAGATGCCGATTGGTGGATATTTCATGGATTGGACAAGCGACACGCCTTAAATTACTATTCATAAAAGATTGTGAGAAATTGAACGATATAACCAAAGATGAATGTAGGCCACCGATTACATTTTCTAATCTCAAACGTATCCGTTTGTGGAATTTGCCATCGCTGCGTAACATCTACCTAGGAACCATTTACTGCCCCTTGTTACAACAATTGAGCGTGGTTGGCTGTGAAGGTTTGACAAGACTACCATTTAATTTTCAATCACATATAACTAACAACAGACCATTGCACATTGAGGTAGAATCATCAACATGGTGGAGGGATTTAAAGTGGGAAGATGACAACATCAAATCACAACTTCAATGCTTAGTGTAAGTAGCATGAGCTCAAATCGAAATCAATTTGTCTACATCTTCTTCATTGACATGTTAAATTCATTAGTCTCCAATTTTTTTATTAATGCAGTGAATTCCATAATTGATCCAAATGGCTGAAGGTTGAAGCGTTCAACTTTATCCGGAGTTTGTTTTCTTTCTGAAATCCCAACTTGGTGAGGCATTTTCAAATTTTAAATTTCTTGAAGTGAAAATTGCTTCATTTTTCCCATTCGAGTTCCTTATTTATGATCAAGCTGCCTATTCTATATTTTGCCAATTGCCATTGTGGGAAATGCCCCATAAATTTGGAAATTGGGCTGATTTGAGTTGGTTTATAAGATGGTCCATGTAAATAAACTCCTTTACGAATCATGACATATTTGAGTGTGTTTGAAGCTGCTAAATTAATGTCTCCCAAATTGTAGGTGTGTGTTTTAAACTGCTAAATTAATGTCTGCAAAATTCAACATGACTTGTTTTAGTAGAAATATTTGGTTGTAAATTAAGGTATGCAAAACTTAACATCCCCAAATTTTGGGTCAACGATATTTAGACCTTTTGGACCAAAATCATAATGTCTAACAACCTTATTAGTCTCCCCACAAAACCTATCCGCCCACTCTTCCTCCTCTCTCTTTTCTTCTCCATGAAAAAAAAACTCTAATGTTGGAAGATGTAGAGCCATATTCTTCATGATGATTACTTTTTAAAATCCACATGAAGGATGAGATTAAGGGTGCAAGGGAAATCACAAGAAAACTTAGAGGCTTCTAGATGATGAAGAAGAAGGAAAGAATGATTAGGAAAAGGGGGATTTTAGATCTAAAATCCAAAGATATTTAACGGGATCAAAATCTCTCTCTTCCCTCTCTATGATGTTTTTGGTTGGATTGAGAGTTTGAACAACACCTTGTTCTTATAGGGATTTTGATTGAAGGTTGCATGAACAAGGGTTTCATGATTTATGTTGAATAATCTATTAAGTTCGTGATTGTCTTATAATAATTATTTGGATAGGTTTTACTTATCCAAAAATTACAAATAATAACTCAAAATTTAGATTCACGTAAATTTGTTTCATGTGATTTGAAGAGGAATAAAAATAGTTATGATCCAAAGATCGGACTACTGTCATGATGTCTAGGGTAACAGTGAGATGAAATTATAAAAAATATCATAAATTGGGAATCTAAATTAGAGTTTAAAATTTATTCACAAATTAAAGGTTTGTGTAATCTTTATGTGAAAATTATAATCATTGGAAAAGAATAAGTATAAATTAAGTTATTAATATTTTAGTGTTTGCAGCTAGAATATTATACAGAAAATAGATTCCCGTAGTTGTATGAATTTATGGGAAAAAGTCCTAAATCTTGATGATGAACGGAAATCGAATACTTTCATATGTTCTATGATTCTCTATGCTTAGAGATCATGCCTGCGATCTTTTGTAATGTTTTAGATTATTTTTATTGAAGTTTTGATCTAAAAAATTGAGATTTTTGGGTTGAAAATCGGGATTCCAGAACGTCGGCACGGCCATGCCAAACCTAGGAACGGTCGTGATCGAGCAGACGAGGTCGAGCAACTAAATGGCTCTCTATCATGATTGTGACACCTTTTTCACGGTTGTGACAAGGTCAAGAACAGTCGTGACCAACTTGGTTACAATCGTGAGTGAGAGCGACGAAACTAAAATTTGGCTAAGACTGTGAATGATTAAGGCGGGCACGACCGTGATTGAGATGAGCACGACCGTGACAGTGTTGGGCACGGACATAACATTGTTGGGTATGGTTGTGGCATTGGAAAATGCCTTATAAGATGTATTGAACCTATTTTCTAATGTATAGGTTATGTATGGATGTGTATTGATTATACATGACACATAATGCATGCTCAACATAATTAGGATAAAAGATAAAAAATTGATGTATTGATGACTAATAAAGTATGAAATTGAAGGAAATACCTCGACACATATTATATTAAAGAAGTAAATGTCCTTCACCTTAGGATGATTGAGACTTCTTAGAAAATAATGTCATCACCTGAAAGGGTATTTGAGATTTCCTATGGGCCGTTGACCTAGTTGGAATGATATTGTCCTGAACCTTCAATTAAGCAAAGATGAAAGATGAGAGCAAGAAGTAAATGTCATTCGTCTCATGGTAATTGAGACTTTTCTGAAAAATAATGTCATCACCTAAAAGGTGATTGAAATTTTTCAATGCCCTATAAACTAATGTAATGATGTAAAATGAAAGAAGGGTCGAATAAATGTCTTTCACCTTATGGTGATTGAGATTTCTTTAAAAAATAAAGCCATCACCTAAAAGGTGTTTGAGATTTTTCAAAAGTAAATACCTTTCATTTTACGGTGACTGGGACTTCTTTGAAAAATAATATCTATCACCTAAACGTATTTGAGATTTTCTAGTTCCTATCAACCAATGTAATGATGTTCACATGTATTAATTATTAAGCAAAGACGAAGCAGGGTATATAATGAATATAATGAAAGTATTGAATGTAAAGATGAAAAGTAAATGCCTTTCATTTTAAAGTGATTGAGACTTCTCGAAAAATAATGTCATCATTTAAAAGGTGTTTGAGATTTCTTAATGTAAAGATGAAAGATGTTATAAGATAAAGTAAGAATGAAAGTGAAATTTAACTTCAAAGTATTTTATAACAAAGAAAGATAAAAATGATTATGAAATAAAGTTCTACACTTATATATGTACTTTAAAAGAACCTAAGCCTAAGAAGTAAAGTCATACATCTGTGTATGTACTTTCTAAGGAACAATATTCTTCATCATAAAGCTTGTGTATTACTAAAAATGATTAGGAATAAAGTCCCTCACTATTATGATATGTGTTTTTAAGTATGACTTATGATATGGAATGAAAATCAAGATGGTATAAATGTGATAAAGAAGAAGGATGAAGATGATACATGAAGGATCACATAATAAAGAGAAAAGAAAAATGAAAGAAAATCTAAAGGATTATAAAACATCCCCGAGGAGATGTAAAGTACAAGTCAAGAAGTAAAAATCAAGGAATTATGAAAAAACTCCTAGGATGTACATGACAATAAAAATGAATGACAAGTTATGTCATTAATGTTTATGAATGAAACGAATGTATATTTCTATTGTATGATACTTGTAGATGATGGATCAAAAGTAAACATGTATGATATGATGTTTATATTTCACGAATATTGAATGCAGAATGAACATAAGCATGATATATTGTCATATAAAGTTCTTGGTATAGTTCATCGCATGCATCACATCATTTGATTAATAGAAAGTGTTTATTTATTATTTTTTTAAAAATTTTAAATCTTCCACTATCAAATGATGTATGGTGAACAAGCTAACGACATGAAATTTTTCTAAATATCCAAAATGTTTAAAGAAATTTTTGGATCGTTACACAAAATTAAGCATGGCCTAGCTGTTTGTGGTTGGTTGTAGCCATATTGTTATGAAGTTTTTGTTGATTTATTCTTGTTCTTGAGATTTTTGGGTGATTGTCGGGTTTCCTTCCACGTATCAGTTCCAGCAACTTATTTAGTATTTTCGAAGTTGCACTTGTGCATACTGCACGCATTTAAATGTTGTAAGATTCGAATCTGATGTGATTGGATCAATTGATAATAAAAATAATATAAAAATATAAATCGTGACAAGGTTCTCATGTCTTTCCTTTTCCCAATTGAACAATAAGAATTTGTGGTTTCTACGGAAGGGAAAACACACGTGCAAAAGGAAAGAAAATGAGATCACTCAGAAGGTATTAGCACCAACCATATTGACATTTATTTTTTATTGGCTTCAATGCCTGATTTCATTAATGTAAATTTCTTAATTGTTTGACCTTATGGTTGAATACTCAATTTCTGATGAAAAATAAATTTTGAATTTATATCAAGTGACATCTAGCTATGAGATACTAACACGCCAAGCTAGTTAATTAACTCTCTTTTTTTTGTCTTGTCCTCCCAATCAAAGGATGGCAATTGGATGTGAATTCTTAATAAAACGCATGAGATATATTGCCCATGCTTATGCTCATGCATGCCAAATCAATTTAAAGTTATATGGAGGAATCCTAGCAATGCTCTTATTATGAAAGCGAGTTTAGCTCAGACCAACTCGATCTTCAATTGCCGACCTGTCAACACCCCTAGGAACCAAACCACATTCAATTAGGATTTACACCACAAGAAAACTGCCTTTTACTGACGGTCCTAACCGTCGGTAAAATGGCCAGATCCGTCGGAAATCACGATTTCCGATGGTTCTTTCGACGGACAATGATCGTGTGAAAAAGGGGCGTCGCAAATATTTTGCGACGGTTTCTTCTGAACCGTCGGTATTACAGACGGTCTAGCTGGCGGGCGCGGCAGTCGAACGTTAAATATCGACGGGGCGAATCGTCAATATTATCGACGATCAGGACCGCCGATATATATCAACGGTTTGAACCGACAATAGTATTGACGGTTCGAGCCGTCGATATTTATCGGCGGCTTAAACCGTCGATAGTATCGGCGGTTCGTGCCGTCGATATCTATCGGCGGTTTGAACCGTGGAAACTATCGACGATTTTAACCGTCGATATATATCGGCGGCTTGAACCGTCGATATTATCGACGGTTAAAACCGTCGACAATCTTGTATCGACGGTTTTACTCGTGGGCTACGACCGTCGATAATTGTGTACCGACGGATATAACCGTCAGTAAGTATCGAAAAAATTCGCTGAAAATTGTAATATTTCAGCTGTTTCCGACGATCAGGACCGTCGGAAACATAAAAAAATAAAAAAAAATAGTGAATTCACAAATAATTCCCAGATAATACAACACATTTGATAGTTCAATTATAAAGCATAACGTAATTCACATATAAAGCACATCACATCACAGATTCAATTACATCACATCACAGATAATTCAATTCGGCATAAGGGTATCCAAACATGAAACGTAATCCATAATGTAATCCATAATTCACAGATTCAATAACATAATCCATAATGGAACAAGATAATGGAACGACGTGCTTAATTCACTTAATCCAAACAGCAAACAAATTTAACATCACATGAATTCACAAATTGAACGGCATAACGTCTTCGTCACGACGAAGAGCTGAAGTTCAATTCGCATATTATCTTCGTCGCAAAACATCACTGCACAAAATTGAAATAGAGTAAAAGTTATAACATATAAAATGCAAAAAAAAACATGAATTCAGTTTTGAAGATGCGTAATCACAATCTAATTGAATCTAAAATCTAAAATAGAAAAACATAATTTGAATTTAACATCAACATAATTTGATAAATTCAATAGAAGATGCGTAAAGTAACAAGCTAACGCCGAATCTCAAAATTGAAGCAAAATCGAGCATAATCATCCAAAATAATAGAAAGAGGCATATGACTTTTAATCATCATTACCATTAAAATCCAAAATGCCAAAGTTATCATTAAAATAAGGTTGCTAAGTTTTTTTTTCTATGATTTCATGCGGTGATCATTAATGTATGTTGAAGTTTATACTAAGTACTGACATTTACATGATCCAGCTGTCTGCACTCCATTTTCGGTGAAAACTTTGAAAGTCTACAGATCTAACTGAAAGGGATGAAGAGTAAAATCTAAGTTAGTGTCAAAGTGCATATGAATCTAATGAGTACAATGATGCATCAGATTAAAGCAAATTCCAAAAATAATTATGTATTATATATGAATCTACCTCAGCGTCGTCGTCATTCAATTCGCCACGCATGAAGGCACGCATCATTTTCTTCATTTCAAGCTTGTTACGACGTTCACGTTCTTCGAATTCCTGTCTGACCTCTTCCCTAATCTTGATGGTCACCTGATCCACAATTTCTTGCATAGTAGAAGGAGATGAACCTGAAGTACTTCGTCGACCATATCCAATATCTGTGTCACTCACAGAAGATCCAAGTTCGTAAATGCGACCCTTCTTCACGCCGACGTGGTCCGTCCAAAGTTATCTTGGGGTCAACAGTGTGGTCCCCTCCTGCGTGGCTTGCGTAATATGATCAACTTCTTTTGTTTTATAAGACTCCTAAAATATAAAGAAAATAATTAACTACAAACGACGACTAGATGATCAACTTCAAAGTTTTGTTAATTAATTATTAACTTGCAATTTAGAAAAAAGTAAAGGCACAAAAATTTACATACATATGTCTCCCGGGCATAATTCGAGACCCATTCTTTGTTCTTCTTCTGATGGGTTCGGAGAAATATTTCGTCCTGAGTCGGTGGTCTACCCGTCTCTTTCTCCTGCAATGAGATAATATTTTAAAATTTGCAAATTACTTACCATTTTCTTAAAGTATAATATTTCGACCTGAGTTCGGAGAAAGACCTTACCATTTTCTTAGCAATCGTGCTCGTGGATAGACATCCGCCCGAATGCAAGCACGCTCCTTGGTCGGACTCTCGACTGATTTTTGCTTTTTCGCATTTCACTTTGTACTCCTCGGTGGACCACTTTCCTAGCAAATCGATCCAAACGGCCTCGAGGATCCAATTGGGTCGTTCTCCGTCAGCTCGAGCTTCAGAAAGCATCGCGGACAATCTCTTTGAGCACCGAGAGTTAAAAGCCTTCCACATTTTTTCCGTATGCTCGGGCTCCCACCACACATCAGTCTGTAAGTGTTTAAAAATAATTAATGTGCATGACAAAAAAAAATATTAATGATGATGTTGGCTTCTAATGATACTTGAAATTCATTAAATAACATCTGTCTCGTGGCATAAGGAACTTCCCTCCATGTAAGTCACGCTTTAGTATACCTATATCGCAATACTTTGGTAACTGCTGCAGCCGCTGGTTTCGACGGTACAAATCTGGAAGGACACAGAATTATAAAATGTCATGGCTGAATCAAAGAATGAATAAGGATTCGATATACATAAAATAACACTTACCCTAAATTCCCATCTGGCTGCACGTATGCTTTGTAAACACGATTTGACGAAGCCTGGTCCGAGTCTTCCACGGAACAATGAGCTCTGACGGATTGTTGTGGCAATTGTGTATCCAAGTCTGCAATATCAGCGTGAGAGGAAGGACCCGGCGGAGAAGAACGTTCTATTATGCGAATGTCCGTGGCTGATCTAGGAGCTGACGGAGGAGAAGAACGCTCTGTTATGCGAATGCCTGTTACTGATATAGGAGCACAAGGAGTACTGAGAGCTCTAGGGACGACCGGCTCCTTTCCTTTGTTTTTACTTTTAACAAATCGATACACCTGCATAGTACAAAATTTATTACAAGTCAAATTCACAATTGACAAAAAATTCAAATGTCACAACGTCTCGACCTGACTATGTTCGGCTACGTCTTGTGTTGCATCTTGAGGAACGGAATTGTACGTATAACTCAAGAACCAATTCCTAATATCCGGAGGCGCTTATAAAAAATAAACAAATTAATTCGAATAAGCTTTTGCGAATGACTTCTTCTGATCATTATTTCAAACATTCACGAGATGGTAGCGAATATAAGAATGCATCGTCCGCGTCAGGCATCTGTTGATCCGATTGTTTGTCCACATGCATCGCTAATGCCTCAAACAAACTATTGCCTCAAACAAAATGAATATGAGTCGTAAATGAACAATCCATAAGATGACAACATTCGTAATTAAATATCCTAATTGTAAGGTAAAAAAAATTGATAATTCGTGACGACAAGTAAAGACACATTTACTCATCATTTGAATTTCCACATGACTGGTACCCGTCATCATCATCTTCATTAGAAGTCATCGTAGTTTTAAATTCATCTTCGTCCGAATCCTTTTCATCATTTTGTATGTCGACGTTATCGAAGTCTTCAAATACGTGTTCCGAATTATGTAGATCGTCGACTAATTCGATGTCGACAATAGGGACCACAGACGTCTGCGAGTCATCTTGAAAAGCACATTGCAATGCACCATCAACTTCTATCCTACTTCTTGCCTTCGTCTTTATTACAACCCACCATTGTGATTTGTCCCTGGTCTTCTCCGGATATGGCACATAATATACTTGTCTTGTAGAAGACGGAATAATGAAAGGATCAAAACGATCATAACACCTATTGTGATGTATTTCAACTATTTTGAAATCTTTGTGAACTCGCATCCCTCTCCTTTCCTTTGGATCAAACCAATTACACTCAAATAATGTGACTTTATTACCTCCAGTATATTGCAGCTGAATAATGTCTTTGAGAACACCGTAGTAGTCACGCTCATTTTCTCCGTCCGTGGATCCCACGACACATACTCCACTGTTCACGATTTTCTTCCCAATCGACCAAGTTTTAGTGTGAAACTTATAACCATTCACAAAATACACCGGTCAACTTTTCACTTCTCGAGCCGGTCCCCATGCCAAATTATGGAGACCAGACGTCGTACCAGTATTGAGAACCTAATATGAAAATAAATGAGTATAGTAGACGCTGAAGACATCAAATTGTTTAGAATATTTTGATAATTACCTATTCCTTAAACCACGGTGCGAAATCATTCTCGATTCTATCTTGTACATGTTCTTCAGGGACAATGTAGTATTGCAAGAAAGCACTACATACGAAGTGATGGCTAAATCAAAATGGTGTTTGGGAAGATGTTAAACAAAAGAACGCATGGATATTAAACTTACTTAATGTAGCCTTGCACCTCCGGCGTGTTTAGGAGGACATCATTCGTGGCAGACTTGAATTCTGCATCACTGAGCCATCTACTCCTTGGCTTCCCAAAATGTCATCCTAACTGATTGAAGAGCGATAAAGATGCCACATTAGACTGTTCTTCTGGAATTTCATCATTTCGACGGACTCTGGTCCTCGCACACTTAACATGGGACTCGAAGTAGTAAGAACAGAAGTATGAAATCTCCTTAATCATATACGCTTCACAAATGGATCCTTCGACACGTGCTTTGTTCTTAATCGTCCTTTTTATTCGATTGAGATATCTTTCAAAAGGATACATCCACCTATATTGTACTGGTCCACCTACCCTTGCCTCATATGGCAGATGAATAGGTAAGTGCTCAATGAAATCAAAGAATCCCGGTGGAAATATTCGTTCCAACTTACATAATGTTATCGGAATATTACGTTCCAATTGCCGTCGAAAATGGACCGTCGAAAATACGACTTTTTCTTGTAGTGTTAGATGAAAGCGAGTTATTTTGCTTTGCTAATTAGGATTTAGATTAATTCTTCACCTAACTATCACATTGCTAATTGAGGGACATAGGAACTAAAACTAAGTTTACAAAAGGCTCTTGGATGGATATCACAAATGGTCCCACACATAAATCAGCCAAGGGATATACAAAAGCATAAAATGACCATGCCATCAACTTTGGAAAGCAAAATTACTTCACTATCAACTTTGGAAAGCAAAAGTATATATTGTGAGGAAAAGGAAAAGGAAAAGACTAACTTCACTATCGAATAGGTAGATCCATCCCTGAATTTAATGATTTAAAGATTAAATCAATCAATAGTATTTTTTTTATTCTTTAAAAGTGACAAGAAAATGATTAAATACTGACTGAAATATTAATTTTTTTAATTATTCTTTAAAAATGGGAGAAACCAGACATATCTATGTCAATACATTAAGTATCATTTGTTTAATTAACTAATTTCACCTTTGTAGTGGATATGACAATATCAGACAATGGGATCACCAACTCGATCTTCAGAGCTCTTTGTTTAATTAACTAATATTGAGTTGGTTGTCACTTAATTAAGTTGATATTAAATTATGATATAACTAATTAATATGTGACTGCATTTTTTATTATATATTTTATTATCCGTGCAAAGCACGAAAACGTCTCCTAGTGATATTGCAATAATTAATTAAGCTCCCGTCTTTGGTTGACGTACGACAGGTATAAATAGGCTAACGAAAACTAAAGAGGATGCTGCTTTGTGGCATCTTAGTGCTTGTTGTCTGATGAAAAGGATCAGAGCATCTTAATGCTTGATGTCTGATGACAAGGATCAGATTTGCTTGACGAAAATGGATCAGTTTTTGCTTGTTGTCTGATGAAAAGGATCAGATTATGGCATCTTAATTCTTGATGTCTAATGACAAGGATCAGATTTGTTTGTTGTCTGACGAAAATGGATCAGTTTTTGCTTGTTGTCTAATGAAAAGGATGCTTGATGTCTGATGAGAAGGATCAGATTATATACATCTCATGCTTTTTGTCTGATGAGAAGGATCAGATCAACTTTATTTATATTATTTTATTATAGGGAATTTATTGATTGATTGATTGATTAATTTAATTATTCTGTCAATGGCAGGTTATGCTAATCTGGATTTAGACAATTATTCATTTAATTATCCCATCGTTTGCTAGAATTAAGGATAAGTTTTAATTACCAAATGTGACAAATTAAGTTAACATAAAAAAAATGGCCAACTTAAATATATATTATTAACAAAACACTCCTCGATTAACATCATAAATGGATCCACACGTAGAATCAGCCAAGGTTTACACAAACACATAAAATGAAAAGTAAAATTACAAGTAGATCTTGGGAGGAAAAGTAAAAGGAAAAGGAAAAGGAAAAGAAAGGAAAAAAAAACATAAATAAGTTAGGTCGGTAGGACCACTTCAGGTCAACCCATCTACCTGAATTGACCCAATCATAAATCAGGTTCTAGCTTATGGTTGAGTCGAATGCAGATTAAATTTTTTCAACATGAGTTGACCATACCCCATCGATGAGGTGGTTTTTATTTATCTATTTTTGAAATTGCATTTTTTAATTTAATTCAAATTGATAATTAAAATAAAATATTTTAAAGTCTGATAATATGTAAGTAATGTGAAAATTATTTTATGATTAAAATATTTAATAGAATTCTTCGATATTAAATGATGTAAAAAGTAAAGAAAAACATATCTGCTAATGACCCGATCTAGGTCAAGTTAGATTGAATCAAATCTTTCAATGGGATATAACCCGACCTAACCTAACTTGACAAATTTTGATTGGATTACTTCAAGTTTGGGGTCAGGTTGGGTCCAACTCGGCCCATATGAACACCCTTATGAGTCGAGTCGGATTGTTCGATTCAGCGAGTTGAATCGACTCAGTGAGCATCCATAAGAGCCAAACCACAATCATTATGATATGGTTTTGTTAATTTGTATTTAGATTGATATTGTCACCTAACTATCACATCATTTACTGCCATAGAGGAACATAGGAATTAAAACTAGGTTTACAAGAAGCTCATGGATGGATATCACAAATGATCCTACACATAAATCAGCCAATGTAAGGGTCAAAATAGTTTGGATCGGATCGGATTTTTGTCCAAACGAATCATCCGCTCTTTTTCTAGTTGAGTTTTTTAATTAAAAAGCCACCCTAAAACTATTTAAAATAATAAAACCACCCTCTAATGGGTTGGTATTTTTGGGTGACTTTTTCAGGATTCTACTTTTATATAATCATATTTTAAAATTATATAATAGAATAAAATTAACATAAGAGTATTTAATTTTATATTAAATATAAAATATACTATTAAAAATTTAAAGTTCAACAATGTGATAGAAAAGTATGAAGTTTTATATAAAAATTATTATATTTATAATAAAAAATTGGATATCTTATGAATTAATTATATAAAGAAAAATGAGCTTCACGGGCTTCTATAATTTTTTTAGGTGGAACCCTAATTTTAGTTTATTAAAAATACTTTAAATCATATTAAGGTTCCTAGTTTTTTTTTTAATTTTTTTTTGTTGGAGCAGGTCTAGTTTTTCTTTACACAAAAACATAAAATGACCATGTAGGGCAATACGTCAGTCAACTTTGGGAAGCAAAATTATCTCTTGTGAAAAGAAAAAGGAAAAGAAAAAAAAGGAAAGAGAAAGGAAAAGAAAAAAAAAAGGAAAGAGAAAGGAAAAGAATAACTTCACTATCCCAAATATATATCAAATAGGTAGATCCATCCCTGAATATAAGCATTTTCAAGATTAAATCAAATCTTATCTATAGTATTTTTTATTCTTTAAAAGTGTCAAGAAAAACTATATACTTGCCCAGAAAAATAAGTTTTTAATTATTCCTTAAAAATCGGAGAAACCAGACATATCTATATCAATACATTAAGTATCACTTGTTTAATTAACTAATTTTCACCTTTGTAGTGGGATCACGAACCCGATCTTAAATTATGATAAAACGAATTAAGCATTTATTATATATATATATATATATTATTATTATCCGTGGAAAGCACGAAAAAGTCTCCTAGTGATATTGCAACACTTAATTAAGACAGGTATAATTAGTGATATTGTGGCATCTTAGTGCTTGTTGTCTGACGCAAAAGGATCAGATTTGCTTGTTGTCTGACGCAAAAGGATCAGTTTTTGCTTGCTTACGAAAATAACAAAAGGCGTCTGGTGCTAATCAATGCCTTGTGACCAACGTACGTATATCTACCTCAGAATTGCCATACATTTCTTCTTCCTTTCCACTTTTCCAGCACTTGTTTCTAGCTTTGCGGTCATGGAGTCCTTCGTCGCCAGCGCGCTTGCTCCGCTGTTTACTCTTATACAGGAGTCTATGTTTACTCTTATTCAGGAGTCTCTGTTGTTTACTCCGAGTTCTTCAGAACACAAAGTCATCCACAGTAGAAGCGTGATCTTTGATGAAGCATGCTTCAATTGAAGGTGGAGACCGAAGAGAGTGTCAGTAAACAGGTGGAGGTTAAAATCACTCCAACTGAGGATGATGCTGAAGGATCACATCAAGAAGCAGAACTAGAAGGTGAAAAATCTGATGCAACCTGAAGAGGAGTCAATTAACGTCCTCGCAGAGAAGTGGGTCCTCTTAAGCGATATGGTTTCGAGGACATTGTTGCTTATGCACTATAGGTAGCTGAAGAGGTGGAGTCCCTGGAGCCGTCCTCTTATAGGGATGCCATCACATGTGTCGAATCTGGACAGTGGATCGCTGCTATAGATGAGGAGATGGAATCTCTTCACAAGAATCAGACATGGGAGCTGGTCAAGTTGCCTAAAGGCAGGAAGGTTGTTGACTGTAAATGGATCTTCAAGAAGAAAGTAAGAATTCCAGGAGTTGAAGGCATGAGATACAAAATACGACTGGTTGCTAAATGTTATAGTAAGAAAGAAAGTGTGGACTACAATGAGATATTCTCACATGTTGTCAGACATACTTCTATCAGGGTGCTACTTGCTCTTGTAGCACATCAGAATTTAGAGCTCGAGAAACTAGATGTGAAGACTGCTTTCCTTCATGGAGAACTTGAAGAAGACATTCTTATGAGCCAACCAGAGGGATTCTCAATTTCAGGAAAGGAGAATCAAGTTTGCAGTCTAAAGAAATCTCTATATGGCTTGAAGCAGTCTCCCAGACAATGGTACAAGAGGTTCGACAGCTTCATGATCAGTAAGGGATTCAGTCGAAGTCCCTATGATTGTTGTGTATATCACAAGAAGGTGAAGGACGACTCCACCATTTATCTGCTCTTGTATGTTGATGATATGCTTATTGCTACCAAAGACATGATAGACATTCAGAATCTGAAGAAGCTCCTCAGTGCAGAATTCGATATGAAGGATTTTGGTGCAGCACAGAAGATTCTGGGGATGAAAATTCTAAGGGATCGCGCACATGGTAAACTCTTCTTATATCAGAAAAGTTATATTGAGAAAATTTTATCCAGATTTGGAATGTCTGGAGCGAAGCCTTTGAATACTCCGTCAGCTGCAAATATTCATCTTTCTGTTGCCTTCGCACCAAAGTCAGAAGCAGAAAAAGAGTACATGTCTCGGGTTCCATATGCTAGTGCAGTTGGAAGTCTGATGTATGTCATGGTTTGCACAAGATCGGACATTGCTTATGCAGTCAGTATTGTCAGCAGATTCATGAGCGAATCAGGAAAGGAGCACTGACAAGCAGTGAAGCGAATTTTTTGGTATCTGAGAGGAACATCTGATATTAGCCTCATTTACAGAAGTGATAAAGAGTGTTTGGTTGCAGGGTACTCAGATTCAGATTATGCTAGAGATGTTGATGGAAGACGATCTATGACAGGCTATGTCTTCACTTTGGACAGTTCAGTTATTAGTTGGAAGGCTACACTTCAGCCATCAGTTACATTGTCCACCACAGAGGTTGAATACATGACACTGACAGAAGCTGCCAATGAAGGCATCTAGTTAAAAGGCTTAGTTGGAGATCTCGGATTACATCAGGAGCAGGCTACAGTGCACTGTGATAGTCTGAGTACAATATGTTTAGCCAAGGATCAAGTACATCATGAAAAGAACCAAACACATTGATGTTAGATATCACTTCATCCGCATTGAGAAGAGGATCAAGGTGAAGAAGATTGACACTGAAGACAATCCAGCTGATATGTTCACCAAATATGTTCCCTATGGCAAGTTCCAACATTATTTGGACTTACTTAATATAAATACTTGGTAATAGTTTCAAGATGAGACGGGAGGCGGCGTTGCGTGCTTTTGTGCTCTGAAGATGATTCAAGCCAAGGTGGAGATTTGTTAATAATGTCTTGAATCTGAACCCAGTTGGTCCCCCTACATAGTCAGGCGCTTCAGCAGAATTCTCCTACGGGGGTCTCACTGCCCGGTCAGCGAGCATGTGGGTATTCTGTATGTGATTCGGATTTGATTTATTTCCTTATCACGAGATAGGTGTCCTATTTTTAGGAGATTTATTTAGAGTCCCAGTCCGTATATAATTCCTATCATCTGTCAAAGGGAATGCTTATATAAACTCCCTAGGGGTCTAGACTGAGACACATTCTTGTAATCATCATTATTCCATAACAAAGAGCCGCCGCCGATTTTTTTCTTCGTGTTCTTCTGTATTTCGTGCGATCCCTCTCTCTCCCTTTTCGTAACAAGAAAGAATTCCTGATACCTTCTTTCGACATTTTCCTGCATTGACCTATTTGAATATGTCAAAAACTAGTATCAAGATTTTTCCAGAGGAGGTGACCCTGCTTGTTCAGCTTCAATATCTCAACCTATCAGAAACTGACATTGGATCATTGAGCTTGAACTTGAAGGCTTTAGTGAAATTGAGGTATTTAATCTTACGTGGTTGTAGACAGCTGAAAGATATTCCAGAAGAGTCGATATCTAATCTCCCAAGCTTACAAGTGTTGGACATACATGAAAGTGGTATTAAATTTGATTTATCCATCCATCCTCCCAACAAAGAAGTCAAAGAGCTAAAGAGGTTGAAGGGGAGGATATCAAAGGCTCTCGGACTTGAAGTGAAGTTGCGAGAGTTCTCATCCCTCGATGAATATGTTGATCGTACAACCATTTGGAAGTTGAAAGTCTATGGGCAGAACAAGTGATTCATACCCAGTTCGAGACACATTAACGATGGCCAAAAACATGCAAAGCTTACAGTTGTGTGGATTCGGTTCATTGCAAGAATTGACAATGATGAGCGACGGCGGACGGTTTCCTCGATTGCGTCATCTTATACTCTATTATTTAAGTAGATTGGAGAAGATATCTTGGGGAAGACCGACAACTCTAGAAATATTTCCTGAACTCATGCATATCAAGATTTTAATGGTAGATATTTCATGGATTGGACATGCGACACACCTTAAAGAACTAAGCATAAGATATTGTAAGAAATTGAGCGGTATAATTGTTAGTTGTGAAAATGACCAAGAAGGCCATCGGACCCAAGATGAATGTAGGCCCACCCATTACATTTCCTAATCTCAGAAGTATCATGCTACTGAATTTGCCATCGCTGCGTAACATCTACCAAGGAACCATTTACCGTCCCTTGTTAGAAACATTATATGTTAGGCGCTGTTGACAAGATTTGCCATTTAATTTTCAGTCACATTTAACTAACAACAGACCACTGCGCATTGAGGTAGAATCACCCGCATGGACTGGGGAGCTCTAAAGTGGGAAGATTGACAGCATCGAATCCCAACTTCAACGCTTCGTGCACGTGTAAGTCGCATGACCTAAAATCCAAATCAATCTGCTTCATCCACATGTTAAATTCATTATTCTCCAATTTCTGATTACAGCATCGAAATCCCTAAGGGTATGGTCTTTGAACGCCCTCCTCAGTTGGTTTTCTAAAATCTGAACTTGGTGAGGCATTTACTCGACAAATCAACCCACGTTGGTAACAATATTTCAAATTTCCTCAAGTGAAAATTGTCTTTATTTTTTTTTTCCTATTAGAATTCCTTATTTTATGATGGAGCTGCTTATTCTATATTTTGCCATTGTGGGGAAGTGCCCCATAAATTTGGAACTTTGGCTTATTTGAGTTAGTTTAATTATAAGATGGTCCATGTAAATAAACTCCTTTGATGAATCATGACCTCTTTTGAGTGTGTTTGAAACTGCTAAATTAATGTCTGCAAAATTCAACGTGACTTGCTTGAGTAGAAATATTTGGTTGTAGCCATATTAATTGTGCTCAAGTTTTTGTTGATTTATTCCTCTTCTTGAGGTTTTTGGGTTGTTGTCGATGTGCATACTGCACGCAATTATCAATTCTCATAATGTTAACCAATGTTGTGAGATTCGAATCCCATGTTTAAGAAATACCAAATTTTATAAATTATTTAATCATAATTAATGATTTACTTTATTTTATATTAAACTTTTGATATTTAAGAAATACCAAATTTTAAAAATTATTGTACACGTCATATAAGTCTAGTGACACGTGGCCAGGGTATGAAGGAAAGAACAGAGCACAATTACGATGTACAAGAAATTGCACCGAACTTGGACCTTCTAAGATATAAATTGTACCAACTCCTTTAAGAAACTGCACCAGCTCATTTAATCTTCAAGAAGATAAGGCATGTAATAACAGTAGATAAAAACACACATTTGTTAAACTTATTTAGTTATGATGCAACCTCTGCTGCCACATTTTGAACTCAGAAACATGACAAACTTATTTAGTTATGATGCAACCTCTGCTGCCACATTTTGAGCTCAGAAACATGACAAACTTATTTAATACATAAGGTGCATATATAAAAATTGCATCCTAATTTAACTATATCACATGTGTATGTGTTATGAAACACAATCTTTTGCATCGTTTCTTACTCTTGGAAGTTCGAATGTTAACTTCTTACTTCGACCACAATAAAAAAGAAAGAAAGAAAAGTTTTGTTTATGTTTCCCCCTATTGTTACTGAAAAATAAGCCATTTTTGTCACTTGATCTGACAAACTTTGGTCTTTGAATGCTGTGGAACACATACAAGTGATATACATACACATTTTAGGGAGAGAATAAAGAGAGCATATGGAAAGATATTAATATATATATAACTAGTTTTGCATCAGCTTCTTCAATTTGTCAAATAAATATAACAAGAAAATCATTATGGAACATATAATCACTAGTGAATCCCATTTGAGACACATTCATGTCTTTATATATACTTGTAGAGAATAAAGGAACTTGAGGTTTTTGGTTTTGAGGTTAATGTGGGGCATTCCAACAAGAAAGCATGTAGAGACAATTTGATGAAAAAGGTTGTAATTGATATATAGATGCATGTAAAGGTTTTCATGTCTTTACTTTTCCCAGTTTAAGAATAAGTATGTGCACCAACCATGTTGACATTTGTTTTCTATTACCTTCAATGCCTGATTTCATTAATGTAAATTTCTTAATTGTTTGACCTTATGGTTGAATACTCAATTTCTGATGACAAATAGAATTTGAATTTATATCAAGTGACATCTAGCTATGAGATACTAACATGGTCAAGCTACCTAATTAACTCTAATTTTTTCGTCTTGTCTTCAGAGGATGACAATTGGATTTGAATTCCATAACACAAACACATGAGGTACATTGCCCATGCATATCATGCTCATGCATGGCAAATCTATTTAAAGTTTTAGAGGAATCCTAGCAATACTTCTATGATGAAATGGAGTTTAGCTCAATTTCATTTTATTCCTAATCATGTGGCCAGTGTAGCTTTTGTCTTTTTTTTAAAAAAAAAAAAATTTACTCCAATCAATGTGACTTTGAAAGGTTAGTTGATTTCTTTTTTTGTCATTTACCTATTTTTTTATTCATATAATGAAAAATAATTCTGAAAATAAAGAGATCTCTTAGTCTCAATTATTTGTTTATTTGTTATTTGGACCTTGGGATATTCGTCCCTAGCTATTTTTCTTGGCAATGATTTTTGGAGAATGAAAAATTTTATATCTAGTTATTCATAGTTAATTATGGTATTATGGTATAAATCCGGTTGATTGGAATGGCGTACACCTTCTGTTCGAATCGGAGTTTGAAATCAAACTTCCATAGAATACGACTCTAATCAAAATGCATACATTTGTCTCATACACTATGAGGATGGTGGAAAAAGATATATTTTACATCCCGGAGGGGCTAAAATAAAAATTTTGATCAAATCACACATGGCAGTATACTAGTTGGTTCATATGCGTGAATTAAAATAAATTAAGTTAACCATAGTGCACAAAAGACAATAATATATAAAATTATGCGAAAATTTTCTTCAAAGAAAAGAGAATAAAAATAATCATAGAGAAATATCGCTAATTCTATAATAGTGCACAATATCCAATCGAAGTAAATAAATGCATGTTCTCTATTAAATTAATGAAATAATCAACCTGAATAATATAACTTGATTACTATTTTTAATGGAAAAAATTAATTCTCCTCCTTTCAACATATTTAGGATGATATAGCGATAGTAGAGGAAGTTGCCTTTTTATTTCACATATAAAATATGAGAAATAAATTAATAGAGGTATGATGACTTGAGTGATGTGCGGAAAGTACAAAATAATTTCTATAAGATATAAAGATAAGCAAAATTGTTTGACACATCTTCTTACTTTTAAATAAAATGATCATTAACATAATGTAAATTTAATTTATTTGTTTCACCCAATTATTTATAACTTTTAGTTCATTTCTCGCACACTCTCTCTCTCCTCAGAAAATAAGAAAGGTAAACATATTAAACTGAAACTAAATTAATTTGAATTTTTTTTTTGCAAGAGTACCTTTCATTTTTATAAAAATGATTATCCACTTCATCTTCTTATTTCACTCCTACTGGTGTAACACCCGTGCGATGCGCGGACGACACATAACTAAACATACCATATGATTAAAAAATAAATAAATATTCATTTAATAATTATCAGTTGGAGAAATAATTTGTTAGTCTATATAATTCTCTCTTTCTCCATTTATTTTCATCTCTCTTTACAATATGAGCTTCTCATTTAAGTGATGTGGTTGATCTCCATATCTGATGAGAGAATCAAAAGTAAGAATGGCATCAGCATCCCTTCAAAGATGGTTTATCTAATTTCATATGTATATTAAACCATCAAGTATTTCATATTGAACTAACATATAATCATGTATTATAGTTGTTTATAACATTATTATAATTATTTGACAAATTTTGGGTACATGATGAATAATTGTTAATGATTTATTTTAAATTATTTATTTAAGATCAAATTATAGGTCGATTTTAAACATGAATGTTTGGAAATTATATTTATTCAATAGTGTGCATAATAGCAAAAGTATAAAATTTAATAATTAAATACTATTTCTCCTATCGACCGGTTATGGATAATTGTATTCAAAGCTCTAATAAAATTATATAATTATGTAATTACTAATATCTCATAACTAATTCATTAATAATTAAAAATAAAGCTTCAATAAACTAAGTTAAATTAATCATACAAACATTTATACTAATGATCAATTAACTTAATGAAATAATCTATTAATAATTAAATATTATTTTCTGATGGACGGTTATGGATAATTGTATCCAATAATCTACTAAAATTATATAATATATAATTAATGATATCTTGTGGCTAACTTATTGATCGTTTCAAAATAAAGCGCAAAATGACCATCTTATTCATCAAAATATTATTTATAATTGAAATTTAAATTTATTTAACAGTGTTTGTAATAGTGAAATTATAATAAAATAATTAAACATTATTTTCCTGTTGGTCAGTTATGAATAATTGCATCCAATACTCTAATAAAATTTTATAATTACGGAAAACTTGTAACTAACTCATTGATCATTTAAAAATGAAGCTACAATAGACTGGTTTGTTCATCATTATAAGAAAATATATATATTTATTTAGAAATGTGCATAATATTTATATATGAAATTATGTTGATCATTAAATTACCGAAATCTAATTGAATATTCTTTAAAAAAGGTGACATACTTGAACTGTTTGACTTTGACATGTTAGTGCCACAAATCTCTCACAAATTAAACAATTTATGTATTTATCATAAAAAAATAAAAAGAAAAAAGATCAGAAATAAAAAATATCTTTATATGAAGGAAACTGTAATGTTTGAATTTTTATGACACATAAGTTAAGATAGATACTTTAAAATTCAATAACACCACTTAAGATTTTTCAAGAGATAATAGATTATACGATTTTCTTTTTCCATGAATTGGAAAATCATGTCTGTGGGATAACTATCATATAGAAATTTTTATCCCCTATGTAAAATTATATATATATATATATATATATATATATATGTCATATATAGAAATTTGCAAAAAAATAAAATAAAGTATGATAATTATACATGGTGGGTTCGCTCCTGATAACTATTACGTAGTTAGATATTCTTATCTTGTCTCGGCTTTTTCAAAAGATTTACTGATGGAGTGAAATTTTAATCAAGAGAAACCATTTGGTGGTTCATATCTATATATGATTATGCCAAATATCTTTTATTACTACTTTAACTTTAGTGATAATAATATTTATCCGCACCACGTGCATATATTGCAAAAATAATTTCATATCTATAAAGATAAATATGTAATTTCTTACAATTCTGTATTAGAAATATAAGTAAAAACTGTAAAAAAATGAATTCTTTATTGAGAATTTTGTGTCGTCTAAGCATATATTCTGGATACTATTTTACTATACATATCAAGGCCAATCATCCAGATCCACTTTCAATTACCATACTATTTTACATACAACTATACTATTTTTTTACTATACATATCTGAATTCAAAGGAAATTTATTAATTTATTTTTTCACTCTATGATTTTTCATTTTTTTTTGTTTGGATTTAAAAATCCAGACCCACTTTAGTTTTTCCCATTTATATTTGTCACCTCACAACTACTCTAATTTTTATCTGTATATCTAATCAAACAATTTAATAACTCTATCCGAAGACTCGGTTAACTCATAAGATTCACAATGTTTGATTTAAACATGGCTAACTCAATTAGTTAAAGGAATGTTTCTTTAAAAAAGGAGAAACCTAGCATGATTAATAAAAACGTGAAGATAAGAAGCATCTATAAAATTTATTATAAATGAATCACGAGAAAAAAAAAATAACTGCATGATTAGAAAGCCACGTGTCAAAGGCATGAGGTGATATTTAATACATCAGTAACCATCGAAGCATGTAGTGAGAAAATAATGATGATAGATTCTTTCATGGGTTATAAGTAAACACTCACATTCATATCTCGGCATGTGATCCGTGCGTCGAAATCATAACTCACTTCTAGTACCGTAATCAACTTGCATATGCATAAGGTGGTGCTACGAAGGTGATGAGGTATGTATTACATATATATTTATAACATGCATTCTAGAGGGAACGACGGAGATGGTTGCAGATGAAAAAGAAAACCGCCAATATGCTTATCTTAGATGAGATCATGAGATGAACCGTTTGGAATTAAGAATGTATAGTTTTCTTCTTGGATGGTTACGTTGAGAACGTGTTATTAGTTATTACATTTTTTTATTAGTGGTGCACTACTTAACAGTTTTTTTTTGTTATTGGTGCCGGTAACTGAATAAATGTGACTGAGAAAATAATAAAAATAGTTAATCTATTATATTATATAACATTATGTCATACTATAGTAAATTTATTCATGCCAAAAATTTATGATTTTGCATGTGATTATAGTATGTACACACACAATGAATCTCAATTTGTAAACATAATCTATGTTTCTGCCGATCATCACAATGCTTTCTTTATTATTAATTGTCCAATCAACATGTAGATTAATTAGTAATGTGCTAATTAGTTATAATATCTTAATATATACATTATAATGTGTCTCATGCACGATTGATGTCACACATATAAAACTATCTGAAGTAATGCTCATGGGATGCACAAAAATATCTTTAAAAATAATATTACTAAAAATAAACTATATAACTTATTTCCCATTATAAATTATATATTATATTTCTTCATACTCAAAACACAGATTTTGAAATAGTAATATTAGAAGTATAAAAAATGATTATCACACTAATTTATTACTCTTCTTGGAAAGTATTTTTAATAATATTCCTCACAAATAAGCAGCATGTATAAATATTAAAGATGTATAATAATTATAATAAAATCATATATATATTATATTCCATAACTGTATTAATATTTTTTAACAATCATTAATATTTAGAGACGCTTGTCAACATATGGTTATGTCAAAATCCTCTCCTTCAATATTATCCTCCTTGTAATAATATATAGAGAAAAAATAATTAATAAAAATGCAATATAATCTAAATAGATTCACTTATCTTTCAAATTCACCAAAATCAATGTTTCTATATAATAATGATTAATTTACAATATTTTAATTATTGTATTTTCCTTTTAATTTCGTAATGGATATAATTAATGATATTAGTTATCTAATTGATATATAAACATTAAGTTATTACATTTATTATCTAAGTGCAAAAAGTTATTTATATTATTTAGAGGTATGAACATGTGGCACTTCAAAAAGGTGCCAAATGTCATTCTCTCCTTAAAAATACTTTCTTTTTAATATAATATAGATGTCTCTTTTAGATTTATGTCATCAACATATATTGATATACTGAGAAAAAAAGGTAAAACACAACAAGAGTTATAGTTATATTTATAGTTATAATTAAGTAATTTATTTTCTTTGTCCTAGACCATGTTGATATAGACATGAGATGATGACTCTAACAATGCACTCACATTACTAAGTAGAACTCACTATATGATAAAAATATACGCTAATATTTGTTAGAAAAATAAATCTACAATTTAAAATATGAAGTAATTATTTATTCTACCTTTGTCTTTTAACTTCTACTTTTCTCTCCTACTCTTATCCCTTATAATTGATTCTTGAACTATGTATTTTTTTCAATATATATATATATATATATATATATATATATATATATATATATATATATATATATATATATATATATATCCCGAATGATCATGAGTGATAGTAGTTCCGGATTGATTTTTAAGTCACCACATTAACAAGAGAATAAATGATTTTTACTCTATTTTTTTATAATGAATTAATCAAATTTTAATAATTATTAATATCGTAAATGTCTCATAAATTTAGGACGCGATAAAAAAAATATAATTTCACATTATCTTACATTTTCTTTCGGTCCAAACGCAATGGGCCGAACCGGATGTGTGTGGCCGAGAGGAGTGCACGCGTGTGCTTACTATAATGGGCCAAGCGGCCCTGGATCGGCCCATGCATTTTTATCAGATAATATCTGTAGAATATATAAATAATAAAATAAATCAGACGTTTTGTTATCTTTTCTAAGAAATTCGAAATAATTAAATAAAAACTTAAGGCCAAACGTGCTGAGGTTAATTAGTGCGTACCAATGATTCTCATCTCATATGCATGAATCACTCTATTTTTTTTCACTCTAGTGAAAAAGTAATTAACAGTACAAATTAGACAAAGCTGCTCATTTAATTCAAAATAATTTTGGAACATATGTATCTGGTTGCATCTAAAACAAAAAAAAATATTTGAAACATAAAACTTATTTAAAGCACGAAGTTGCTTTTAACAGAAAATGTGTAGAAGATATAAATAATAAAGAAATTATGTAGAAGATATAAATAAAAAATAAAAAAATTTCTCTTTTCCTGAAAAATTATCAATAATTATTTTTAAAAATGTCTTGAAACCAAAATTACTCTTAAGACAGAAGTTAATCAATGCATATCTCATATGCATGGAAGCACTCTATTTTTATTTACTGTAATGCTAATCAGCTTCTGAAGAGTAATTAACGGTATAATTAGATATAGATGCTCATTTTAATTCAAAACAATATAATATATTGTGATATTTTGCATCAAAATTTTTCGACGTTTCTAATTTAAAACAGATATTCCTTTTTTTCCCTTTAATGATCAATTATCAACTTGATTTTTTTCATCATCCTTGTAGCATTTTATATGCATTCGCCATCATCTGGTAGAGTGGACACAACTATTGATAAAAAGCACAGTCACCTACATATACATAAATAAATATTATCGTGGACCTTACTTTGCTTTGTTTATGTCGGTGGCACATCTTTCTTTTTGGGATTTCGTAGACCTCACATGTTTCTTTTTCCCCTTTTGGTAATATATTTTTACTTATGTTTTTTTTTTTCTTCTGTGTTATGTGACTCTTTTCTTCTCTAATTAATTTTTCCATATATATTTCATTTCTTGGTCTACGATGTTTCACAGTTTTGCTTGCCAACTACTTAATTGACCTATCAACTGCTCTTTCCTTTTTATTTTTTGACACATTTCATTATGGAAACAAGTTCTATTGCTTCCTCAAGGTCCCATGTAGATAAATTAATAAACATATAAATTTATTGATAAAAAATAAATTTAAAATCTTATGAGTCCTTAGGAAAATTCAATCTCCTGAGAAGTCATATTGCCATTTGACTCTTCCAACTTGTTCTTTTTTTAAAAAAAAATAATTTGATCATGAATAAAAAAAATATGCATGATAGTCGATATTTTTAAAACCGAACCGGTGATCGAACCGATCAGCCAACTAGATCATGGTTCGATCGGTTCAACCAGGTTCGATCAAATTGAACCAGATTTTTATTAAAATAATATTATTTATATTACTTCAAGAAAATATATTATAAATTAAAGTATAAGAGGTAATAAGTAATAAAATAAAAAGTATGTTATCATCATTTAAATTAATCAAATAGTAGAAAATTATTTTTATATTTTTAAGTTATATATTAGTTAATTTTATGAATAACTTTATTTTTTTATTTGAATCTTTCTTTATACTATTTTCTCACGTTTTAGTATTATCTATTTCTTTATTCACGATCATTCTATCAAATTTATTATATTATTCATGTTTCAATTTTTAATATAAATTATTTATAATGAATTAAATTTTATCATCTTATGACAATTTTCTCCTTTTATTTAAATTTAACTTTATTATTACATTCTTATCTTTTTTTTTTCAAATTCAAATGTAACTTCCTTATTACTAATATTCTTTTTTACATTCATTCTATAAAATCTAATCTCTTATTTTTCTCCTCTTCATATTCTTCCATCATTAATACTATAATATACTTCCTTTTTTCTATTTGTTTTCCATTATTTTAACCTTTTTTACTCTTTTTGAAAAAAAACCGGATTAAACCGATTTTCTAATTCAATCCGGTTTTGACCGAGTTGATCCGATTCAATTCGATTTTTTGATAAAATAATTTTTAATACTAAATCGGACCGAAACGATGACCGATTTGCGGTTCAACACACCGACAACGTTTACTCACTCAATCCCCCTGACATTGATACTTTGATCACATGTGTATACGTCATTTCTTGTTATGTACTATTTAATTAATTAATTAATAGTAACATATGACTACTTGTTGCAATGCAACAATGTGCACTGCACCGGACCACACATGGGCCGTCGTGGCGGTGGTGGACCGAGACCTTTTCGGACATTAATTCGTAGCACACGTTCGATCCCTCAGATTTTATTATGAATGTGATGTCCCTTGTTTTTTCTTCTCACGCCATTTGTTGTTAATTATCCAATAAATATATATATATTTATTTTTGCATACATTAAACTCATAAATAAATATTTTTTAAACAATTTAAGAGGATCATTTCTTTTCCTATTTTCTGTTTTATCATTTTTACAGCAAATTTTGTTACACTTCATTATTATTATTATATTTTAAATGTCGATCCATTTTCGATGTCCGAAACTATTGACACTCGATTAATTTAGAGATCGAGTAGACACAATAATAATTTATTTCTAAATTTACTAGGATGCAATTCTCCTATTAATTGAGTTTTGATTTATTATTATTACTTCTTTGATCGGTAATAATAGTTTTTTTATTTTAAAGTCGCTATTAAGAAATATTTAGACGCCAAGCGAGACCACGTCTCGGGAGCGAGACACGGAGTCATACGACCGTCTCGGTTTTATTAATTATGAATTAATTAATATAGATTACATAATTGCATAAATATATATTATTACATAAATAAGAAAAGAGAGGGCTTAGCAGCCTTTTGCTTTTCACTTCACTCTCCACCTACACCTCCATCACCACCACCACCTCCTCCATCTCCTCGTTTCGGCGTTCGACCTGGCGATCGATCCATTTGCTCTGCGACGGAGGCGAGCAGTTGAGGTCTGCATAAACTCCACTCTTGCAATCTTTGCTTCTGTTTGTACATTTTCCCCCTTAATCTCGATCGCTCTTTTTTTTTCTGTCGATTTGTTTCTGAAACTGAATGCCCTTTTGCTGTTGGACTTTGATCGGAGCATAATGTTTCTCCTCCTAGATTTGAGATCTTTGCTCTTGCCGTTGCCATTTTTGGATTCTCATGCGTTTTCCATCATGTCGAGTGTTCGCTTACGCTTTAGAGCTTTTTTTTAAAAAAACTTGCTGATGTTTTAGTTTCCCTTTTGTCTTTTTGACAATATGATGAATTTGTTGAGATCTTTCGTTGTAAGCAAAATTTGCAGTTCTATGTGGAGTGCGTGGGGAAGATCTGTGTTGTTCTCTAAGGAATTTAGGGAAAATTAGGAACGACGTGCTTTCTTTCCTTTTAAAATGGCTCATTTTTTGCTTGAGAGAACCCTGTAATCTTCATGAAGCCTTCTGTCATCAAATGAGGAAAGAAGAGAACAATGGAAGTTCACTCCTTCATTGTCAATTACACTTGCGTCGTTGTCTTATTAAAACAATGCTGGTTCACTTAGGACTTCGCTAGAATTTGCTATCTGAAAACCGAAAACGTCTCTGTGAGGCTAATTTGAAGCTTTCATGGAATATCCCTTTCAATCTGTTAACTTATGGGATTAAATACTTCTTCAATATATAATATTTAGGACTTTGGAAAGCCAGCATTGCATTCTCTTGCCCACATATGGTGCACGTTTAGGTTTGGACGTACTTTGGAATGCTGAGATTTTGCACTATTTGTAATTCCTTCGTTTCTCTCTTCTGCTGAGATAATGATATTCTTTGTGCTCTGTTCTAAATAAAAATGTATTTTTGAAGGGATTGTTTTCAGAAACCGGCTTGTCCATGATGCAGCTTTGAAGCTTGAGAACTAAGTTTCCTTATCATATAAATCAAGATGATGCAGAGACCACTCTTGCGGCCCGAAGACTATGCCTTAAAGGAGACCACTCCTCACCTTGGAGGTGGTGGGGTTACTGGTGACAAGCTGACGACCACCTATGACCTCGTGGAGCAGATGCAGTACCTCTATGTCCGTGTTGTCAAAGCAAAAGACCTTCCACCAAAAGATGTCACTGGTAGTCTTGACCCCTATGTTGAGGTGAAGCTGGGCAACTACAAGGGCACTACCCGCCATTTTGAGAAAAAGACAAACCCTGAATGGAATCAGGTTTTTGCTTTTTCGAAGGATCGGATTCAGGCCTCTATTGTTGAGGTCATTGTGAAGGACAAGGATACTCTAAAGGACGATTTTGTGGGTAGGATCATATTTGATTTGAATGAGATACCGAAGCGTGTTCCCCCAGACAGCCCATTGGCTCCGCAGTGGTATAGATTGGAGGATCTGAAGGGAGACAAAGCAAAGGGAGAGTTAATGTTAGCTGTTTGGATGGGTACTCAGGCTGATGAGGCATTTCCAGAGGCCTGGCACTCTGATGCTGCCACGGTTCCCGGCGATGGTCTTGCAAGCATAAGGTCAAAGGTTTACCTGACACCTAAGCTTTGGTATGTGCGTGTGAATGTTATTGAAGCACAAGACTTGGTACCTAATGAGAAAAGTAGGTTTGAGGTCTTTGTTAAAGCTATGATTGGAAATCAAGCTCTTAGAACTAGGATATCACCAAGCAGGAACCTGAATCCTATGTGGAATGAGGATTTAATGTTTGTAGCAGCAGAGCCATTTGAAGAGTACTTGGTCCTAAGCGTGGAAGATCGGGTAGCTCCCAATAAAGATGAGGTACTCGGGAAAGCAGTTATTCCCCTGCAGCATGTGGAGAGGAGGCTGGACTATAAACCGGTGAATAGTAAATGGTATAGTCTTGAAAAGCATGTAGTAATTGAGAGTGATGGGAAGAAGAAGGAAGTTAAATTTTCTAGCCGCATTCATCTGAGGATATGCTTGGATGGGGGATACCATGTCTTGGATGAGTCAACTCATTACAGCAGTGATCTCAGGCCCACTGCAAAACAGTTGTGGAAGCCAAGCATAGGAGTTTTGGAACTCGGTATACTGAGTGCTCAAGGTTTGTTGCCAATGAAGACCAAGGATGGCCGAGGCACAACAGATGCTTATTGTGTTGCTAAATATGGTCAGAAATGGGTTCGTACAAGGACTATCATAGATAGCTTTGCTCCAAAATGGAACGAGCAGTATACATGGGAGGTATATGATCCTTGTACTGTCATTACAATTGGAGTATTTGACAATTGCCATCTACAAGGAGGTGATAAAGCAGATGGTACAAGAGATACTAGAATTGGGAAGGTGAGGATTCGCTTGTCTACATTGGAAACTGACCGGGTTTATACCCACTTTTACCCTCTTATTGTCTTGCTACCGTCAGGGGTGAAAAAGATGGGCGAAGTCCAGCTGGCCGTTCGGTTCACTTGCTCATCTCTCCTTAATGTAATGCATATGTATTCCCAGCCATTGTTGCCAAAGATGCATTATTTGTATCCTTTGACTGTCATGCAGCTTGATAACCTGAGACATCAGGCAACCCAGATAGTATCCATGAGGTTGGGTCGTGCAGAACCGCCTCTAAGGAAGGAGGTTGTGGAATATATGTTAGATGTGGATTCCCACATGTGGAGCATGCGAAAGAGCAAAGCAAACTTTTTCAGGATCATGTCTGTCTTAAGTCCCTTAATTTCAGTTGGAAGATGGTTTGATCAGATTTGTCATTGGAGAAACCCGCTGACTACTGTTTTAATCCATACCCTTTTTGTGATATTAGTCTTATATCCAGAACTGATACTTCCAACAGTTTTCTTGTATCTTTTCCTAATTGGAGTTTGGTACTACCGATGGAGGCCAAGGCAGCCACCTCACATGGATACGCGGCTATCACACGCAGATACTTCTCATCCTGATGAGCTTGATGAAGAATTTGATTCTTTCCCTACAAGCCGTCCTCCTGATGTTGTGAGGATGAGATACGATCGCTTGAGGAGTGTTGCAGGAAGGATACAAACAGTAGTTGGTGATCTGGCAACTCAAGGGGAGAGGCTGCAATCTTTGTTGAGCTGGAGAGATCCAAGAGCAACTGCACTTTTTGTGACCTTCTGCTTGGTCGCTGCCGTTGTTCTCTATGTTACACCATTTCGTGTTGTGGCCTTGCTTGCAGGTATCTATGTGTTGAGGCATCCGAGATTCCGGCATAAGCTTCCGTCAGTGCCATTGAACTTCTTCAGAAGGTTGCCTGCAAGGACAGATAGCATGTTGTAACTGTTGGTTAGTATGTGAAGCAGATCCCTTTCTCTCTGTGGCAGGATTGTCATGGTTCTAATCTTATTGTGCGCCATTTCTTCTGAAGTTGTCCAATCTGCAAGTCTTCAGTCTTGCAATGTTTATGTTATTGTTCTAATGTTTCTACTTTCTTGTACTGCAGAACTCTGTTTGACTTTGATGTTAGCCTTAGTTCTGCTATTGTCCTTTTAGATTCTTTTATTTTTTGGATCCTTGGTTACCTTCTCTGCTATTTTCAAATGCGCAACTCTCTCTCATGATACTTTATAATTACATCTTCCTTCAATTTCTTTGAGTTGCTCGGAGTGGATCTGCTATTTCATGTCCGGATCGGATTGGACGCTCCTCGACCAACTGCTTTATCTATCTTTTATGAAATTTTGTGTTGATCTGATTTATTCGTGCTAATTTTTGTTGATAGACATGGTGATTCATCTTTTCTGAAATAAGAAAAGATACACTTGGATGACTCATCTTTGAGATCATTTTTAGTAATGAATCAGACTAGTGTAAATTGAATTGCTTCTTTTGTATTCCCGGAGTTTGAATCCTTTCTAGCTCATTCCTGTGAAGTTCTTTTTATCCATCTTTTGTTCTTGTGTCCCCTTTTATCTATTTTTTTTAGGGTAACAGGTCCATTTCATCCTATTTGGGTACCCATTTGGAACCATAATTTTCACCAACTATCTAAATTGTTGGACTAGGTGACGACTCAGGTTCAAGCCCCAGACTATTAACTTTCTGTGCCTTTTGTGCCTATTTTGCTTCCATAAGAATTTGGATCCAATGTGACTTTTGGCTAAAAAGAAAAGGGAATGGGATTATCTTGTGATTCTTTTTCTTGATATATCTTTTTCAAATATAGTTATTAGTATCTGAGTAATTGAATGCCCAAGCATTAATTCCTCTCTAATTTTTTTTCCCTGCCTTTTATTCTACTTATCTATTTGTTACAGTGCTGCTCAGTAAGCTGAAGCTTGTGGACCTTGTGGCCCGGTTATTTGGTGAATTGACCCCTTTTTTTTCTTTTGGACATATTACTGAACGTTATTTTTGCTCGTAATGATTATAATAACATGTTTTAAATACTTGATCATTAATTTTTGTTGAGTTCGTGGATCCAGAGGAAGGGCTACTTAGAGGAATATTGAGGGTCAACTATTTATAATAAAATATTTTTATTATAAATATAAAATTAATTCTTTTAATCAAATAAGAGATAAAATAAGAATAAAGTGAGAATATTAGATTCTCTAGAATAAATTTGATATTCCTTGAAAGTTTCAGGAAAAGTGTTGACCATAGTTTTCTTACTTGAAAAATATTTATTATCTACGTGTCACTGTTTTATTTAAAAAAATTGAATATAGATCTCATTTAAGTGACTAACTAATAGGTTAAATTTTTTTGTCCTTTCCTAGAGTAG
The DNA here is from genome assembly GCA_030549335.1 of Pontederia crassipes. Taxonomy (NCBI): domain Eukaryota; kingdom Viridiplantae; phylum Streptophyta; class Magnoliopsida; order Commelinales; family Pontederiaceae; genus Pontederia; species Pontederia crassipes. The sequence continues at coordinate 830,168 of CM060198.1, read as the reverse complement.
TTTATGTGCACTTCCACCCTAACTAATTAACTTTCGAGTATTGTTCATTAAATTTGACATCATACTACTTTTCTGCAATCATTTGTATCAAAACATTGTTTTCTGGAAACAAAATCCTGCTACCGACTTTTTGACAATTTTTTATCGGTAGATAAGCATGCACCTTTTTTTTTAAAAAAAATCAAGTACTAATAACAAAGGGCGTGGATCATATTTGGAATTCAAATGCAATATGGTTAGGTCTCACAACATAGTAGCTTTTGTTTTTGTTTTACTTTTTATCTTTTCTATTTCGGTGGATCCTAACTAATCCAATTCGAAGAATCTAATTTTAACCGATAGGAACTTTTTTTTCCCATAAACTTATCTTCTAATATTTCATTCTCAAAACACTTAAAATATAGAAATAATTTATTAAATTATTCCTTACTTCTTAATTTTTTTATACCCACTCAAGCTCCGATATTCAGAACTATTAGCATTTCACTAATTCGGAGTCCGGATAAAAATGATATTCCTCTTAGCAAGTGATGACTAAAAAATTAAATCTCGACTAATAACTATCAATGAGGACACTCCTTACATCTTAATTTTGTCTTGAATTAGTTGCAATTCGTGCACCTAACTCAAAGACACTAATAAAAGATCAGCAAAGTTTTAGCTTAATCTATTCATCTAAGAACAAAGTCTAGAGCAGAGAATACTTCAAAGTTGTCAAACCAGAATAGGATAAAACTTTAAGTCCCTTTTTGTTCATGTAGAAGAACTATATTTTTTGTGGTGTTAGTTACGGCTTTATGATTAGTATATAATGGTGTATCGAGATAATTTCCATTAAAGGGCTTGTAATGCATGTTGTTCAATAGTATCAAGAAATAATAATAATGAGTGAAGTTTTTTTTCATAAAAAATGTAATAAAATCCTGCCTTTTGGTCAAACAATTTAGAAGTGGAGACGAGCTCCAATGTTTTGTATCTTTCTCCAAAAGAATATTTTGTATATCTGTAAACAGAAAGGGGTTTCTTATCTCACTAAAACTGTATGTTCCACATGAAAAAAAAATTATTGTTTCATTATTGAAAAAGAGTGCACCATAAAAATGGTAAGGTGCATATGTGAAATGTAGTTTTATCATTAGGCTCGCCGTGAATTGTAGTTCTGTCCATTTTTTTTAGTTATTTCTATAAACTTTTCGTAAACATCTAACTTTAAATTACAAACTTATATTTTCGAATTCTTAAATTATCGCGACTTTTTCACTTTAATCCTCCTGTCCATTTCTGTTATATTTTTCGTTATTTTTACTTTTTTTATTTATAAAAAGACTAAATTATCCTTCCCTCTAGAAAAATATGAAATAACAAATATAAAAAATAAATAATTTGGAATGATTAAAGTGGTAATAAAAAAATATTTGTCATTTATGAAAAAGACTAGATTACCCTCCCCAAATTTTTTTATTTTTTTATTTTTTATTTTTATTATTTGATGTGTTATGGAGGGAGGGGTATTTTAGTCTTTTCTTAAATGAAAAAAATCAAAAGTAATAGAAAACGTAACAAAAGTAGATGGAAGGATTATAAAAAAATCATGATAGTTTAAAGATATAAAAAAATAAGTTCGTAGTTTGAAGTTAGATACGAAAAATCGCGAAGGTTTATGAAAATAACCTTTTATTTGAGAAAAAAGGATGACTAATTGCAGGTTACAGTTATACAATACTTAATTCTTAAATACGATTTCGTTTCCAGGTGCACCACAAGTAAGGCTGGAAATGAGCCGAGCCGTTCGTGAGCAACTCGTGGTTCGGCCTATTTTTGGCCTAGCTCGACTCGGCCAATTATCAAAATAAGCCAGGCTAAAATATTAAATAAAGCCTATTTTCTTAAAAAGGCTTAGCCTTTTAATAATTGGCCTAGTCTTATAGCTTATCATGTCAAGATTTATTAATATATTATATATAATTTTTAATCCTTCATTTTTAAAATCTTTAATTTTGAATTCAATATTACTATTTTTATTACATGTTTAGAAGAAATATATTAGTGGTGCCTCTTTTATTTAGTTCATATCTATTGTTTCTTTAGTAAATAAGATTTATTATATTTAATATAGTAGATCATCAAAAAATATGTTTGACTTAACATGCTAATAAGCTAGGCCAGACATTAAAAATTAATAAAATAAGTCAGGATAAGTTTATATTCATGATTTATCAAGCTATAGATCAGGCTTAAATACTTTTATTTTGCAACAGATCTAACCTATTTAAGCAGAAGCCTAGCTCTTGCCCAACTATAACCACAAGCTTTACTTCAGAGTTGTGACAATTTGGAGCATTCTCATGCATCATTTAAGGACTGCAACAGAAACAACCTGCACATGAAATTTATTGTTTGCTCTACCGATAAGGTTGACTCCAAGGTGATGCAACATGTGTTGCGTTTTTCTTGGACTCCTTTGTAAGGCCATTTGGTATGAAATAAATTATGGATTATTTTATTTAAAAATTTCAAGATCCACCGTATTACTTTATTTATTCATTAATAATTATAATTATTTTAATAATTTTGATTATAAGGTACTTTTAATCTTTTCAAATTATTGTTGGCTAAAATTAATTTTGACGAAAATATTCATTCGATCAAATTTATTTTATTAATAAATAAATATTATTCAACTTCGTGTTCTCTGTTGTTTGAAAACTTGTATAAATAATTGTTAATTTTGCATCATCTTCTTCGATCTATTTTCACTTTTCCATTTTTTGCTTTGTTTATTTTTAATAATATGTGATCAAAATGTAAAACAATTTTTATAAGTATTTTAGCAATTTGTTCTTTAAATATTTTTAACTATTACTTATATTACTAATAGTTATCAAACAGATATTACCGATAATTTAATTAGTAATATAATCTATGATTATTTTAATTGTGATCAAAATTAAATTCTGAAAACGCCCTTGAGAGAGATGAAGGTGTCTTCTCTTTTTAGTATCTCCTTTTCTTATGTAAGCTTGGACTAGATAAAATAATTGTTTTTATGGTAGAGCTTGATAGGTAAAAAATTGAGATGTTATGAAGTGCTATTGGTATGACTATATGGTAAATGGCCAAAACAACTCTTCCCATAGCTCTCAACCTGGAAGTAAAATTCAAGGGTAGTAGTTTCTTCGTTCGCTGGAAGATGAATTATAGTAAACCAAATTCAAAGACATAAAAATTAAATTTTAAAAATAATAAAAAATTTTAAAAAAGTAAAAAAATAAGATAAAAATTTCTCGCTTCCGACGAGAACTTAAAATTTTCTATGAAAAATAATTTTTGGTAGAATTTGAGCAAAAGTTCTATTCAAATTCTACCAATAAAACAGATCCTTACATCAAATAGGAATTTAATTAATGTTTATATAATTCTTTTCCGTATCTGGGAACAACTAAAATGCATGCATTGGGCCGTCTGTGGGAGACAATTATTATTTGTGTAGTCCGATGATGTCGGTGGAGCTGCTCGTAGCCGGAGCGGGTCTCCGTCTCCGGTCTCCGGCGACCTCTTGCGCAGGAGACAACCTCCTGCGGCGAAGAGGACCGCCGTCCACATTTCTCCAGGCCGGTTTCCACGGCAAGTCTTTCGCACCGGTCGCCATCTCGCGGCCCTTTTCTGTACCCTCGCGTCCTCTCCTCCTCCCCCCTGCCAGAGCCGTCGCCGGCGGATCCGTTCAGGTATTCCCTTCTGCCCATGCTCCTTACTTCGCAACTCTTCTTCAGCTTCTCATTTCGATGCTTTGTTGGAATATATGGTCGTCAGCGAGCTTCATTCACCTTCAGCTCCGGGAGGAGTTGCAGAGTTGCCTGTTTACATTTTAGCTTGTAACAGTTGTTCATTTACTTGTAACAGTCCCAATGGTGGTTAGATGCAGTGCTTACCGGTTCCTTAGTAGTATAATAGGGGTCTACTTGATGTAACCTGTGCTCGAGTAGTTGTAATCCTTTCTTACACTTGAATAGATCTTGTCTCTTTCCTTCTTCTACAACTCTCTGTTTCTCCTCTCTTTTGTAACTTTGTTCATCTCCTTCCACTCCTCCGGCAAGTTCTCTCCGACGACTAGGGCTCCATTCCGTTTCTTGACATCGGTTTCTCTAGAAATTTGGTCCTGCCTTCGTACTTGTGAGCACTATGCGCAAGCAGTTGTTGATAGCTTGAGTAAATTTCTGAGGGTTATTAGATGTTCTGATCTTAATTATCCGAGTAACTGGAATGCTTTTACTTGAGAGTGGTACAGTGGTCAAGTTTTGTGTTCGCATTTCGTTGTCAATTCATAGTTCTGCTCCGCTTGATGGAAATCTGTTGAGTATGCAATTTCCTGTGTAACTTGTATCTGATAGAATTTTGTAATGCTTTTTTCTATCTCAGAATTTATATACATATATATATATATATGCATGAGGATGAAGATAAGTTCATTCTGTTGTCAGGGGGATGATACTGAAAGCCATCATTCCAGGGATGTGGACTTTAAGCCCTCTATTTGGCTAAAACAATTGTTGGACTTTGCAGTCTCAAACTTTCTTCCAATAGGTACTAAATTCCTGGATGAATCTGGCTTTTATAATCTCAGCATGATCGTACTTATTTGGCTTTACTAGTCATCAATAAAGGAAATCAAGTTCATGATGAACAATGTAGTGCAACTAAATATCTAATAGCAATATGATCTAAGCAATTACAATGTTCTTTCTGGTGAGTTTTTTTTTTTTTCTATTTTAGCTCAGGGTTCGTCTTTGTTCCTCTTGCTACAGGCCATGCTTAATAGAAGAATATGCGTCTAATGTCATTCTTTGTGAGAAGATTTCATGTCTCTAACTCTCAATATAAAAAGAAAAGGAAAACAAAAGAAAGCAGTATCCCGTTCTTACTTTTATTGTTTCATGTATTAAATTTGAAGATTGAGTAGTACCATCAATTGACTAGCATGCAACATGCCCTTCAGCTCTCTAATTTTTCTTCTCCTTTCCTTTTCTTTAAACTCTTGTAAGTGGAGTAATTCTCGGACTGCTGAATCCTCATGCTGGTTGTGTTGCTCACAAGTACTCATTATCAAAATTTAGCACTTGTGGAATCTTTATATCAGGTGAGGCATAAGTTTTCCCGCATTTAATCACATTGATGTCTAAGCCACATGTGCTTTTTTATCATACAGTTTTCATGCAGGTCTTACATTGCGTAGTGATGATCTTGGTGCAGCCATAGAAGCTTGGCCTGCGGGGCTTTTTGGACTTGTATGATTTTCATTAATCTTCTGTTATTGCAAAAGGTGTAAATTTCATGGTTTAACATGCTCAATGTTATTAGACCCGACCCCGCCGTCGACCCGGATTGATCAACGGGTCAGGTCGGACCGGTTGGACCGGGTCGAACCGAATGGTCGGACTTGATAATATAAATTAATAAAAGAATAAAATAAGTTAAAGAGATTGTTATAATCTTATTAATATATAATATTTTATTTAACAAAAATATAAAATATAGTATAATAAAGTAAAATAAAATAGTTCAAATAATATAATAAAGTAACATAAATTAAGTCATCAACATAAATAAAAAATTCTTGTGAGGTAATTACAAATTAAAAAATAGTGAAAAAATTATATATGTGACAAGAGGACATTAAAATATAAATTGCAAGAAATATATATATATATATATAATATGTCTAGATGTTTTAATAATTTTGTTTATATTTCAATTTCATTTTCATTTTAACAATCGACCCGGCCGAGTTAGTTAAACCCGTCGGGTCAGTTAAACCCGTCGGGTCGGCCGGTTGAACTCGGGTTTTGACCGGGTCAAAGCGGGTCAAACCCTTCCCCGGTTTTCAACCGACTCGCGGGCCGTTTTAGGTCCCGGACATCGGTCCGACCGGCCGGACCGGGCCGGGTCTCACAACCATGATTACACAATGAACGACTGCCAAAAACCCTTCTCCTTCGTAAAAAAATTGCATAAATTTCTATGTTATTTTTTCATGCTATCAAACATCCTTTTTCATCAACTGATGTCTTTCTTATTCAATTGCTTTTATATTTTTTCTCAGTTGATTGAGCATGTAATGATTAGTTTATTGGTTACATTATCATATGATTAATCTGATGGGTTCACATGAAGTCATTGATTATCCCAAAGTTTACGGGGTCAGCTTTCTAATTTGAAGTATGGAAATGTTGAGAATGATAAGGACATTAGAATAATTAACATATACTTAATTTCTCGATTGAAATAAGAGAAATACAACAACAACAAAGCCTTATCCCACTAGGTGGGGTCGGCTACATGGATCATACGACGCCATATTCGTTGATCCAAGTTCATAAGATTCGACATGATTTTATGTTGGCTGTCGGGGCCTAACACAACCCTCCTCCTTTATCCGGGCTTGGGACCGGCTATAAAATATAGGCTCTTTATGAGTACATAGTTAGCTCTTTATGAACACTAATGCAAGCATTTTGATGGTTGCTTGTTTCTTAACTCTTAATAGTCTTCCAAAATTTTATATTGAATAAATTTCAGCCATGGTCATCCAACACAATAAATAAAAATATAAAATATGAAATGCCTTAACACAATTTAAAGAAAAATATAACACCCAGAGATCTTTTTTTTTTTGTTTGCACAGAAGGCTATCTCATCGACGTCACTCAATTTTATATCCTAACAAAATAACTGGCTTACATAAGTGAAAGACTAATTTATAACATTCTATTACAATATGCAATATTTATATCATATCCAATAACCTATGGGTTAGGGCCCACGCCTATACAATAATAGACTTTATATTCATGTGCATGTCACCCGGCATAGGAGCCACCAACTGTCTCATCATCGTCATCACGATCTCATGTACGGATCCAAGTACATGGGCAAAATCAATGAGATAACTCAATACGTAGGGTCATCCATTATAATAAATAATTTGAATCATGATCAATATTGATATCAATACTATTAATAAACAATTATCCATAACAATATATGATTGATCTGGATAGGTAACATTTAGCAATAATCAATAATTCATAAACAATTCGATCAATCATAGTGATTATCCATATCAACAATTACTGATGATCAATATTCATTCAATTCGATTCAATATCTTAAATCAATTGTCAATTGGCCATAGAATGTGAAGTCCACAATAAACAATTATCAATTCTATTAACAATTTATCAATTCAATTATCCATCATCCACTAGGGCATAACCAATAGTCTATCAGCCATTAGGGAGCAATTCGATTATCAATCAGCCATTAGGGTGCAATTCAATTAATAATATAATTCAATTAACGAATCAGTAATTCAATTATCAATTCAATTCAACTAACAAGTCAATTCAATTAACAATTAATTTAATTATGAAAACATCCATCCACCATAACGGTCTCCATCGATCACAAGGATCTCCATCGACCTCGAAGGCCTCCATCGATCGTAAAGGTCTCAATCGACCACAAGAGCTTCAATCGACTACAAAAGTCTCAATTGACTACAAGAGTCTCCATTAACTATTATGCATTAACTATCGACTCCATGAGCCTCTATCGACCTCAATGGGCCATAATCGATCACAAGGATCTCCATCAACCATAAAGACCTCATCGACCACAAGGGCATTCATTAACAATTATGCATTCAACAATTGACTCTATGAGCCTCCATTGATCCAATATGCCTCGATCGATCACAAAGATCTTTACCGACCATAAAAGTCTCAATCGACCACAAAAGCCTCGATTAACTATTATGCATTAACAATCAACTCCATGAGCCTCCATTGACCCAATGGGTCTCAATCGATCACAAGGATCTCTATCAACCATGAAGGTCTCCATCGATCATAACGGTCTCCAATGACCATGAAAGTCTCAATTATTAATTTAATAATTCAATTATCGCAAATTTTCATATCGTCACTTGGACGATGCATAATCAATATCAATAATTTCATTATCTATGAATTTATGCCAATTGAACAATAGTCCATTAATCCATAATCAATTAGCATATTACAATTATAATTGATTAACATCAATCAATATAACAATCACAATCAATAAGCCACTATATATCAATGCATGGTCATGAACGATCAATGCTATTAAATGATGCAATTAATCTTAAATAATTATTTAAAAATATACCTTAAACCCTCAAAATTCGGCCCGCATTAGGATAAATCCAAGCCGATTCATCTATTTCACTTTCTCCAATTTCTATATCAAGACCCGGGTCGAGTCTGGTAAAACTCGAGTCGGGTCTATCTTTGTCCAATTCCATATCAATCATCCAAACCTGGCCTAGGTCAAGTAGAACCCGGGCAAAATCATCTCGGTTTCAATCTATTATCAATGAGTCTTCGAAACCAGAGACGGATAAATCGGAATCCAATCCGGTTCTATTGATCTAATCTCACGTCGCACTTAGGTAAGGGAACCCGGGCCGTGCCTATCGGAACTCGGGCCAGGTTCATGGAACTTGGTCTGATTCTTACTACGATTCGGTCTGGATTCTATTGAATTCGGGCCGGCAGAACAGAACTCGAGCCGAGTTCTATCGCCATTAAGAAATTATATTTCCGACAACTTTCGGTCATCCTATCTATGCCACACGATATTTAATGGATGCAAACAATATATCAATTTAATATCTGTATAACGGAGAAGAGCCTAGGAGTCTATATCGCGAAAAAAACCGACGGCATGGGATCCCCCTACGTACCTTAAGTTGGTTAAAAAACCAATTATGTTCTTGTGGCATTGGACTACACGAACGTCACAACTTTGGCCGATGATTTCTCCCCATTGACATCCACAAATTTTAGACTACCACTTGGATCTTATTCTCCTCTATCAGGGCTTCAAAACGACATATCGCCCGCATTATCAGGTGCCTTGGTTTGTGAGAAAACGAAGGAGAAAGAGGAGGCTTTTGTGCACAAATTCTGTGGAGGCAAATCATAATCTCTAGCCACCCTTTAGGCCATATTTATAGCTCTCAACTACGTTTTTGACTCCTATTGGACCTTGGGCTATTTCTCCATCATTCATGACCATCCATCATTAACTATCATCTCTTAAATATTCAAATTTAATTAAATCCGAATTTCTAATTATTTTATAATCATACTTCTAAAAAATCCATCTCTACTCAAATTCCTTTTTATCTCTTCCATAACTTCTCTCAATCAAACTCTATCTCCATCTTTTATTAATAACTTATGTTAACCAAACTATAACTTTATTTTGTCTTTTAGTTCTTTCTTTTCTCTAATTTTTGGAATTATTTAATTCCATAATAATTTATCATCTAATTTTTGGATTATATTATTTTAATGGCTGAAATATTTTTCAGTCACAAAACTCTCATCTTATCCTATTTGGAAGTCTTATATCCATTAAACATTCTTTTAGACCTCAAATCAAATTGAAATCCTTAATCTCAATCTAATTATGATTCATACTTTCAATAAGATTTAATCTTTCTTTCTTTTTCTTTTTCCTTTTCAATTTACCCTTTTATCCATTAATTTGGTCTAAATTACTTTATTGTCCTTATTGAAATATTGGGGTGTTACAAAAAATCTCCTAAGAAAACAATTTAAGTAAAGATACATAGAAAATATCTTTTATGTTAACATATGTTAACACACAATTGGAAACAAAATTCAATTGATTCATAATATTAACAACTTTAAGGACTTGGCTTCAATGTTTTTAAGGATTCCATGCTAGATGTGGGAAGAAGCATAGGAAATATTAACAACTTTGATTCATAATTATTTGAAGAAGCATGCTTTTCATTTAAGCACAATATTTTACAACTCCATCAATCCCATTTTAGGGTTTGTTCCTGAAGTGGGAAAGCTGCACAAAATAATGATCTAAACCAGGCATAACGAAAAATATCTAAAACGAAAATATGAAATGCCTTAACACAATTCAAAGAAAGATCCCCTAAGAAAACAATTTAAGTAAAGATACATAGAAAATATCTTTTATGTTAACATATATTAACACACAATTCGAAACAAAATATAATTGAAGACTCATAGAGTTCTTAGTATATGTTTTTTTATGATGCTAATTCCGCAACATTACCTGATGGTTACAAGCTTGGACTTTCATCTCCTTTTGACATGTAGGGTTCAATTTTGTTATTCACTCCCTTACTTTCAAGGCTTATCCTACAAATCAGCCTAGTGCCACGAGAGTTGGTTACTGGTATGTAGACAAAAACATTTAGGCCACAACTTCTTAGTCTTTCTTCCCCCTCAAAAAAAAAAAAAAAAACTTAGTTTTTCTTCACTTTTGAAGTTTTCTGTCGTGTCCTTTCATGATTACAAATATTCTTTAACAGGATTAGCTATCTTTTGTTGTATGCCAACGACCCTGTCCAGTGGGATTGCATTGACTCTAGTAAGTTCTATTTTTCCCTAACATCCATGATTAATCACATTGTACTCTTTTCAGAAATTTTACTAAGAGGCACAAAATAACATAATTGTGTTGATGCAGCTTGTAGGAGGAAATTCTGCCCTTGCCCTTGCCATGACAGTGGTCTCTAATTTGCTAGGCATTATCATTGTATGTACTTATTCTCTAAGCACATGCAGGATGCAGTTTCAATTTAGCAGCAGCCACACACATGTTTTTTTTTTTTGGAACCAGTGAATGAATTATCTGTCTTGTCTTTGCATGGACTTCTTCTCAAAAGGAAAGTTGACAATAGTCTTTAACTTTTTTTAGGGGAACTGTAGTTTAAAATTAACCAATCCTACTTGCTGAATCTTGGGTATCCCACAATTGTTTGTTGTTTATTTTCTCATTTCTTGAGGGGCTTTTATTTCCTCCTTTGGTTTCTTTTCTTCAATTTTTTTTCCTTGTTGTGTTCTATGACGATGAGGAAGTGCAAAATAATGGACTCGTTCATATACATTTATGCTTTACTTTCTTTATCTGAATGTTGCCTCAACCTCAATCTACTTACTCTCAGGTTCCATTCTCACTCTCGAAGTTGATAGGTGCAGGGGCTGGTGTACCTGTGCCTACTGAACAATTATTAAAGAACCTTGTGACTACCCTTTTGGTTCCTCTTATCCTTGGAAAGGTATTAAAAAATATTGAACATGGCGCATCGTTTTTCTTTTTGTGTTTTATTTTGGAATAATGCCTCAAATTCTGAAGTACAAACTTGTCTGTTGCACAGTTTGTGCCATATTTGGAAGCAGTCTATATAACAAATTAAGTGTTGACTGACAATCTTTTTGAGGTGGTAACAGATGATTATGGAGATTCCGTAGTCATCCATTATAATTTTTTTATTGATTATGACCTAACTGTTGATCATGACCAAATTTGTGTAGTCTACCCAACTAATGAATATGGCCAAGCTAGCTTCAGTTTGTGGCAGTATAGTTGATCACTAGTGTTTACCTTGAGAGGTATCCGTGGTTATGGGAAGAATCTTAAACTTGCATTGGAAGAATCCGTGGTTAGTTCAGTGTGGTCATTGCTTCCTAATGCATTCTTTCCCTCTGCAACTAGCTAAGTAAATGTGAACCCTTCTTTGGGCATATTCCACCTAGACATGGGATGTTTGCGTCTGTCTCCAATTACTTTTCCTCTCTAAAGGCCAGATTCTACCATTACAAATTACAAAGAATTTAATAAACTATAGAAAAAAAATCATATCGCTTACATCAAACACAAAAGTCGAAAATCAGTTTGCACCTGAAAACACAATCCTGATAACCTATGAGTATCTGTTAGGAAATTTTCCCTAATACATACCTGTAAAGAGTTTCTGTTCTGAAAAAGTGTCCTCAACCACTATGTAAATGTAATATATAACAACCTAACAGGACACATCATGATCCTCGGGAGAATAATCCTTGGTATGGATCTCATAGCAGTCTTATGTATCATTTGTTTAAAGAGAAAGGATGACTGCCTACTTGTATCCAATTCCTAGGATAATATCAAAACATGTAAATATTATATATCCAGACACATGATAATTTGACAATACATACTGTTTGAAAATAGAAAAAAACTTATCCCTGTATTGTCAATGCTGAAACATTCTGAAGAAAGATATTGCAAAAGCTTTAATTGCATGCTTACGTGTGAAAAATACTGATATTTTTCATCAAATAAGTTATTTGGGACTTTTCTTTTTGCTTAGCATATTATCTGGTAGTCCCATAACTTAGTAACCTTATTGTTATCCATATATTGAATCTAACTGCTTTCAAAATAAATACTTGATCTCAAGTCATATGTTTGATTTGTTTGCCTCAAAATACGGTCTGTTTACATATAGAGGAACTCATATTTACTTGTTTCAGGTTATTCGTGATTCGTCGAAAGGTATGTCTTCGCTTGTTTGGATCATCAAATATAATAGAATGTACTGGAACTGGTCCTCAAATATAATAATCAGTAATCTTTTGTTATGATAACCAGGTAAGTTCAACAGATGATTAAATCTCTATAATATCTCTTTGTAGGTTTGGGAGATTTAGTGGATCGGAATCGTAGATCTTTCTCAATGATTAGTACGATACTTCTTAGCCTGGTTAGTGCCAACTCCATGTTGCATGTTATAAATTCAATGGCGGTTGGTGCTTTGCATTTGATATATGGAAAGTAGTTCATGGTGATTTTACTTATATTATCCTTCTCGATCTTAAACTGTTAAATCTCTGTCAAATATCATCTCTCTTTAGAAATGGTTAATTTGTTATTAAAGGCAACTATCAAGATAATTGTGAATGGTTCAGAGTGAAGTATCATGATGGCAGGAAGTGAGAAGTAATCACTTGTTTCATTACATATCAGACAGTATTTGTTTCTTTTTCCTTTTACTTCATTTTTCTGTATCATAGACTAAATTACTCAAAGTAATCCATTTCTCAAAATTTTTATGGCATATTAAGTTGTAAATCAAATTTTCATGAGTGAAACTAAATTGAATTCGACATATATAAATTTAATTTGCCATAAGACAGTATTCATATGCTGAAGCTTTTAAGATATATTCAATGTATGTGTAACTACACTGTGTAACATCTTCATATGATCCATGGATTTCAAATTTTTATTTGACACTTATAATCTCTTTTTTTATGATGAGGCTGAAGGAAAGGGTATAATTATCTTTTTTATCAAACAACTGATATGAAGATGTCACACCTTCCATGAACCCCTTTTTAAGATACTTGGACAATCTGACATTGCATCTATTCGTAGAATAAATGTTACAGGGAAAGAGGGTGATTAGCCTTTATATGCTTAACTAATTGGACTTGAATACTGCTGGTGCTTTTATAACACTTATAAATACGCATGGACTTCACATGTAATGATAGATTAAGGGACACTTTCTGTAAAGTTACGGGACAAGATTATCTTTTTTGAGGTGCAAAGAACTAAACATGACTGTTGGTACAAGCATAGGAGAAAAGTACTAATAGAAGAATGATAATGCATTGGCTAATCAAAGATATCATCACAAGAATTGGTCAATCTGATACTTTTATATGAACTTTGTTGTTCAGATTGATGTTTGAAGCCGTTAATGCAAATGCATAGATGATGGTATTACAATTGATTACTTGTGGCCTCACTAATATTAGATAAAATGAATAGATCATGGTAGCTTACTATTACTGTTTTGTAGGGACATTAAGAAAACTTTCTAAGTAGAACGACGAAAATTTTCACAAAATACTGAATTACATCCTTTTCGAAAAAGGAAAAAGAACAATCACATTCCCACTTTGACTTAGTAGTTAAGATCTTGAGATTCTAGAGTAAATTTTAGAAACGATCATCCAACTTAATGAGTATTTACAAAACGGTAACCCAATTTCATTTTGTAATCTAATGCTGATTTGTTGCCACGTAGGCAATCCACCAGAAACAGCCGATAGCTGATCGTAATAATCGTGGTTGAAAAGTTTTTGAAGTTCGATAATCATGATAAAGTGAAGTTTGATGACCGTTTTGTGGATACTCAATAAGTTAGATGTCCGTTTCTGAATTTACTTTGAGATGCTACTACATAGTTCTCAGAGATCAATTGTTTGAGCTTTGGGCCACATGAGATTTTCTTAGAGGTTAACCAGAAGAGATGCAAAAAAAACTTTAGGTTAGAAATTATTGTCTTACTCAATTGATATGATCAGCCAAAGTTTTCTACCAGCAGGTTAGATGGATCAATAAGAAAGTTAAATACTCTTGTCACTAGAAAAAAAAATTAATATCCTCAATATGGGTAATTTTGTTGACTTTTGTTCTGTTTATACATATTGCACAAGTTGCTCAATGGTAAAATACAATGTTTTACTTATTCATTTAAGTATTTGTGTCCTATTCTTGATTTCTTTCATCTCTATAATGTATTCCAGGTGCCATGGATGCAAGTCAGTAGATCAAGATCACTGCTCTTAACAGTTGAACCATCAGCTTTTGCTATCGCAATGGGACTGGGAGTGTATGCTGTTAAGCTATCACAAGTTTTCTCCCATCTTTTTTGTTTTTGTTACAGCTCACATGGACACTTATCTATAGCCCATCAAATATAACACAGTAATTGGGACTACTCTCTTAATTATTTACTATCCAAAAGATAAGATTTCTTAACCATGGTTGTGAGATTTATTGATGATTATCATTTGCCATAGGCATTAAGGTTTATTTCTCGTTTTTAGTATGCTTGAAAATGTAAAAAATGCATCACTAGTCCTTCTCAAAAGAAAAAAAGTAAGAAAAGAAGAAAAAAGAAAAAAGAATGCAACTGATATTTAGGTCACAGCATATGAGCATATTGCATGGTCATTTTGGAATAGAAAGATCATATTTATTGCTTTTCTGAAATTTTTTGAAGAACTCTGTTCTGGTTTAAAACATAAAATGTTTTCAATATTCTCTTATCATGTGTAGTAGACACTCCTTCGAAAACTGTTTCATAGGCATTAAAAAAAATCTACTTTTTTTGTGGAAACATATATTACTGATATGTATTTTAAAACAAGATTAGGTCCACATCTTTTTCCAACTTGGCAAGCACCCTTAAAAATGATTATTATATTTTTATTCTTTTCTTGACTATTATTCGTCTTACCATTATGAAGGATCTTTTGAGATTCCACTAAAGAAAATTTGGAAAACACTTTTGGCTATTTACTAATCTAGTCCAAGTAGTTGCTTCATGACTCTGACTGAAAGATGACACTTCCTGTGATTTCATTGCATCATAACTAGAAAAGTCAGTAAATCTTCTGAAACGAAGCTTATATGTTTATTTTCTTGATTCAGTATTCTACATATCATGCTCTTGGTCTTCAATGGCGTTGCTGTCCGGAGCCTGTCGGTTGTCTCTCCAATGTCAGTTTTTGCGAAGAAAGAAAATACACGTGCTGTCATATTGGTTGCTAGCCAGGTTAGTTCCATAATTCTTTTAAATAAAAATTTATTTCACATGCGTATTTAATAAAGCTTCTTTTTAATTTATTGATATTTTTTCTTTAAAAAAGATTAAATTACTTGAGTTTGTGGTAGTTCATGAGTCATATAGGCAACTTGGTATAAACTGTAAATGAAAAAGTTAGGTGCCCCAACTGTCATAAGGATTCAAAATAAATGGATAGCTCGGATGTCAAACAAGTTCGACTTTGCTTAATGAAAATGAGGGTATCAGCATGAAAATTCAACATTTTCTTTTGATGCACTTTCTTTACTTTTCTAATTTATCTTGTGAACCATCACTAGTATGGTCACTCTTCATGTGCTTTCCATTATCTTGATCCTCCAATGGCAGGTTCTGTCTTTTTTCTTTTTTAACTGATCCCATGGTAGATTCAGATGCTGCTTTTACTGATGAATATAGTAAATGTAGAGAAGAAAAATGTAATCCAACTTTTAACCTCGCCAACACTGTCCACAGAAAACACTCCCTGTACTAGTAGCTGTTGTAGAACAACTTCAGGGAGCACTGGGTGAGTCCGGATTGCTAGTCCTTCCATGTGTTGCTGCACACATTGTGCAGGTGAAGCCAATTCACATCATTCGCCCACTCATGTCATATATCGTTGTTTCTCATAGTTTGCATTGGAATCTCGCTGCAGATAATAATTGATTCATTTCTCGTAAATTTTTGGCTCGCGAAGGACCGATCTGCCAAATTGT
Source organism: Pontederia crassipes (assembly GCA_030549335.1). Lineage (NCBI taxonomy): Eukaryota > Viridiplantae > Streptophyta > Magnoliopsida > Commelinales > Pontederiaceae > Pontederia > Pontederia crassipes. Next base: position 813,911 of record CM060198.1, on the reverse strand, counting down.
AGTGACTGATTCCGGCCAAAATTCTGAAAGGTGAAATGGATCAAAGAACTCTGGTATTTGTCTTTGTATTTTTGATCTGTTGGCATGTACTTCACTCAATTTCAACTGTAACAGTATCTCTATCCTTGGAGTATTCAGGACTGAGCACTTACCTACTTCTCTCAATGGAGGAAAGAAGTTAGTTCCAATATGGAAAGTGTAACAAACCCAATATTTCATAAAAATTTAAAACTTTATATATTGCTGACGTCGGATTATTGGACGTCCAAAATCAAAACGGGTGCCCATTATCGCGATGAAGTTGGCAACTTTAATTTGCCTACCGGACGACTGAAACACTTTCGAGCATCCGGAAGAGTAACGGATATATTATCACTGGATGATCAATTTTGAATCCCCCTTTCTTTACTATTCATTAATTCATTGATTTTGTAACTCCTTTCACCATGATTCGTGGGATTCAAAGGAATGAAACCCCCACGAATTGGAAGCCATTTAAAACCCTACTTTGAAACTTCTACATTATTCTCTTCTCTCTCCATCTTCATCTTCCGCATCTTTTTGCTCCATTTTGTTTTCATGTTCTTCGCTGTGGTCTTGGCCAGAGGATATCGGTATGACTCCGATGGGTTCCCTCAGGTGTAGGCGATGAAGGAGGATGATGGGAAGAATCGAAACATGTAAAAAATAATGTGTTATTCGGGATATGGGTCATAGGGTAGCTTCCTGAAGATCTTGCATGTTTAGGGGTTGTATTCAGGCTAAAATTCATGCTAGTTAGTGTGGGAGTCGTAACTTTTTTTATTGTTGTGAAGTTATAGATCTGTTCCTCCGATTCTTTGACATAGTCGAATGGTATTGCATAGTAATATGATTTCTTCAATTGATGATTGGTAGGATCTGTTGGTATATGATTTAGACATGTCTTCGAATCGATACTTTTCTATTTTCTTGAACTAAGATAAATTTTCCTGAAAAAAATTTGGAATTATTCTATGCTTGATGATAAGAAATGGGCAAGTCTATTTGATATGAAAGTAAATGATGGAAACAACTTGATTAGGATGAGATTATGTTGAGATCTGTGCCGTGTTGAATCCCATGTTTTGATGATAATAAATTAAATGGACCTAAAAGTTATTAATCTACTCTTAAGTGATGATAATACAGGTGTATGATTGATATGAACAGATTCGCAGAAGAATTGGGCAAATTAAAAGTTGAAAGAAAAGTTTTAGTCACGACCGGTCGACCGACCATGAGCATCGGTCGACTGATATTCAGTGGAAGGAAAGACGACAAAATATCGGTCGACGTCAAGACTATACCGGTCGATAGACCGGTCGACAGTAATATGATCAGTCGACGTCGAGACATTATCGGTCGTTGTATCGGTCGAAGGACCGGTCGACCGGACAGCGTCAGCGCAGAAATAAGACAATGGTCACATAGATCGGTCGACCGGCCCATTCCAGCGGTCGACCGGCCCATCAGTCAAATGAACAGTAACGACTAGAATTTTGAGGAGAAATTTGGGGGAGACTTTTTTTAACGAAATCTCACCCCTATGAATCTATAAAAAGAGTGCCAAAGCCTGGAGAAAATTCATCAAAGCAAGAAGGAACATCCTAGAGCTCCTCTCAAGTTTTTGAAGTATAGAATTGCAATTTCTTCCCTTTTCTTTTCTTAACCTTGAGTGTGAAAAAAAAGTTTTGTAAAAGAAAAGAGTTAGAGGGAAATTTTCACTTTTTGAAATATAGTGAGATTGAGAGCTCCTTGTAAAAGAGGTGTGCTTTGCCTCTTGAGCGGAGAAGAAAACGTGATTGTATTAAGAGGGTTGTTCTCTCCCTACAAGAAAAGAGAAAGATAGTGGATCTCCGACGGTCTCGATGTCGAGAAGTTAGAGCGGGGACGTAGGCCAAGGCTTTGGGGCTGAACCTCGTCAACATATCATGCCTTTTTGTGTTTGTTTTTTTATTCTTCATCTACGCATTATCTTTATTTGCTTATGATCGTTTTTATCATTTTTCTCCGAAGGTGAATTTTTGGAAAATTTGATTTCACCAATTCACCCCCCTCTTGGTTCTTTCGATCTTACAATTGGTATCAAAGCCAAGTTCCTCTAGCTTTAAGATTTAAAAATATCTTTAGAGCTATGGCATCAAGTGGTTTCGATTTTTCTGAAGGTCAATCTATTAATCGTCCTCCACTATTTAATGCATCGAATTTTGCATATTGGAAAATTAAGATGCAAACCTATGTTTGTTCTATTGATATTGATATGTGGGACATCATTCAAAATGGTTTTGATTTAAGTAAGAAACCTTTTGAATATACCGAAGGAGAAAGACTTTCAGTAAAATTAGATTGGAAAGCTAAAAATATTTTTTATTGTGTTTTGGATCCAATGGAGTTTAATCGAATTTCTAGTTGTGAAAGTGCTAATGATATTTGAAAAAAATTCATTATTACTCATGAAAGAACGGATAAAGTTAAGGAGTCTAGATTAAATATTTTAAACCATCAATATGATTCTTTTAAAATGCTTGAAAATGAATCTATTAATAAGATGATTGTTCGTTTCAATGATATTATAAATGGCTTAGCCTTTTTGGACGAGCCAAGGACTAATTCTCAAAAAGTAAAAATGTTTCTCAGATCTCTCTCCTCCAAGTGGTATACAAAGAGAACGGTGATTGAAGAAAATTATTTAAATAAATTGGACTTTGATGATCTTATAGGTTCACTATTGACTTATGAGATCGGAATCAAGGAGGATGAAGAAGCAAATACTCCAAAAAGAAAAATACTTGTATTGAAAGCAAACAAAGATGAGGAAGATACAAGTGAAGAAGATGATGATCTTGATGAAAAGAAGCTTTCTCTATATGCAAAGAAGCTTGACAAATATCTTAGGTTCGCTAAGAAGAAGAAAGGCTATTCCAAGAGAAGATCATTAAGCAAAATCCAAATAACTTGATTTGAATGAAAAAAGATTGGACACTATAAAAATGAATGTCCAAATTTGGTCAAAAAAGAGAAAGATGGAGAAAGCTCAAGAAGGAAGAAAAATACTCTTCAAGCCACTTGGGACGAAAGTGAAGATGAAGAGAATGACTCCAACACTTATTCCAGCGATGACGAGGAAGCCTACATATGTCTAATGGCCAATAGTCATAATGTATCATCTAACTCTTCTAACTATAGTGATAGTGAATCTTTCAATGTGCATAAGGAGTTTAGAGGTCTAATAAATAAATATGGATGTCTAAAAAAGAAATACGATGAGATAAAAATAGAGTTTGGAAATTTGTAAAAGAAAAATAAGAATGTTAAAACATGTGAAAGATGTGATATATTGAATAAAAAAAACTCTAGCTTAGAACTCTCAATTGAAGAATTGAAAATGGAAAATAGTACACTAAAATCAATATGTAAAAGACAAATTGTAGAAAGTGCATGTTTGAACAAGGAATTGAAAAATTCTCAAATGGAAGTAAAATATTAGATGCCATGCTTAGTGAATCTAGAACTTCTTCAAACAAAAAGGGACTTGGTTTCACCTCTTTTGAAAAGAAGAATGACAAAAAAATCTTATTTGTTAAAGCATCACATGATTACACAAGATCACAAATTATTTGTTTTCATTGTGGATATGAAGAACATTATTCTTATGATTGCAGAATTAGGAAAGGAATAAGTAAAGGAATGAAGAAAATTTGGGTCCCGAAAAGGACCATGGCTAACCAAGATGGACCCAAGCGAGTTTGGGTATCAAAAACATGAAACTCCTAACTTCTTTCTTGTAGGAAGCTTCTATGTACAATGAAGGTAAATGATATTTGAATAGTGAATGTTCAAGACATATGACCGGCGATGCCTCAAATTTCATCAATTTGGAAAAGAAAAATGGAGGAAAAGTCACTTTTGGAGACAATAGCAAAGGAAGAGTAATTGGTATAGGTAATATTGGTAAGAATGATAAAGTGTATTTAAAAAATATTTGACTTGTTGAAAATCTAAAACATAATCTAATTAGCATAAGTCAACTTTGTGATAAAAATTATTTGGTTAAATTTGAAAAGAACAAATGTTTGATACTAGATGAAAATAACAACGTTTTACGCATGGGATTTAGGTACAATAATGTATATAAAATTGATTTTGATAATTTGAAAAATAAAAAATGTCATAGTGTCATGCATGATGACATAAACTTGTGGCATAGGAGATTAGGACATGCAAATTATAAATTGCTAAATAAACTCTCAAATCATGAATTTGTTAGAGGCTTACCTAAGATCAAATTTGAGAAAAACAATGTTTGTGATTCATGTTTAAAAGGTAGACAAACCAAAAGTTCTTTTAAATTAAAAGGAGTTATTAGTACACATAGGGCCTTAGAACTTTTACATCTTGATTTGTTTGGGCCTATTGATGTGACTAGTTTAGGAGGAAAAAGATATGTATTTGTAATTATTGATGATTTCTCTCGTTTCACTTGGATAATTTTCTTGCTAGTAAAGATGAGACGCTAAACATGTTTTCCAAATTTGCAAAAAGAGTGCAAAACGAATTTGAACAAAAGATTTCAAAAATTAGAAGTGACCATGGAGGAGAATTTGAAAATCATAAATTTGAATTATTTTGCGAAGAAAATGGAATTACTCACAATTTTTTCACTCCTAGAACACCTCAACAAAATGGAGTAGTAGAAAGAAAGAATAGAACTATACAAGAAATGGCTAGAACAATCTTAAATGAAAGCAAATTACCAAAATATTTTTGGGCGGAAGTCGTAAACACATCTTGCTATGTTCTCAATAGAATTCTACTTAGACCTCTCGAAAAGAAAACATGTTTTGAAATACTATTTAGTAAGAAATCAAACATCTCCTATTTTAAAATTTTTGGATGTAAATGTTATATCTTGAACATTAAAGATAAACTAAGCAAATTTGACGATAAATGTGATGATGGTATTTTTCTTGGTTATTCTAATACAAGTAAAGCCTATAAAGTATACAACAAAAGAACATTAGTTGTTGAAGAGTCTATTAATGTTAAATTCAATGAAACTAATGATTCTTTGAGCAAACAAGCACAGATGATGAAGAAATAGTTGAAGTACAAAGAAAACTTGAAATTGTGGACATAGAAGAAGCAAAAGATAACACTCCAAAGGTGAAAGAAATGGAAGTACCTCAAAGAGAAGAGAATCAAATCATCACAAGAAATTGGAGACATGCCTCATCACATCCACTTGATCAAGTTATAGGTAAGTTAAATGAAGGCATAAAAACTAGAAATTCTTTAAAAAATTGTGTGTTTTCGGTTTTTCTTACAAATTATGAGCTCAACAATATAGATGAAGCACTTGAAGATCCAAATTGGATAAATGCAATGCATGAGGAATTAAATAACTTTGAAAGAAATTAAGTGTGGAAACTTATAGAAAGACCCAAGGACCATCTATCGTTGGAACCAAATGGGTCTTTCGAAACAAGTTAGATGAAAATGGTGTCATTGTGAGGAACAAGGCTAAATTAGTGGTCAAGGGTTACTCACAAATTGAAGGGATTGATTTTGATGAAACTTTTGCTCCTGTTGCTAGACTTGAGGCAATTCGAATGCTTTTGGCTTTTTCATGCTATAAACATTTTAAACTTTTTCAAATGGATGTTAAATCAGTTTTTTTGAATGGTTTTATAAATGAGGAAGTTTATGTCGAACAAACTCAAGGTTTTGAAAATTCAGATTTTTCCTATCATATTTTCAAACTCTAAAAAACTCTTTATGGATTGAAACAAGTCCCTCGAGCTTGGTATGAAAGATTGAGTTCATTTTTAATTGAAAATGATTTTCAAAAAGGGAAAGTTGACACCACATTATTCTTAAAACATTTTAAAAATAATATTTTAATAGTTCACATTTATGTTGATGATATTGTTTATGGTGCTACTAATGAATGCCTATGCAAAGAGTTTGAAACTCTTATGCAATAAGAATTTGAAATGAGTCTTGTAGGAGAGCTCACTTACTTTCTAGGCTTACAAGTAAAACAATCCAAGAAAGGCTTCTTCCTCAATCAAAGAAAACATACGAGGGAGCTGCTTAAAAGATTCAGGATGAACGACTACAAATCAAGCACTACTACAAAATTGGATAAAGATGAAAAAGGCAAGTCCATTGATAAAAAAAGGTACAGATGTATGATTGGTAATTTGCTCTATTTAACGACATCTAGGCCAGACATAATGTTTAGTGTGTGTTTGTGTGCTAAGTTTCAATCCGTCCTCAAAGAATCACACTTAATTACTGTAAAAAGAATATTACGTTACCTAAAACATACAAGTGACTTAGGCATTTGGTATGATAGAAATTTCCCATTTGAATTGCATGCCTACACCGATGCAGATTTTGTCGGGTGTAAAGTTGATAGAAAAAGCAATAGTGGGATGTGTTATTTTCTTGATAGTTCTCTTATTTCATGGGCTAGCAAAAAACAAAACTCCATCGCACTCTCTACCGTCGAGATCGAATATATAGCTGCCGATAGTTGTTGTGCACAAATACTATGGGTGAAACAATAATTGCTTGATTATGGAGTAAATTGTTCAAATGTACCCATGAAGTGCGATAACATAAGTGCTATACAAATGACCAAAAATTCAATTCAACACTCTAGGATTAAACACATTGATTTACGATATCATTTTATTAGAGAACATGTGACCCTTAAGGATATCGCCATTGAACATATGTCCACCGAAGTTCAACTTGCATACATATTTACAAAACCCTTGAGTGAAGAACGGTTCTGCATGCTTAGAAGGGAATTAGGAATGATTAATTCTTGGTTATACAATATCACTTTTGACATGAATTGAACATTAAAAGTGTTGCACAACACTTACATTTGTATGATCCTTTTTGGAATATGATTTTTTTATGAATTTTAATGTTTTTAAATGGTTTAAAATTTGAAAAATACAGGGATCGATCGATATACTTGCAGGACCGATCGATCGCCTGAAAGGACCGGTCGAATACAATAGAAGGTTCAATACACATACAAACGATCGATCGACCGATATGACAAAACTGGTCGACCGGTATATACTGCGACCGACTGACATCAAAATGATCGCTATATGATCTGTTTGGAAAACAAGTGTCTAGTCGACCGCGGGGCATGTCCGGTCGATCGGTATATGCCAAAATCGCGAGCTATAAAAATCGACCGCTCTATTCGGTCGACCTAACTTTCGAATTTTCGCGTGACCAACGCCCTTTGCGACCCTCAGCAATCTCCCCTCCTCCGGCAACACCACGATCGCCGGACTCCAGCGATCGGCCGCCGCCTACGTCAAACTCTCTCGCCCTCTTTACCTTCAACTCTCTCTCTCTTTCTCTCTATCTTCGACTCTTTTCTCCTTTCTCTCTCCGAACCGCCACCCTGCCACTGCTGGCCAACCGTCCCGTCAGCCTTCTCTCTCTCCGGCCAGCTGCCCTATCACCGTCGGCCGACCGTCCCGCCAGGTCTTCTCTATCTCTCTCGGCCGATCTCTCTCTCCAGCCGACCACCGTCTCTCCCTCTCTTCTCCGGCCAACTCTCCCTCTCCCGCCGCTGACCTTCTGCTCTTTCCAACCTTTCGTTCACTTCAGACCACCATTGTTGAATTCATGGTCGACGACGATGGACATTCCCATGTTCGGATGGTCTTTCAGTGTCGTCGTCGCTTCCCCGGTTCTGGTGGTACCATTCATATCCTCCCAACAGAACCTGAACCAAAACCTGCGCCTGTCCAACGTGTACGAGGCCATGGACGAGGACGATCCCGTGGACGTACTCGTCAACCATCCTCTCCCGAGTCTACTGATTCTGATAGTCATCTGTTTGTCACTAGGGATGTCTCTGTCAGGTTTGAAACCTTGTACACCTCTCGCGAAGTCCGGCGTGCCTATACCATTGATTAGGACGCTCTGAACATTCTAGATGTTCAAGAAATGTTCGCAATCATTGGTTGGCTACCACTTTTCTCCCTCACAGAGCATGTGTACCCTCATCTTGTTCGTCATTTTTATGCGAGCATGGCAATCACCAGAGAGTCCATCATTACTTATGTCCTTGGCATGCCCATTTGATTTGATCCAGATCATCTCTGTCACATCTTTGGGGTTGCGTGCCGTCGGGGAGGGCGGAGGCGAACCGTCGGGGAGGGCAGAGGCCGCGAAGGGCGGCGGCGAAGGGCGGCGGTGGAGGGCGGTCGAATGTAGAGGGCAGCGGAGGCGAAGGGAGGCGATGGCGGTGGAGGGCGGTCATCGGGCGTCGGACGTCAGGTGAAGGGCGGAGGTGGCAGTGGAGGGCGTCGGGCGTCGGGGCGCGTCAGACGAGTCGATGGTAAATAGTAAAAGTGAAAACGTAGAAGAGGGTTAGAGATTTAAGTAATTTTTTAGCGTCGCAAGGAAATGAGACGCTATGTAGACGCCATGTAGGCACCGACACTGTCACAATTTGGCTAGAGCGACGCTGTAGAGAGGCTAACGTGTCGCTAAGATAACGTAGCGACACCATAGCGTCATCGGGGCGTCTCAATTGTGTAGCGTCTCAAAATCGCAACGCCATTGAGACACTCATTAAAAGTTTTTTTCAAATTTTTTAGTATGTATGAAATTTTATTTATCAATGTAACATCTTGTCGCATTATGCCCCGTTCCAATTGTTTTATTTTCTTCCGATAATCTATCATGTATGTATACAAAATTATAAATATGTATGTATATGTGTATATAACACAAATGTGTGTGTATATATATACATATGTAATATATGCGTACGTATATATATGTCTACGTGTGAGAGATTAAGTTACAACAATGTGTTTGGTCTATATGTATTATAAATATATATGTGTATGTATATGTCTATACATGTGCGAGTCATATATATATAGATAACATGTATATGTATACGTATTCGAAATGAATATATATATGTGTATTTGTTTATATGTGTCAGATTAGGTTATAATAATATGTATATATGCACTTATTATATATAGGTATCAGCATATACGCGTATTTATATGTCTATATGTGCCCGATTGAGCGAGGGGTAAAAAGTTGACTTAGGAGGTGCAATACAGATGCCATTGAGTCGCTAGATTCATTTAGCGACACCGTAGCACCGAACTAGCGTCTAAAATAATATGGCGTCTAGAACATGCGACACTAGAGAGACTCCCCTAGTGTCATCATAGCATCGACAAAAGCTGCGATGCTCGTTAAACGCTAGGTGGACGTTATTGTGTGTCTACTGTGACGCTAACATATCACTCACTTAATCAACCATCGTAATCCCATGATTAAGTATATAATTATAATATATGTATAATTAAAATATTATATATATTATATGTATACATAACATAAATAATATAGGTAAAAAAATTATATATTTAGGAACACTCTTATCATGTAAAAATACATATATATATAATCGTGTAATTAATACATATATATATTGATATTATGCTATTGATAATATGTTTATAATCGTGTACTTAATACTAATATAATAATTAATGAATTTATTGATTGACATATAGTATATATAATATAGTGTTTAAATATATACAGTAGCGTTTCATTAGCGTCTCCTTTGTTTGAGACGCCATATAGCGTCGCTTCACAGTCTTAAGACATGAGACGCTTGTGTCGTGTCTAAAGTGGTCGATGACAAAACGGCGCTAGGTGCTATCGCGCATTAAGAATAGTGGCGCGAAATAATAGCTTCTACGTAGCATCTCGATTGCATGCGCTAGAGAGTTAACGTTAACCCGCTGAATAGCTAAGAAGACGCATAATTAAGATATATGCATAATAAATATATTATATGTATAGATAACATAGATAATATAGGAAAAAAATTATATATTTAGGAACACTCTTATCATGTAAAAATATATATATATATAATCGTATAATTAATACATCTATATGTTGATATTATGCTATTGATAATATGTTGATAATCGTGTAATTAATACTAATATAATATTTAATGAATTTATTGATTGACATATAGTATATATAATATAGTGTTTAAATATATATTGTAGCTTCTCATTAGCATCTCTTTTGATTGAGACGCCATGTAGCGTCGCTGTAGAGTCTTCATACATGCGACGCTAGTTTCGCGTCTAAAGTTATCGACGCTATAACGGCGCTAGGTACTGCCGCGTATTTGCGGTTCCTGGCGGGAAATAATAACATCTACGTAGCGTCTCGATTGTGCTACTTTTATCGTCAACTCTATGAGTAGCTAAGAAGACGCTAATGAGACGCTATTGAGAGGCAAATGGCGTATGATTCTAGTGACGCTAAAGAAGTGCAATGGAGGCGCTAGTGGCATCTTATAGCGTCACATACTTTTGAGGCGCTACATGGCGTCGCTAATCACCAATTTTCTTGTAGTGTAACAATTATGATTTGGTTGCTCTCTGTCCACATGATTCCCCTTGTTCTTATGAATAATTCATGATGACCTAGAGCCACCTTTGCTCCCTAGAGCCTTGATTACTCTATGTGATCAAAAGATGGGTTCATAATTAATAAAGATAAAAGATAAGGATTACCATTTCCTACCTAGATGGGAGGTTGTCGACCTTGTGTGCGGCACTCCCTATGGAGACACCCCACCTAGGATGTTACTGTCTTGCATGAGGTCATCTACCCTTGTGGATACATTCCACTTATAGATATTACCACCATGAGAGTGGTCATCCTCCTCTTATGGGGCTCTTGTCGTCGCATTAATCCTCCACTAGCCCATCATGGTCTAAATAGTTACACATTTATGTGTTTCTAATGGAAATTCCTAAAAGTAGAGAGCTCTTCTAATCCATGAATAAGATGGAATGAAATGAATGACTAAAGATGAATGGAAAAATTGTCTTTATGAATAGGAACTTGAACCATGAATATGAAAAGACATGTAACCATGATGTTTCCTTCTGGCTTATTATCACATCTTAGTGTGTTTGCTTTATGCTTATTTTGATAGAACATTCTTATGACCTATAATAAATTCATAGTTATCTTTATGCTAATGGTAGAGCTTGTTCCCTGTGTGATCTCTGTAAGTACATGACTATCTGCATATCAAGTTGACGTGTGTACGACAACTACAGCTCGGGTGGCATGTGCCATGGTTGTCATAGGGTTTATGTTGAGTCCCTTTTCTATTATTGAGTTTTATTTCAAACTATGTATGAGACCTATCGAATTGTAATAAGGCATGAACTTTTATTTTATATGCCAAGATTGATGTACTTTTATTTCAAGACTTTCATTGTGTCACTTCTCTTGACCATTGTGTCAATGAAAAGATCAAAATAGTATCGAAAAAAGTAGCGTACGAGTGGAGATTTCATCACGTGTCATGGTTGAATTTTGAGACGTTGCAGAAAGTTAAAGATCATGACTCTCCTGACACTGACCTTTTTTTGTTTGGCGATTCATACCATAAGTATTTGTAGAGAATTAATCAATATAGACAATGTGGTGGTACAATGAGAGGAACTTGAGATTGAGAGGAGTATATGAATCTATGTTATTCCTACTAGTAGAACAACTCCTACTGGGGCGCATGATTTCATTGGTTTGGCAACACCATAAAAGGAGTTTTCCAATTGTTAATGTTGTGACTTAATGAAAACAAAAACACTTTAGAAGAAAAAAAATTACAAAATGAGTTCACAAGCAAAAGTCATATATTATTCTATGCCAATGTTTGGTTTGGTTTGATTGTGGGAATATGTCCTCTGCTTTGAGAAAGGTGAGAATTATACATTATTTAAAAGATGAGAGGGATAGTGAGTGAACAACCTCAGAATGAGTGCATTGATCATCATTTTTTCATACCAAGTTCTTGTCCCTGTGTATTAGCTTGAGGCCACATATGTACATGAGATCGCCATGAGACTTGTTATATACCTACCCCAAAAAATGTAAGTTTTCGACTGGTAGATTTGAGAACCATATTTAAATTCAAAATCACCAATTTTTTTCTTTGATTAAAAACAAATTCACGATCTAATAGAAAAATATGAATGAAAAAACACAAGAAATCATTATGGCAATTAAGTTAGTGACTAATAAATAGTCTTCTAATAGAATAAACATATTCTTTTTTTTTGGAATACAGAATAAACTTATTCTAGACCCGCAAAAAAGGAACCTTATTCTAACAATTGTCTCGGGTTCCTATTCTTGTGTGCTACCACAATTTTGCTCGCATAATATAATTTGCATTAATACACGCATTTCCATTTTTTTCGTTATAGATGTTAATATTTTTTTCATTTCCTTTCTAGTTTCTTATATTTATATATAGCTGAAGTAGAAATAATAGTTTCAAAGTGTTCTCCTTTCACCATTTGCAATTATCTTTTTTCTCTCTTCGTTTTTATTTTTTTTTTGCTGAATCCATTATTTAACTCATATTAATTCTCAACCTCATTTACACTATCTCATTTATTGCTTAACTTGCTACATTCCAATTTAATGCTTCATAATTAACGTGAGGTTTGTTTTCATTTTTTTCCCAAGTGGTGTCTAAAATGTAGACTCCAAACGACAAGCGTTTTCCTCAAACAAGAGTTTAAAGCACACGCGGCCAACTGCTCCCTCTTCTCCATGCTCCTCTCCCACTCCTCGGTTGCCAAGCCCTTGGACCTTCCATTCCCCGACCACTTTTCATTGCTTCCGGACCTCCCTCTACATCAGCCCCGCCTCCTACTACATGCCCTCATGACCTCCACGAGCCCCTCCTTTGTTGTTCGACGTTCCTCAGCCGGACTAGGCGCCTCGCCGATGATCTTGGCATCCTACGGATCATCTTCAACCATTTTAGCACCATGGACATCATGAACATGAATGCCTTATAGCATTGTGTCCCCAGCAGTATAACATTCTTAATTTTCAATTGGACCACATTAGCCTCAAAAGCAATGAAATCTTACTGGGGGAGTGTACCTCAGAATTTTAAAGCAAAAAGTAGGCCAAAACGGACACTGAACAAAAAGATGCAAAAAGAAGCCTAAAACCCTTCTCCTCCCTCATTCTCCCCTCCATTTGACTGCCACCATCCTTAGACCATCAAAGGGTGTTTTCATGGTGTTCTAGGTGATCTTCAACCAAGGGAGGAGCCAGGGGATCAAGGAATTGAAAGGGGGCTCGTTTGGGGAAGAAGAGGTGCTAGAAAAGGAAGAAACATCCCTAAAGACATTAGGGATTAAGGTATGTAATGGATGAACCCACACGTTTCCTCGTTCCAATCACTCTAGGAATGAAAACGTGATTGAACTCCTTAGATTGGATTTGATTTGATTTGTGATGTTTCTGTTGTTCATTTTAAGGGTTTGATCATGTATGTCTTGATTGGAAGCACCATTTATTACTTTGGATTTGTTACTATTTTATGGACCTATAAGTGCTTGATAAGTAGTAGGTAAACCAGGGAGGAATGGATACGTGATTTGGTTCATGAATCATGGATTAAAGTTGGTCGATTTCTTGTTTTACAATGAGAATCAATCGACCAGCCGAGTTGAGCGGTCAATCGGTCTGTAGATTGCAATGCGTAGAATCGCCACAGTCCAAATCGGATGCAGCATCGGATCGACCGAACGATCGATTGACTGCATTAAATCGATCGACTAGTCCAAGAGAGGTCGACTGCTTCATGAGTCTTTACATACGTGAACGCTACTATTTAAATCTGACGAAGTGTCGATCGATCGATCGAGAGATTGACCACGAGATTGGAATGCTTCTATTTAAATCGATCGACCGGTCCAAAAGTGGTCGACTGATCCAATGGGTGAAATAATGGCCGGTGTCCACGATTTCGATCGATAGGTCGATCGAAAAATGTGATTTCGATGTTTGATCACAATTTTTGTTTTAACTATTGATTATTAGCTGATATCATGCAATTCCATGTCATGTTTAATATTGTTATTGATATGATGTTCATGTTATTGCTTGACTCATCTAAAAGTCATATTACATTCTAAGTCATAAAGTTAAAAGAAATTTGTATTGAAATGGCACGTGAGATTAAACACTTGGCCCTTGTTGAATGGATATATGAATCGAAATGAAAATGACACGACTTCGAGGTGTCATGGCTTAGCCAGCCAATGGGCGCAAGGTCAACCAAGTACCTCATTGTATTGGCAAAGGTTCATTAATGATTGATTTATAACCTAATCAAGAAGATATGTTAAATGGAAAGAACATGGTTATTGTGTTATATTTAGCATTTCATAGACTAAATGCAATGAAAAATTCTTAGCCACTATGGATATATATAATTGAGCATTAATTGGTATTTGTGCAATGGATATATGGAATTGAAATGTGAAATGAATAATTGGCTTTCATGATCCTATTTGCAAATCCTTATTATTCATTGATTATCATTTTAATTGAGATGTTTTATGGACTATTGAATTATTTATTCGAATGACGCTTAGATACAACTAATGGGAGGTGGGCCTCTCCCTGCATCCGGGTTCGTGCAAGTATGGAAGAGTAGGTAGAAGTCGGTGGCGAGCTCATGACGATGATTAGCACATGTGTCGGCCTTACATTAGGCCATAGTATGTCATGGTATTTTATGAACATGTATTAGTCGTCCCACGGACTTTATTATGGATTATGTTGTATCTCCTCATGTGAGGAAAGTTATGGAGTTATTATGTTGTGTACTTCGAGTCTCTTTTGTATTTGAGCTATGTGCTATGTATATTTTGATTTTATTGGGCTTAGTGTCATATGAACCATTATGTTTTATCGCTTCCGCTATGTTTTCAGTAGAATAATTTTAAATTTTTTCATTTTCTACTACTTATTCTTGTCATGTATTTCGTTGACTTGGGGTCAACTATTGTATTGTCCATCGTATAACGTGCTCCGGGACTCGCTCGCGACACATGTCATGAGGCTAATTTCGGGGGCGTTGCAGTTAGGTATCATAACGTAAAGTTCTTGGCTCCATGGATAAAGTATTTGATATCGTGGTCAAGTCTAAGTTATATTTAAATGTCAAGTCCATGTGCAACAGTCATGAACTACCATCGACAAGTGAAGTTATGGTAAGAACCCAAGTGTATTATTACACCTAGTTGACTAATTGTATGATTGGTGTTTCCCTTTAAGGAAATAGTTAGTATGAGGGCTGCGAACGTTCAAGGGAATGAAGAGCCACCGACTACCCTTATTCAAGGTGTGACGAGGATGGCTCAAGCAATTAAAAGGAACACTAGCAACCAAGGGAGGGGTAATATACGAAAGTTCCTATACATGAATCTTCCTGACTTCAATGGGGAGATGAATCCCGACAAGGCCGGTGCATGGTTCAATGCCATCTCCAACATCCTACGCGTCATCCATTGTCTGAAGGAGGACAAGGTGAATTTGGCAACCCATCAATTTGTCGATGGAGCAAGGCAATGGAGAAGATTGATGACCACCAGATTTGAAGATGAAGAGTTCATCACTTGGGAGAAATTTGTGGGGTTATTGAGGAACAATATTTCCCTCAATACATGAAGGAGGAGAAGTTGGCTGAATTTCTCTCATTGCAACGAGGCAATATGAGCTTGGATGAGTATTTCGCCAAGTTCATCGAACTATAGAGGTATTGTGGTTTGGTCAAGAGTGAAAGGATAATGGTGGATCATTTCATCCATGGACTCAATCATGGGTTGAAAAGGCAACTACCAAGTGGAGGGCCGAAAACCTTGCAAATAACTATGTCAATGACTACCAAGTTACAAAGGGAGTATGAGGAACACAATAGTGCAAAGGGCAAGTCCCATAAGAAAGCAAATGAGCAAGGAAAAGGAAAGTGGGCAAGAGCATCTTACAAACTCCCACCAAAAGGGCAGGTTAAAGATGGTCGCAATGCATGCCCACATTGTGTCCGATTTCATGTGGGGGAGTGTTTCCGCAAGACAGGTGCATGTCTTAATTATGGAAAGCAAGGGCATTTTGCAAGGAAATGCCCTGAGAAACGCAATGCCAATCAAGACAAGGGAAAAGGGAATATGGTAGCTATAACTCAGCAAGGGAGAGCCTACAATATGATCGCCGAAGAATTACCTCAGTCCAACGATGTAGTGCAAGGTATGCTACTTATCGTGGAAATCATGCTAAAGTTCTATTCAATTCTTCTTTTATGTCTATGGATTTCGCTAATCTTTTTGGCTTGAAGGCTCAAATTATGTTTTGCTCTCTAGAGGTTGCGACACCGATGGGTTCTATGACAACTAGGAATTGGGTACTGGATTGTAGGAGGAAATAGCCTTGCTGACAATTTGGTATTATTACCAATGAAAGACTACGACGTCATTCTAGGCATGGATTGGTTATCCGAATATGATGCCTATGTCTTGTGTAGAGAGAAGAAGATTTTGATAGCATTAAAGAAGCCTCAATTAGTCATCCGAGGCACGCTATCGAATGATCAAAGAATATTAGTGTCGGCAATGTAGATGCTAAAGAAAGTATGTAAAGGTTTCTTAGCTAGCGTGGTGATGAACAAGGAATACCATCTTCATGGTCCGCTATGTTGAAGTTGTCAACGAATTTCAAGACATGTTTTAGGAAGACCTTTCGGGTTTGCCACCACAGAGGAAGATAGACTTCATTATTGAATTTCTACCTAGAGTAGCACCAATTTCCAAGGCACCCTATAGGATGGCACCGACCGAAATGCATGAGTTGAAAAGATTCCAAGAATTATTGGACAAGGAATTTATTCGACCAAGTGCACCGATCTTATTTGTAAAGAAGAAGGACAGATGGATGCGGTTGTGCATAGACTACTGCATGTTGAACAAGGTAACGATAAAGAACAAATATCCATTACCACGAATTGATGACTTGTTCGACCAATTATCATTCGCATCGATATTCACCAAGATAGATTTCCGAAGTGGATATCATCAACTTAAGGTGGCGGAGCAAGATGTACCGAAAGTCACTTTTCGGTCTAGGTATGGACATTATGAATTTCTCATTATGCCTTTAGAACCAACAATGCCGGTTTCATGGATCTTATGAACAAGATCTTTCGACCATATTTAGACAAGGTTGTCATTGTTCTCGATGACATATTGATTTACTCATCAACTCCCGAAAAACATAAGGAGCATTTGGGGTTGTACTAGAGACCTTGCGACAACACAAGTTATATGCCAAGTTCTCCAAATGCAAATTTTGGCTAGACCAAATCATGTTCCTTGGTCACATCATGTTCAAATATGGTATTTCGGTAGACTCAAGCAAAGTGGAAGCCGTAGTGAATTGAAATAGGCCAAAGACCGTTATGAAATTCGAAGCTTTTAGGCTTGACGGGTTATTATAGAAGGTTTATTCAAGATTTCTCAAGAATTGCGGCTCCAACGACTTACTTGACAAGGAAGTGAGTGAAGTTTGAATGGACACCGAAATGTGAGAAGAGTTTCTTGAAATTAAAGAATAGACTCACAACGACATCGGTATTGACTATTCCCACCGAAAGTGGTTGATTTGTGATTTATAGTGATACATGTGGGACCGGATTATGATGTGTTTTGATGCAACATGAAAAAGTCATTGCTTATGCCTCAAGGCAATTGAACAAGCATGAGGACAACTACCCCATTCATGACTTAGAGTTAGCCGCCGTGATGTTTGCCTTGAAGATTTGGCGCCACTATTTTTATGGAGAAGTGCTTGAAGTTTTCACCGATCAGTTTGAAATATGTTTTCTCTCAAAATGAATTGAACATGAGACAAAGGAGATGGTTAGAGTTTCTCAAAGATTATGAATTTGCCATTCAATATCACCTAGGCAAAACTAATGTAGTGGTCAACGCTTTAAGTAAAAAATGAGTAGGATCACTAGCTTGCTTAAGAGTCCATAAGTAGAACCTAATTGAGGACATTGTGCAATGGAATCCATGTCTTGGAAATGAAAGAGTGATATTGATGACAATTATGTCATCCAATTAGATTTTGTGCAAAGGATCATTGAAGCTTAACTAAGTGATTTGAAATACCATGACATGAGAATTTTATGTCAAAAAGAAGGCACAAATTTCACTTTAAGTAGTGATGGAGGCATAAGAGATTGGTTGTGGGTCTCTAGTAATGAAGAACTCAAGAAAGAGATTTTAAAGGAATGCCACTAAGTCCGAATTTTCTATACATCCGGGAAGCACCAAGATGTATAAAGATCTTCAAAGGAGTGAACGATATCAAGAAGAAAGTTGTTGAATATGTGTCAAGATGTTTAGTTTGCCAACAAGTGAAAATTGAACACAAGAGACTAAAAGGATTACTACAACAATTAGAGATTCCAGAATGGAAGTGGCAAGACACCCAATATCGATTTTGTGGTAGGGTTACCAAGAAAAAAGAAGGAGCACAATGCCATTTGGATAATTGTATATAGGTTGACCAAGTCAGCACATTTCTTACCGATTAGGATAAATAAATGAGATCCGCGCTTTACATCAAGATTTTGGAGAGGGTTCCAAGATGCATTTGGGACAAAACTCAAATATAGTACGGCTTTTAACCCTCAAATGGATGGACAAAGTGAAAGGACTATCCAAACTCTTGAAGAGATGTTAAGGGCATGTTCCTTAGATTGGATTGGGATGATCATCTCCATTTGATAGAGTTCACCTATAATAATAGTTACCATTGCACCTTATGAGTTCTTATATGGAAGACCATGCAAATTCCCTACATGTTGGATTGCAGTTGAAGAAAGAAGACTCTTTGGTCCTAAAGCAATAAAAGTGGATTCCAAAAGAGTTGATAGATCAAGAAGAGGATGTTAGCGACACGAAATAGGCAAAAGAGTTATGCCGACCATCAAAGAAGGGAAAATCTTCAATGAAGGAGATATGGTACTTTTGAAAGTGTCACCTAATAAAAATGTTATGGGTTTTAATAAGAAAGGCAAATTGAGCCCAAGATATGTTGGAGCATTTGAATTATTAGAGCTACTAGGTGATGGGGCATGTAGGTTGGCATTGCCATCATCTTATGCAAGAATTCACAATGTATTCCACGTCTCCATGTTGAGAAAGTATCATCATGATGATTCTAATGTGATCCAAATTAAGAAACCCAATCTCAAGGAAGATATGATTTATGAGGCCAGTGGAAATTTTGGAGTATAAAGAACATGGTCTCCGGAACAAAGTGATATCTTTCAAAGTGGCATGGACGTACCACCAAGTTTTGAAGCAACTTGGGAGCTTGAAAGCCAAATGCAAGAAAAGATTCCTCAACTTTTTGGTAAGTCCTTTTATATTATAAGCAAAGTGGATCTCAGAATTTTAAAGCAAAATGTAGACCAAAAGACCCCTAAAAGCATGATTAGTTCCTCATTCTCCTTTCCATTCGGCTGCCACCATCCTTAGAGCATCAAAGGGTGTTTTCGTGGTATTCTAGGTGATCTTCAACCAAGGGAGGAACTAGGGAATCAAGGAATTGAAAGGGGGCTCGTTTGAGGATGAAGAGGTGCTAGAAGAGGAAGAAACATCCCAAAAGACATTAGAGATTAAGGTATGTAATGGGTGAACCCACACGTTTTCTCGTTCCAATCATTCTTGGAATGAGAATGTGATTGAACTCATTGGATTTGATTCGGTTTGATTTGTGATGTTTCCATTGTTCGTTTTAAGGGTGTGATCGTGCATGTCTTGATTGGAAGCATCATTTATTACTTTAGATTTGTTGTTGTTTTATGGACCTATAAGTGCTTGATAAGAGTAGGTAAATCAGGGAGGAACAAATTTGGTTCGTGAATCATGGATTAAAGTTGGTCGATTTCATGTTTTACGATGAGAATCGGTCGACCTGTCGAGTTGAGCGGTCGACCAGTTCGTAGGTTGCAATGCATAGAATTGCCACTGTCCAAATCGGACGCAGCGTTGGATCGATCGAATGATCGACCGATTGCATTACATCGATCGACCGGTCCAAGAGCGGTGGACTGCTTCATGAGTCTTTACATACATGAACGCTACTATTTAAATCAGACGAAGTGTCGAATGACCGACCATGAGATTAGAATGCTTCTGTTTAAATTGGTCAATCAGTCCAAAAGCGGTCAACCGATCCAATGGGTGAAATGATGCGAACTTAGAAACACTAGCAAGCATACTAATCGTTCAAGTAATAAAATAATGAGTATAAATATCGTTCCCACGAGGACAAGAAATAATTAATGACTTTTCTTTACTTATAAACTGAGAAAAGATAATAACTTTGAGTTTTATGAAAATAAAAAGGATAAATAATATCAATATAGATTATGATCAATGGGGTTTAAAAGTATAGAATTGATGAATATGATTTATCTTAATTAAGACTACTACTCAAATATGAATTCTTAGATAACAAATGATGAATTAATAAATAAAAATTCCCAAACTGATTTAACCAATATTTCAGCCTTTGAATCCTATTTTGAAATTAACAAAAGAAATTAATCCTTTCAATTTTTAATCTAATTTATTAGATCTCAAAATGCATTCAACTGGAATATAAAGTTAAGAACTTTTTCAAATCATCTTAACAACGACACAATTGGGTTTCTTGCGATTTCCTCAAAAGTGGCATGCAAGAGAAAACATGAGAGAAGAATTCTAGAGAATCTTAAAACTTATTTTTAGATAATAAAAAGATTCAAAGAAAAAAATCTCAGGCAATAATTAATAAAATAATCAAACATGTTATTAATCCATCAACTAATTGTACCAAGAATTCACACAGAATAGGGTTCAATCAAGAAAATCCTAAAGAACTACTCCATAAAAGTAGAATACATCAGTCTAAATAATGTTTGAGGAAAAGAATAGAGAAAAAAGTAACTACTCCTAATTCTACCGTTGTCTCTCGAGTTTTCGACGGAACTTTGTTGTAGCCTCTGGATCGTCTTCACCAAGCCTTCAACTTCTGAATTCTGCCCCCCAAAGATGTTTTTCCAGTTAGGTTGGGGTCTTCTTATATAGTTTTCTCGATAGCATGGCTCAACAATCCGACATATTATAAAAAACGTGGATAAAAATGGCCAAACTTACAGTCGTCACGGCCATGATGTTCAAGTGGCACGGCCGTGACAGAACATGAGTTGTCTATCGTATTCAGCACCACCGTGAGCATTTTCGGCACGGGCGTGACATAACATGTTTCTAGCCTTCAACTCGCACGGTCGTGAGCATTTTTCGCAAGGGCGTGACAAAACATAGAATGATTGGCCGATGTTCACGGTTTGCATGGCCGTGATTCTTCCTCGCACGGCCGTGATAGAATGATTGGCTTTTACCCTTCTTTGCACAGGCGTGACATTCTTCAGCACGGCTGTGATAGTTGCTGGAAGTTGTTTTCCGTAACTTTTTTGTCCAAATTCCAACGCATTTCCATTCTCTGTCATGAATTTAATCAATCTTAGATAGTAATAAATCTCCAGGGAATTTTTCTGTATTTATAATAATTTTCCCACTTTATAACATAAAATACTCCTAAAATTAGAATAAATTGGCCTAACAATTATGCATGAATTTCGTGCATCATGAAACATCGATCGATAGCCACTATTTTGATCGATCATGCGACCAGTGGACCGAAAGATGTGATTTCTAAGTTTGATCACAATGTTTCTTTTAGTTATTGATTGCTAGCTAATATCATGCAATTTCATGTCATGTTTAATATTGTTACTGATATGATGTTCATGTTATTGTTTGACTCACCTAGATGTTGAATTGCATGCTAAGCCGTAAAGTTAAAATAAACTTTTGTATTGAAATGACACGTGAGATTAAACACTTGGCCTTTGTTGAATGGATATATGAATCGAAATGAAAAATGACACGACTTCGGGGTGTTATGGCTTGGTCAATCAATGGGCGCAAGGATAACCAAGTACCTCATCGTATTGGTAAATGTTCATTGATGATTGATTGATAATCTAATCAAGAAGATAGGTTAAGTGGCAAGAAGGTATGGTTATTGTGTTATATTGAGCATTTCATAGAGTAAATGCAATGGAACGTTCTTAACCACTATGGATATGAATAATTGGGCATTAATTGGTATTAATGCAATTGATATATGGAATTGAAATGTGAAATGGATAATTGGCTTTCATAATCCTATTTTTAGATTCTTATTGCTCATTATCATTTTAATCGAGATGTTTTATGGATTATTGAATTGTTTATTCGAAGTAGGCCTCCCCTGCATCTGGGTTCGTGCAGGTATGAAAGAGTAGGTAGAAGTTGATGACGAGCTCATGAAGACAATTAGCACATGGTGTCAGCCTTATATTAGGTCATAGTATGTCATGATATTTTATGGTCATGTATTAGTTGGCCCCGCGCTTTATTATGGATTATGTGTATGTCCTCATGTGAAGAACGTTATGGAGTTGTTATGTTGTGGACTTCGAGTCTCTTTGGTATTTGAGTTATTTGTCATGTATGATTAGTGCCATATGATCCATCATGTTTTATCGCTTCTGCTATGTTTTCAGTAGAATAGTTTTAAATGTTTTCAATTTTTTGCTGCTTATTCTTGTCATGTGTTTTATTGACTTGGGGTCAACTATTGTGTTGCCCATCGTGTAACACGCTGCGGAGCCCGCTCGCAATACGTCTCGTGAAACTAATTTTGAGGGCATTACAGGCAGTCCGACCCAAGTCGAGCTACCGATGATACTGATGGATGGCGGAAGCTCAGCAAGTGGGTTGCTTCATTTCTTGAAGCAGAACAACTGATCAGTAAAACACTCACTAGCTCCATCACATTTACTTATTTTTCATTTAAATACTCACTAAAAATTAATCTATTATCAACTCATAATTTCTCATTATTATATTCCAATCCATCCAAATACACTTCCTACTAATCGGTTAACTCAATTATTCATAAAAAACTTGGAAAAATTACTATTGAGTTTTCCAAACACAACCTATAGGCTCTAGAGTTAAACTTTATTTAATATAAAAATATTGGGTGTGCTCTTTTCCCATAGTTTTGCTTGTTGTTTAGTACAAACAATACGATGTGCAAAAGCCTCCTCCTCCGTACCATTCGATCAAGCAGATTAAAACTCCGAAATGAAAATGAATTTTAGTTGGCACAACAAGATTGTGTCATGAAATTAACGGGAGCCACTAGCCATAAGTTCAATTTATGGAGCCACTGATTTGACCAAAAATTATCATTCTGCACCTGGGCTATAAATTCTGAAGTGGACCTAGACTAAAAAAAACACCCGGAAAGGAAGAAAAAAAAATATATACAACACAGAAAAAGGGAAGAAGTAAAATACGCTGAAATAAAAGAAAATAAAATATTTGAATTCACAAAATAATGAAAAGAGAAAAGCATGGAACACGAGGACAAGATAAGTTTTGATAGAAATATTGTAACAACCTTAATTTTTAGCTCTTGTTTTAATTTACTCGTCTTTTACACATAATGTCTATATATGTATAAATTAAGGGTGTAAGAAAAACTCGATCAACCTGAAAAATTCATCCGACCCGAAAAAACCGAATAAAAAAAATTAGGAGTCCGAATATAATTTAAGACGATTTTTAATAAATTGATCCACCCGTTAAAATTAGATCTCCACCCGAAAAAATCGTAAGAGTCCGTGGAGCCCGATTTTTATTTATATAACTAATACTGAATACATATGTTATTAATTTTTTATTATAGATATAATATTTTTTGTATAAAATTTCGTACTTTTCTGTCATATTATCAAATTCTAATTTAATAACTTTAAAATTTTAGTAGTATATTTTATATTTAATATAAAATTAAATATTTTTATATTAATTTTAAGTTATTAAATATATTTTAAAATATAATTATATAAAAGTAGGGCTCCGAAAAAATCATCCGGAAAAATTGATCCGCTAAAGGGTGGTTTTTATTTTTTCAAAATAGTTTTAGAGCGGTCTTTCTAATTTTAAAAACCAACTCGAAAAA
This sequence comes from Pontederia crassipes, assembly GCA_030549335.1. Taxonomy (NCBI): domain Eukaryota; kingdom Viridiplantae; phylum Streptophyta; class Magnoliopsida; order Commelinales; family Pontederiaceae; genus Pontederia; species Pontederia crassipes. The sequence goes on along the minus strand of CM060198.1, from coordinate 789,827 downwards.
TAACGATTGATTTTTTAGACCGAAAATTCAAACCGACGCGAACTACTTTCACCCCAGTATAAATGGTCACTTTTAAGTTTTAAATTAATGCTGTAAAACAGTTTCCTATAAAAGGACCCAACTTAAAAGTAGAGCATAATGCAAAAAAAAAAAAATGTCCAAATCTCGAGGTAATGAATTAATTAACTTGAGAGTTAAATTACAAACAAACAAAATAATTCTCTGCAGTCATACAAGGTATATACGCATCCCCGTTAAAAGATTCTTTTGACTTTTCTTTTGCAAATTCCTAAACAATTGAAGTTTTACAATTTATATGATGTCGATCAGAAAGTTTTACAATTGAAGTTTTACTTTTCTAGTTTTCTTTTGACTTTTCTTCTGGGTCCCTATTAGAAAGTTTGCATTAAAAGTTTAAAACAACGTTGTCTTTGACTAGTCTGAGTCTTCATATAACTCTTTTGTGACTTAATGGCCACAAATGGGACCACAATTCAAATTTGCACATTAATAATAATATTCTTTTTTTTTTTTGAAAAAAGGTTGCAGCTTCATTAAATAATTATGTGGGATCCGAATACAAAAAACGGATGACACATCAAGGTTGGAGCAAAAGATGCCAAATAGTTAGCAGCGATATTTTCTTCCCTATAACAATGATTTATGTTGTATAAGGGAATGCGATTAAGGGCATGGCGAACGCCAATGAGAATGTCGCGGGAGCACCAAGGTCCATTAGTGCCGGTAGAATCGATGCGGATGGTTCTATAGGAGATGCGTCGCGAAAGGCAATATTGTAGGTCGAGAAGGAGCACCTAGGGACGAACCCAAGAAAAATTCAAGGGGGGGGGGGGGGGGGCAAAATATCATTAATTACAAGATATTAAATTAAAATAAAAATATTTAATTAGATAAATTTTAGTTTAATTTAAGAGGGTAAAATATTAAAATTTTAAATATTATATACTTATTTGAAAGAAATATAACTAAATATTATCTAAACTTATTTTTTCCTTTAATTTAGGGTGAGGCCAACTTCATATTTTATCTATATTTATATATATAATGCATATATATAAGGGGGTAACAAAAAAAAATGGGGGCACATGGGTCTGTCCCTAGGAGCACCCGAGCCTCAACCTCCAAAGCTTCCGCAGAGCAGCGAGCGACACCTACAAAAATAAAAGACCACAATACCACCCAATTCCAAGACGGAGGGGGTGGTGGGGGTTTGAGTAGAGGCAAAAGAAGGGCCAGTAGGTAGGCGAGGGGAATAGGTAGTGGAACGGGATGCCTCAGGTGCATGGATTGAGATATAATCATTAGACTCAATGAAGTCGAAAAACCTCAATGATTGCACGCCTGGTGTGGAAGTGTGTGCCATTCAGGAGATTCCATAAGCCCCACAAACAATTAGCAAAGATGAAGAGGAGCTGCTGATCAAGGTCGAGGTCGGAGCCCTCGACAACCCAAGAGCCAGAGTCCCATGTGATAATTGAGTATTTACACATTAATTTTGATATGATTATCAACTTATTAGAGTTATATTTTTATTATTTGATTATATATGTTAAAGACTTCGGAGTCTACACCATTTCTTTATATGTTTCACGAACTTCCAAATATAGGCAACAAATCACCTGAAAAGGGGAACAATATGGCCAGACTATTGAAGGTTGTTAGGCCGTATTGCACTCAGTACGAAATACGGGCTGATCGTACAGAGAGCACTAGACTGTATCAATCGGACGACGACAATATTGGACTCGTATTAAAAAAATACGACCTACCCATATTGAACCAAGAGTGCCCGTACTATTGCAACCCAAACCGTATCGCTTTGAGGAAAATATGGCCAGACCGTAGTGCTTTCATCGCGGCCATATTATACATTGTTCGACCATATTGGGCTAATTTCTAGGGTATTTTAGGCATTTTTGTAACCTTAATTTGAGGGGAGTATAAAAAAGAATTTTGGGGACGAAAAAGAGGGTTCTGACCTTGTTTTGAGAAGATTCAGCTGGGACGAACTATCATTTTCTCTACATTTCTGTACCTAGACTTAATCTCCTTCTCTTTTCATGAACTCTTGCATTTTGATGATGATTTATTTTTCTATGTGTGGCTAAACTCTATTTTCTAGAGATAGATGAAATCTAGGGCTTAGTTATAAGGATGATTTTCACATGATCTTAGAGGCTTTTTGTCATTCATATTTTCATGACATGTTTTTATTGGGTTGTCCATCTAATGAAACAACTTAAGGTGATTACGAAAGTTTTTCATGACATGAAATGTATTGGTTCTTAGAAATAAAGAGAATCGTTTACTCATGAATTTGATTTATAATGCAATTAAAATAATCTAAATAATCACGAAAGTAGGTGTTTATTATTTTAATTAGAATTGTATTTGTCTGAAAATGAGATGCATCACATTTGAAGATTGAGTAGAGCACTCATCATTTCATTATCTCTAAAATCCATAGGATTAATATCCTAGATGGATTCAAAATCCTGGAACTTTTATTCTTAATTTTTCTCATAATCAATTATGTTCTATCTCGTCGCTTTCTGCACTCATTTCGACACTTCACTTTTTATTTGTTTTTATTATTATTTATCTCTTTTCTGACCGTTTAGATATCATTTAGAATCATATAATTCTAATACTTGAACTCTTTTCTATGGGATGATATTTTATATACTACAACATTGACTCCGTATACTTGCGAAAGATTTTTCATATTTTTTGCGCCATCGCCGGGGAAGAGCATCAATATTAGAATTTTGATTTTATTTGTTACTCTAGACACAATCTCTTTTCTTTTTGGTGGATGCAACGCAGAAACAGGTCACTAGAATCGTACAACCCGGAAATTGGAAGGCAATGCCGAGCAAATCGAAGAGCACAAAGAGAGCAAGTAATTGCTGAAAACAGAATAGAATACCGAACATGGAAGAGGAACAACAACAACAACAAGTGGAGGAGCTTGAACCTCCAGTGAGGGATCTAGCTCGAAGGTCTTACGGAGGCACCACCCCGAGCATAGTGGGCCCAAGGATTGCGGCCAACAATTTTGAATTGAAGTCCGGTCTCATTCAGATAGTGGAATTAAATCAATTTAGAGGGGAACGCAACGAAGACCCTCTATCTCACATCAACCGCTTCCTTCAAATGTGTGCCACCATAAAGATGAATGGAGTTGAAGAAGATGCCATAAAGATGAAACTTTTTTCATTTTCTCTCAGGGATGAAGCACAAGATTAGTTGGACTCTCAACCTCCTCATGAAGAGATTCTTTCCACCTAGCAAGTTTATTAAGTTGAGGAATGAAATCACTTGCTTCAAGCAAAAGGAAAATAAATCTTTGGGCAGTGCGTGGAAGAGATTTAAGAAATTGCAAAGACGATGTCCACGCCATGCCGTACCCGCTTGGCTATTAATAGAAAAATTCCACAAATGTCTCTCCCCAAGTCTGAAATTTAACATCGATTCAGTAGCGGCAGGTGGGTCCATCGTGAACCTCCCTTACTCTCAAGCTTGTAATATGTTGGATCATTGGCCATGAATGATGAAGATTATGAGGAAGGACCGTCCAGGCAGATTCTATGAGGGAAAATGACAATTACAAAGAACTAAATGCAAGGTAGATTCTCTAGTGCAATTAATGGCCAACATGAATCAAGCTCAAGTAAATAAAGTCTCTACATCACACTCAGTATGTGATACATGTGGAGGACCTCATAATAGTCTAGAATGTATGCTACCAGAACAAGCAAGCTACGTGGCAAACCAAAACAAGGGGAACAATCTGTATGCCACCATATATAATTCAGGATGGAGGAATCACCCCAATTTCTCTTGGAAAAATCAAACTGGGTCATCTCAGCAAACAAGGCTATCATCTCCAGACATTCCACCTCGACCGCATTATCAGGCCCCATACCAATCGCCATTTCAGCAACAGCCTCAGAATCCACAACCACAACTACCACCTTTTGGAGAGAAGAAGCAATCTTGGGAACTAGCTATTGAAAAACTATCGAATGCAACAAGTGATATATTTGAAAAAAATTAAAAAAGGGATGGAGCAGCTCATTACCTCCAGCAGGAACTTGGAGTATCAAGTGGGATAAATACAAACTCCATGAATTTCAGAGAAAAAGGCAGCCTACCTAGCAAAACCCAAGTGAACCCATGTGAGCATTGCAAAGTAGTGGATTTGAGAAATGGCAAAGTACCGAAGCCATCATCTAAGAAGGTTGTGGATAAAGGGAAGCAAGTGATGGACGTAAACTCTGAAGAGCCAATTCAAGAGTCATGTGAGCCATCAGGACTCCATACAAGCCACCAACCCTATATGTACCTCCAATCCCATTTCCATAAAGACTCCGGAAGCCTAAACTAGACAAGCAATTTGACAAGTTTGTTCAGCTATTCAAACAATTACATATTAATATTCCCTTTGCAGATGTCATCGCTCAGCTTCCAGCATATGTCAAGTTCTTAAAAGAAATCATGTCAAAGAAGTGATCCCTGGAAGATCATGAGACAAATGTATTAACAGAATAATGTAGCGCAGTGATCCAAAAAAGATTGCCACCTAAGCTGAGAGTCCCAGGGAGCAATCTGAATATTGCCAAGCATTATGTGATTTATGGGCTAGTGTTTCGTTAATGCCCCTATCGATATGGAAAAGATTGGGATTGAAGGAGCTTAAGCCCACTATTAGATACCATACAAATAGATACCATACAAAGATTTTAGAAGGAGGGGATACCCGTTCCATTGATATGGACACATCTGAGACTCTTATCCCTAGGAGGTCTTCCTCTTCCTTGCAACTGGCAGATTGTTCAATCACCTACCCCATGGGTTTATTGGAGAATGTATTGTTAAAGGTTGATAAATTCTTTGTACTTGTAGACTTCATTGTGCTGGATATGGAGGAGGATAGAGAGATACCCATAATCTTCAGTAGACCATTTTTTGTCACGGCCGGAGCTTTCATAGATGTGAAGAATGAGAAGCTCACATTCACTATTGTGGAGGAGAAAGTAGAATTTGACTTATCCCAATCATCTAAATTTCCTTACTTAACTGATCAAGTTTTCTTTGCAGATTGTATTGATGACTTCGCGTAAGAAATCTTGCAAACGATGGTGCATAAGGATCATCTTGAACAAGCCTTACTGAATTTTAATATGGAAGAGGACAACACTCAAGAGAAAATCTATGCTCTCCAAGCATGAATTAGACAATCATATGTGAGAGGTAATAGATATGAAGAGCTGAAAAATGGTAAGACACTATCTCCACCATCTCATATCTCACCCCCAACTCTAGATCTACAGCCTCTGTCATCTCATTTAAAATATGCATTTTTGGGATCTAATAAACAACTCCCTATGATTGTAAGTGCATACATGTTCAGCTAGAGAAATTGCTAAGAGTGTTGAGAGAAAAATAACAGGCCATAGATTGGACCATAGCTGACCTTAAATGTATAAGTCTTTCAATTGACATGCACAAAATCCTCATGGAGAAAAACCACGAACCCATAGAGAAGGTTGAACCCAAATATGAAGGAAATGGTAAGAAATGAAGTACTGAAGTGGTTGGATGCATGTGTCATTTACCCAATTTTTGATAGATCCTAAGTGAGTCCTGTCCAATGTGTCCCGAGGGGGCATGACTGTCGTGAAAAATGATAAGAATGAATTAATTCCATAGGGTGGAGAGTATGCGACTATAGAAAGTTAAACACTGCCCCGAAAAGACAATTTTCCATTGCCGTTCTTGGTCCAAATGCTAGAGAAATTAGCAGAGCATATCTTACTGCTAATAGTTATTCAGGATATAACCAAATTCATATTGCTCCACAGGATCAAGAGAAAACCAATTTCACTTGTCCTTATGGTAATTTTGCATTTAAAGCATGTCCTTTGCATGTTGTAATGCCCCTGCCACGTCTCAAAGGTGCATGATGGCCATCTTTTCTGACTTCATTGAGCAAATCATGGAAATATTTATGGATGACTTTTCTATTTCTAGTTCTTCATATGATAATTTTTGGCTAGCTTGACTGAAATTTTATCCAGGTGTGAAGAGACCAATTTAATATTAAACTGGAAGAAGTGTCATTTCATGGTATAACAAGGCATAGTGTTGGGCCGTAAAATCTCCTCTAAAGGCATAGAGGTAAATAAGGCAAAAATTGAGTGTATTGAGAAATTACCTCCACCAACTTCTATGAGAGGAGTCAAGAATTTCCTTGGGCATGCAGAATTTTATCGATTTATTAAAGATTTCTCAAAAATTGCAAACTTTGTCTTTGATGAAGAATGTTTACTTGCATTTAACCAATTGAAATAGGAGCTCATTTCAACACCCATTGTGAGTCTCCCATTCGAATTGATGTGTGACTCAAGCGATCATGCTGGGACAGAAAAAGGATAAAAGAACACGTCATCTATTATGCTAGCAGAACATTAGATGACGCCCAGCTGAATTACACCATGACAGAAAAGAGTTTCCTTCAGTTATTTTTGCTTTGGATAAATTTTGTCCATATCTAATCGGCTCTAAATTTATTGTATTTACTGATCATGCAGCCATTAAGTATTTGATGGCGAAGAAAGAAGCCAAACCACGTCTGATCCGATGGATTCTACTCCTACAAGAATTCGACTTGGAGTTTCGAGACAAGAAGGGCCTAGAAAACACTATCGCTGATCACTTGTCAAGATTAGAAGGACTACGAGAAAATGCAAAGATCCCAATTAATGAGGCATTTCCTGATGAGATGTTGTTAGCCATTACCTCCTTACCTTGTATGCCGATCTAGTAAATTATTTGGTTAGAGGTATAATCCCCTCTGATTTTTCCTATCAACAACGTAAGAGATTTCATGTGGGATGCTAAGCAGTACTTTTGGGAAGAACCATTATTATATAGGTTATTATATAGGTTTTGCACTAATGGGATTATTAGAAGGTGGAAGATGAGATTTTCGGAGTCCTGAACCACTGCCACTCCTTGCAATGTGGACATTTCTTCATGAACAAAACCAACCATGCACAAGGATGCGAAGAGTTTTGTGAGCTCTTGCGATAAATGTCAAAGGGTAGGCAACATTTCTAGAAAGAATGAGATGCCCCAACAACCTATCATTGAAGTTGAACTTTTTGAAGTATGGGGTTTATATTTCATGGGTCCTTTTCCTTACTATTTCAGCTTACATGAAATCCGAGATTTTGGACGTGCTTTTCAATGAGATCCAGCGACGGCTAACCACGAGTCGATTGTCTCTTGTCAGAATGTTGAACCACGAACAAAATGTCCCACCAAGCACCCCCACACATGCACCGACAAGAGAGAAAACATAATCTTGAAGGAAAAACTCAAATAGGTGAGGAAAAAAAATGGCTTGGAAAAGAATTCTTGGGATATTATTTATAGGGAAAAGTCTTCCAAATTCTAATCTAATTAGAACTCCTAACCATACATCCAATATATAATTTATCTTTTATTTTTCACAAATTTTTGGATTTCAATAATTAATTAATGTCACTATTTCTTTATTTTCATATTTAAAATAATAATTTAATACTATTTTATTTCATGAATATTTTTATCTTTAAAACTCCTAATTTAAATATCCTTGAGTCCTAATTCATTCCTTAATACTCTTCTAATCATCTTTTCTTTTTTCTATCTCTCCTAACCATAATTAATTCCTTAATTTCAACTCCTAATCTAATTAGGAATTATCTTTTCCCATCTCTTATTTAATAATACTTATATTCTCATTCTAACTTTTCTTATCTTATCTTTTTCCTATTCTCTTACCTTTCCTCTAATTGACTTTTATTTCTTTTCAAATTTTACCTTTCTTTAACAAATCCTAAATTTTGAGATTTATTTTAATTACAAAAATTAATTTTTAATTAAAAAATTAGGGATGTTACATATTATCCACTTAAAAAAATTTGGCCTTGAATTTTGTTCAAAGTAGGAATTTACCAAATCATTTTGGTAACTTCCAATTCATTCACCCTTTCATACTATTTATCAGATACTTCACTCTATTCCCCTTTCATTCATATACTATTACTAGAAATAAGTAGGATAATTATGTGAAGTACTCTAAGTACCTCTCAAGTATCTTGGACTTCTTCTCTTATGTTAAAGCCATATCCTATTCCTATTCCTAACCTTGTAACTCATTGGTTCCAAAAACCAACCTATGAGGAATGTGTTGAACCCAAATATGAAGGAAATGGTAAGAAATGAAGTACTGAAGTGGTTGGATGCATGTGTCATTTACCCAATTTTTGATAGATCCTAAGTGAGTCCTGTCCAATGTGTCCCGAGGGGGCATGACTGTCGTGAAAAATGATAAGAATGAATTAATTCCATAGGGTGGAGAGTATGCGACTATAGAAAGTTAAACACTGCCCCGAAAAGACAATTTTCCATTGCCGTTCTTGGTCCAAATGCTAGAGAAATTAGCAGAGCATATCTTACTGCTAATGGTTATTCAGGATATAACCAAATTCATATTGCTCCACAGGATCAAGAGAAAACCAATTTCACTTGTCCTTATGGTAATTTTGCATTTAAAGCATGTCCTTTGCATGTTGTAATGCCCCTGCCACGTCTCAAAGGTGTATGATGGCCATCTTTTCTGACTTCATTGAGCAAATCATGGAAATATTTATGGATGACTTTTCTATTTCTAGTTCTTCATATGATAATTTTTGGCTAGCTTGACTGAAATTTTATCCAGGTGTGAAGAGACCAATTTAATATTAAACTGGAAGAAGTGTCATTTCATGGTATAACAAGGCATAGTGTTGGGCCGTAAAATCTCCTCTAAAGGCATAGAGGTAAATAAGGCAAAAATTGAGTGTATTGAGAAATTACCTCCACCAACTTCTATGAGAGGAGTCAAGAATTTCCTTGGGCATGCAGAATTTTATCGATTTATTAAAGATTTCTCAAAAATTGCAAACTTTGTCTTTGATGAAGAATGTTTACTTGCATTTAACCAATTGAAATAGGAGCTCATTTCAACACCCATTGTGAGTCTCCCATTCGAATTGATGTGTGACTCAAGCGATCATGCTGGGACAGAAAAAGGATAAAAGAACACGTCATCTATTATGCTAGCAGAACATTAGATGACGCCCAGCTGAATTACACCATGACAGAAAAGAGTTTCCTTCAGTTGTTTTTGCTTTGGATAAATTTTGTCCATATCTAATCGGCTCTAAATTTATTGTATTTACTGATCATGCAGCCATTAAGTATTTGATGGCGAAGAAAGAAGCCAAACCACGTCTGATCCGATGGATTCTACTCCTACAAGAATTCGACTTGGAGTTTCGAGACAAGAAGGGCCTAGAAAACACTATCGCTGATCACTTGTCAAGATTAGAAGGACTACGAGAAAATGCAAAGATCCCAATTAATGAGGCATTTCCTGATGAGATGTTGTTAGCCATTACCTCCTTACCTTGTATGCCGATCTAGTAAATTATTTGGTTAGAGGTATAATCCCCTCTGATTTTTCCTATCAACAACGTAAGAGATTTCATGTGGGATGCTAAGCAGTACTTTTGGGAAGAACCATTATTATATAGGTTATTATATAGGTTTTGCACTAATGGGATTATTAGAAGGTGGAAGATGAGATTTTCGGAGTCCTGAACCACTGCCACTCCTTGCAATGTGGACATTTCTTCATGAACAAAACCAACCATGCACAAGGATGCGAAGAGTTTTGTGAGCTCTTGCGATAAATGTCAAAGGGTAGGCAACATTTCTAGAAAGAATGAGATGCCCCAACAACCTATCATTGAAGTTGAACTTTTTGAAGTATGGGGTTTATATTTCATGGGTCCTTTTCCTTACTATTTCAGCTTACATGAAATCCGAGATTTTGGACGTGCTTTTCAATGAGATCCAGCGACGGCTAACCACGAGTCGATTGTCTCTTGTCAGAATGTTGAACCACGAACAAAATGTCCCACCAAGCACCCCCACACATGCACCGACAAGAGAGAAAACATAATCTTGAAGGAAAAACTCAAATAGGTGAGGAAAAAAAATGGCTTGGAAAAGAATTCTTGGGATATTATTTATAGGGAAAAGTCTTCCAAATTCTAATCTAATTAGAACTCCTAACCATACATCCAATATATAATTTATCTTTTATTTTTCACAAATTTTTGGATTTCAATAATTAATTAATGTCACTATTTCTTTATTTTCATATTTAAAATAATAATTTAATACTATTTTATTTCATGAATATTTTTATCTTTAAAACTCCTAATTTAAATATCCTTGAGTCCTAATTCATTCCTTAATACTCTTCTAATCATCTTTTCTTTTTTCTATCTCTCCTAACCATAATTAATTCCTTAATTTCAACTCCTAATCTAATTAGGAATTATCTTTTCCCATCTCTTATTTAATAATACTTATATTCTCATTCTAACTTTTCTTATCTTATCTTTTTCCTATTCTCTTACCTTTCCTCTAATTGACTTTTATTTCTTTTCAAATTTTACCTTTCTTTAACAAATCCTAAATTTTGAGATTTATTTTAATTACAAAAATTAATTTTTAATTAAAAAAATTAGGGATGTTACATATTATCCACTTAAAAAAATTTGGCCTTGAATTTTGTTCAAAGTAGGAATTTACCAAATCATTTTGGTAACTTCCAATTCATTCACCCTTTCATACTATTTATCAGATACTTCACTCTATTCCCCTTTCATTCATATACTATTACTAGAAATAAGTAGGATAATTATGTGAAGTACTCTAAGTACCTCTCAAGTATCTTGGACTTCTTCTCTTATGTTAAAGCCATATCCTATTCCTATTCCTAACCTTGTAACTCATTGGTTCCAAAAACCAACCTATGAGGAATGTGTTGCCCTGACATTAATAGCACCATAGTTAATAAATCAACGACAAAGTATACCTCCGATGACGTAAATGTCATCCTATGGAGCCTCTATCTCCATGTTGTAAACCCTACCCTGAACCAGTTGATTGGTGCCTATTTGTGCTTGCCTGATTTTGAGTTTGGCGAGTCGGGTAGTCTCGGGCAAAATGGTCAGGCTGCCCGCTGATAACAAGTTTCGTTCTTAATTCTGCACTCCCTTCCATGCATGTGTCCATAAAAAATTCCAGGGGACTCTTCCTTGAGGGATCAGCACCGGTTGCCTCTGCTGGGTTTGTAGTTGTGAGGTCTGCTGCTGTATTTGTGGTTGAGGTGGATTATAAAGCCCTCATCTATTATTGCGGCGGTCGTTGTATCTTTACGGCTGACCACCCTCTCTCTTGGGCAATGCTTGTTCTATTTCTTGTGCATTTCACTTTAAGCTCCTTTCCTGTTGAATTCAATGTTGTAAGACCCGACCCGGATTGCTCAACGGGTCAGGTCGGACCAAATGATCAGACCGGATTATAATAAATTAATAGAATTAATAAAAATATGTATAAAATTAGCATATATAGTATCACTAATAATAATGACATAACAAATCTTTTAATCACAATTCAACACAATCAATAATTTAAATCTAACACTAATTAATAAAATAACATAACAACATTAAAGAATTAAATGCAAGGCCATAACTCATAAGATAACATAATTGAATACAAACTTACAATTTACAAAGTTCATAAAGTATCATAATCAAAAACAAATTTGAAGTGTTAACAACTTCTTGTAAACATAAAAAAATAATATGAAGTTCATAATTCTTCCACAAAGCATCAAAATTAAACAGTTTTCTTCAACACTCTTCATCTTGAGGAAAAGAATCCAAATTGACTTCCCACTACAAGAGAATTGAAAAATACCGTCCACTACTTGCGACACTACGGAGGCGCTATTACGTCTCCGTGATGAAGAGCGTCTCATTGGCGTCTAACTAGCGCCGCATAAGTGCGGCGCTGAAAATCGGTGGCTACTGGCGTCGCAATAGAGTCAACAATAATGAGACGCGACTAGCGCCACGTGTTGACTCTATCTCGACGTTATTAAGACGCGTGATGTTAGATTGGGCGCAGAATAATGCATCGCTACTCCGACGCACAGATGGCGCTAAGTTTGAGGCGCTATCCCGACGTCCACGAGTCGCTAATGTAGGCGCTATTTCGGCGCTACAGTGATGCAAATATGATGGTATACGTGTCGCCAATGAGACGCGAATATGACGCTAAGAACGATATATTTAACTCAGCGTCGACAACATATGCGACGCTAATGTGACGCTATGGAGGCGCTACTTGCATTTTTTTTTTTACCCATACCAGCCTCATTTTTTCCCTTCCCGCACCATACAATTTATAATGCATATAAAAATGCATTGATATTCATCACAGGCAATATAAAAGCATCACAGGCATAATATTTAATATAAGAATACAAAAAGTAATAAACTGAACTAACGAACTATATGTATATCTAAGTCTATAACTAACAAAAGCATAGTTTGTATTCATGGTTTGTTTCTATCCTAGGTTTGGGAGTTGTTGTTATCATTCCGGATATTCGACCCAGACGTGCTCGGTCCATGGCCTCGCTAGGATGGATTCTGCGTCGGGTTCAATCCTTGAATGGCCTACAATAACGGAGTCAACTGCTGCGACACCTGCTGCGATATCTGCGCTGACAACTACTGCGATAGCTGCTGTGATAACTGCGTCATATCAGGTGCAGCGGATAAGCTCGAAGCAGATGGACCTCTTGCATATCCTTGGATTCTCTAGGTATCTGAGCGACTGTGCTGAGGCCACGCAAGTATCCCCTCGTGTCGTACCGGCCACCTTCTCCCAAACAGTAGGGTCCTCTACGAGATAGAAAAATTATACAATCATATAATATATAAATTATATATCAAGAAATATAAATTAAAAATATGACAAAACCAACGAAGAAACATTTCCTGGTGGCTGAGTACTCGGATCATGATGCATGCAAAATACAACATATTTTAAATTATTATTTTAATTAATTTTTCTGTAATTTGATCATGGCATGCATCATTTTTAGTCACTTTTAATCGTAATTCCGGATTTATCAATTTTAATTATTAATTTTCTGAATATTTTAATTGTGGATGGATTAACTAAATTTTGATAATTATTTTGCAGGAAAATTCGAGATTTAGATGGATTGTGCCGTATCGGCCGAAATTCCGAAGAATTTATCATTACGGCCGAGATTAGGATAAAGGATTATTGTTTTGGCCGAGATATGAAGGGGTAAAGATAAAAAGATTTTATCTTTTTGGGCGTAATGGCATGAAGACTTTTCGTTTTGGCCGAGATTTGGAGGGCGTAATGGCAAGAAAATGTTGGTTTTGGCCGAGATTCAAAGGGGGTAACAATTGAATGATTTTATCTTTTGGGCGTAACAAGATTAAATTCTTTCCTTACGGCCGAGATTTGGAGGGGGAATGATAAGGACTCTTCTTTATTACGGCCGAGATTCGAAAGGAGTAAAGATAAGAAGGATTTATCTTTGGGCGTAATGATAAAAAGATTTATCGTGTTGGCCGAGTTTATCTCATAATTTTAAAGTCAACCGTACGATGTTACGGCCGGGATCAAATTGAAGGCCGTTCGCACCCTATAAATACGTGAGAAAACCATCGTCCCAAAGGTGTGCTCTGAAGTTCAGGTTTTCTTCCACGACGAGTCGTGAGTCTGCAGGCTACGACCAAGAGGAGAGAGGTGCGACGGCTGGAAGTTGATCGCGACCCTGATCAAGTCTGAGAGCTGCCCGACTGTCTGCCCGTGATCCGAAGCTTCGACTTTTATCTATTTGGGTGTAATTCTTCTAATTATTATTATTTTGTTATTATCTGTCCAGAATTTTTAGGATGAACTCCATATTTTTATTTATTTCATGTTAGGAGATTATTATTGAAGGGAAACTATTTGGACCCTATATTATTTGTTTTAATCTTTTCTGATCAATTAGTTAATTGTGCTTAATGCTTTTGATTTAATTACTTGGATTTCTGAGTTGAGTAATTACCAGTTTGTGGACTATTTAATTTCAGAATTCATTAATTAAATTAATTGATTTTATGTGAAATTAATAATTGACATAAATTTGATAACTAGTGTGTGGAGAATCAAGTTTATGTGGTCTATTAATCTATACCAGTTTGTGGAGTGATTAATAGTCTAGGATTTTCATATTAATGCATCTTAATTTTAATCTTATCTGACGAATACTAGTTTGTGGGACTTTAGGTTTGATTTTAAGATAGTTTGATTTACCGGATTAAATAGTAGAATTACCAGTTTGTGGACTCTAGGATGTTAATCTTGTAAATTAATAACTTGGAAAAATTTCTAATCCATCTTTAAAGATTAAATTTATCTTTTACGGTTCAAATATTTATCCTTATCTATTTTCATCCTAAGGCCTAACTTCAACACCACTATATTATCTTTATCTTATTTTTTTTATTTTATTTCATAAAACCTCTTTCCAAAAATCCATGTTTTTCCTCTCTTATTAATTTATAAATCCAGATATTGAATTAATAATATTCCTCGTGGGTTCGACACTCTTACTCCTATTACTATATTACTTGAACGACTAGTGCACTTGCTAGCAATTTTATTTTGCTACATCATCTCATATGCATCAGATCATCTTCATACTTTTCAGCCATTTTCGCATTATGCTCATCCTAAAAAATTTAAATATTGTGTATTTAAAAAATAGTACACTAACATCAACAACCAAATGACCGTCTCAGGAGACTTACCAAAAGCCGGCGAGCAGTGGGCGCGACTAAATCGTTTGTCTTTCGGCTCTTATGTGTGGCCTCATAGACCACATGAAAGTCTACGGGATCGCATTTTTTCTCCTTCTACAATAAAGTTTCAAATTTGATAACATAAGTATAAGTCAAAAGTTTAATAAATTGAATTTATATGTAAATTACCATGTGCCGTCGATGCCCGTCAAATCGCATTGACCCCCCTGTGTGGATGTGGGCCTCGGGCTTTGAAAGACGGTTAACTCTTGCCTTTTCTGACTTCCACATCGTTCATCCGTCCTTTGTAAACATCAAATACTTACACTTTCAAAAACTATAAATGTAAAAAAATAATTTAAAAGTAAACATACTTACCACTTCCTACATAAGAACTCCCAAACCGAGCGCCTAATATGTCTTGGGCATCTTTGTATGTCCTGCTCCAAAGTGAGGCCGACGGACGTGACGACCTTGCGAAACTTGTATAATCGATTTCAGAGGCGTTTCGCAGCGACTTCCTCAAAAGCTCTCCGGATCATTCCTAAACTAAGATCCGGATGAAACTGATTTGCCTCGTACAAAATACGTTAAAACTTAGTACTTTTAAAATAATATAAATCCAATTATGTAACCCAAATAGAAGATCGTACTGTAAAGGCTCAAAAGATGCCATCCTGCACTTGAATTGGGACATCTTTCCAGAATCCTGCCCCTTCCGACAAGTGGGAAAGAACGAGAGCACTGATATCCCGCACGATACTAGCAGGTATGAAAGTGGTCCTGCCAATTACAAAGAAGAATTAATTTTCAACGATAACCAAAACTATAACAAAATTTGTACAACTTATTTACTTACGGTCGAGCAATATTATTCATAGTAATCGCCCCAGTATCGTGTAACTCTTCTTTATCACTCGAAGAGGAATCATCATCCGGTACAGCTGGGGTAGGCTGCGAAGGTCCGACATCATCTAGGGGCCCTAATACATAATAAATCATTAGTGTCATACCAAATTAAAGTTGTTGTAATTGATAGATGTACAGTAATGTTCTCACATTGATTGATGTGTACCGCAGCATGATCAGTGGCAGTCCGCTCATCTGAATGAATTAAGCCAAGTACTTGTGCTATCGGCGGCATAGCAACTAACATTATTAAAAAATAATTATTATAATTAATTGAGAAATGTCAATAACAATAAATATATCACCTGGCGTAAGATGTCGTTCGCCAATGCTAGAATGTGGTGAAGCATCTGGAATTCTCCAATGGCAAAAGCATCCTATTACAATCAAATCAGCAAACTTTCCTATAATTTTTCAAATAAAATGATTTCGTATTCTTTTCACATATGGGACAAGCAAGTTTACCTTTTGTGCTCCAACCACTCAACATTCCATATGCCAGAAAATCACTTATGGTCCACATTAATGCAACTCTCATAATGAAATTTTGCTTTTTACATTTGTCATAGGTAATCACGCCATCCTCCCACAACATCTTGAGTTCATCAATCAAAGGTCTTAAGTAAACATCTAAACTTTTACCAGGAGATCGAGAACCCGGGATCATTCAGGTAAACAATATATTCTCTCGTCTCATACACATGCTTGGAGGCAAATTATAAGGTGTCACAAAAACTGACCAACATGAATAAGCAGTACTTGATGAGACAAATGGGTTGAAGCCATCGGTGCAAAGTCCTAATCTAACATTGAGTGATTCTGCAGAAAAAGCCGGATGAAGTGTATCAAATCGTCTCCATGCCTCCGCATACGAAGGATGTGTAATTGAATTTTGATCATCACATGTCCCTTCTCTGTGCCACCTCATAAATGATGCAGTTTATTCAGAAAGAAATAGTCGTTGTAGTCTTGGAATAATCGGAATGTATCTAAATATTGTATTTGCCACATTTTTTTCGAACTTTGAGAATTTTTTTCGGCTTAAGTCTGGGCTCGCCACAAATAGAACAACTCATAAGTGAGTTGTTTTCCTTATAGTACAACATGCAATGATTGTGGCATGCATCAATTTTCTGATATTCCAACCCTAAATCTCTCATCAGCCGTTTGCACTTGTAAAAATATCCCGGTAATTTCTCTGAAGCTGAAAGCATACTTTTAATAATGGCAAGCATCCGGTCAAAATAACTTTCGCTCATATTAAATTCTAATTTTAAGTTTATTAGTTATGCCACTACAGAAAGTGTAGTTTGCTTCACGCATCCATCGAGAAGATTATAAAACTTAGATGCCGAAGGATTCGGGTCTTCTTCAATCAATGTTTCACTAACATTTTCTCCTAACATTGCATCTCGCATCATGTCCCTGTACGAATTGCTCGAGTCGCCCACAACGATATGTACATCCGTTGTTTCTTTAGCCCATCTTTCTTCGCCATGAAAGAACCAATTTGTGTACGTCAGTAAGAAACCGTTGTAATATAAATTCTTCTGCACATCATATCCTACTTTCCACTAATAACATTTGCACTTTCGACATGGACATAAGATTTCGCCATATGAAGAAGCAACACCTTCATTTTGATATGCCACATTAATGAATTCATCAACACCATCCTTATATTCTTCAGTTATGACGCCATGTTTATTCTTCCAACGATGAATTCAACTACGATCTGGCTTTATCATTTATGTAACGGACAACATTAAGCCATATGTCAATAAATTCGTGTACTTGAAATGTGTGATTTTGAGCTTACGAAGTTCAAAATCACATGTTTCAAGTACTTCATCGTCGAATCATAATCTCATTTTATCACCAAGAGGTTCTAGTAATTAAGTAGTATTTTATCACCAAGAGGTTCTATGTCAATAGTAACTAACTTAACAGCAATAGTTTCAAGTAATTAAGTAGTATTTAACTTGACATGCATTAGTAACTAACTTAACAGCAACAATTTCAAGTAATTAAGTGGTATTTAACTGAACATGCATTAGTAATTAACTTAACAATAATAGTTCCAAGTAATTAAGTAGTATTTAACTTCCATACATTAGTAATTAACTTAACATGGTGGTGGGCTCGAACCTTCTTAACCGGAGAGGGATGGCGATGGGCGGCGGGCGACGGCCGATGGAGGAGCGCGGTGGAGGCGGAGGGCAGCGGAGATGAAGGTCGGCGCGGTGGAGAAGGGCGGTGCAGGCGGCAGTGGAGGCGGAGGGCGGCGGAGGCAGAGGTCGGCGCAATGGAGGCGAAGGCGGAGGTCAGTGCGGTGGAGGACAATTGAGGCAGCGGTGGAGGCGGAGGGCGATGGAGGCGGAGGTCGGCGCGGTGGAGGCGGAGGGCAGCTGAGGTCCGCGCATTGGAGGAGGCCGGTGGAGGCGGAGGGCTGCGGAAGCAGAGGCGGAGGTCGGCGGTGGAGGGTGGCGAAGGTGCGCGGAGGAGGAGGGTGGAGGAGGAGGAGGAGGCGGACGTCGGCGCGATGGAGGAGGCGGTGGAGGTCGGCGCAGGGCGGCAGAGGAGGTGAGACGGTGGAGGCAGAGGAGGTGGAGGAGTCGATCGTCAACGTCGGGCGTCGGGCGTCGGAGGGGTAAATAGTAAACAGTGAAAACGAAGAAGAGGGCTTAGGGATTTTAAATTCTTTAGCATCTCATTCTTCCGCGACGCTACGTAGACGCTATATAGGTGCCCTATTGTGTCTCTAAGCATCTGTAGCGACATCATAGCGTCGCATTGGCGTCTACTAAGATTTAGCGTCTCAACATTGTGACGCCAGAGAGATGCTAATTTTTTTTCTATTTCTAATTTTCTATTATGTATGTAATTTTATTTATCAATATAGCATCTCATCGCATTGTGTCCCATTCCAGTTGTTTTATTCCCTTCTGACAATCTATCATGTATGTATATAAAATTATAAGTCTATATGTGTATGTGTCTAGAACAAAATTGTGTGTGTATATATATGTATATATGTCTACATGTGGGAGATTAAGTCACAATAATGTGTTTAACTATATGTATTATAAATATATATGTGTATGTATATGTCTATACATGTGCGAGACATATATAGATAACGTGTATATGTATACGTATTCCAAGTGTATATATGTATGCATATATTTATATGTGTGAGATTAAGTGATAATAATATGTATATGTCTACTTATTATATATAAGTATAAGTATATACGCGTATTTATACGTCTATACGTACCCGATTAAGCGAGTATGATAAAAAGTCGGCTACGACGGCGCCATACAGGCGCTATTGAGCCGTTGGAGGAGATTAGCGACCCCGTAGTGTCAAATTAGCGTCTCAACTTATTCGCATCTCAAGTGGGAGACGCTAATAGTGTCACCATAGCTTCGACAATGTCGGCGGCTCTAGTTGGACGGGAAGTTGACGCTATTGAGTCTCCAAAGTGATGCTAAAATGAGATAATTTATAGCAAATCACTCTCTTAATTCAACCACCATAATTTCATTATTAAGAATATAAAAATAATATATGCATAATTAAGATATATAATATATTGTATGTATAAATAACATATATAATATAAGTAACAAATTATATATTTAGGAACACTCCTATGATGTAAAATACATATATATGTAATCATGTAGTACATATATATAATATAGGTAATCATGTAGGAATACATATATATGTTGATAATACTAATATAATATTTAATTTATTTATTGATTAACATATAGTATATATAATAAATAGGGTTTAGGGTTTAAATATAAAACAAATAGCGATATAAATATAGATAACCTATATATAGTTGTCAAGTAATCACATTGGCGTCTACATAGCGTCTTTTAAGCATGTGACGCCAGATAGCGTCTCTTTAGAGCCGCATAGTGTGCGACGCGAAGTCAGCGTCGAGAGTTGTCGAGCGAGAACAGTGCTAGGTTCTCCCATGCATTTTTCGCTCCGTGGCGCGCAAGAATAGCGTCTACATAGCGTCTCCAAAGCATCTTAGTTAACATCTATTTCATGAATAGCTAAGAACATGCTAATGAGATGCTATTGAGAGACAAATAGCGTCTTATTATTGTGACATAATCTTGATGCCATCAAGGTGCTAGTGACGTCTATGTAGTGTCACTATGATATGCGACGCTAATCCACGTCATTAATCACCCATTTTTTTGTAGTGTCCAAGTTCTCAACATTGTTTTCTTCCACATCATCTTAAAAAAATATAAACGAAATGAGTTAAAAATCAAACTTGCCAATTATAAACATCTTACAAATCAATATTTTGAATTTTGAAACAAAAATAAAAAATACATTTACCTTCTTGCATATAAAGTTTTGATCCTTCCAAATCATTATAGAGCATCTTCTCCAACTCATCATAATCAAGAATTGAGCTTTCTTCCTCATCCATAATTCAAAATTCAGTCTTGTCCACATTTTCATAATCAATAGGATCAAGAAGTGCTTCTTGTTTAATAAGGGATCTACAAAATAATGAAACAATAATAAACATATAAGAGTTGTCAAGTTAAAGTTATAAAGGAAAAATGAACATACAAAAATTTTCATTTCACAACCTATTTTTCAAGCCCAAATTGTAATGCACATAGAGATTATTTAATCTTTGATGTTCTAACTTGTTTCTTTTCTTTGAATGAATTCTTTCAAATATACTCCAATTTCTTTCACAATCAGAAGACTTAAAAGACGAATTGCCAATTGTGACACTAATGGAGCACTAAATCCAAAACTACGCCACCATTGATCTGTCATAAAATTTACATAAAGAAAAAAGATTAAGTAATTATTAAATACATAAAATTAATGTACCAACATAATATAAAATATAAATGAATCTCACCGGGTCTCAACTCTTTAGCGGTTGCAATAACAAGTTGCTTGCCAAAATTGTGCAATCTATCTTGATACAACCAACTTTGTTTTAATACTTCAGTTTTTCGACTTGTAACAATTGTATCTAGTATATCAAGTTATCCTTTTTGAATTCTAGCTTGATGCAAAAGTTATTTTTGTCATAATAGAAAGTCAAATTAAAAAAAGATGCAGCACAATGAATATGTTTGCAAAGTTGGTTATCATTTTCGTGTAAGGTTTGTACAAAGTTTCCTTGTGCACAAAAGTACTCTTGATTGCCCTCTTTACTTTATATATGCCATCATACACATAACTAAGGGAAGGTCTATCATCTCTATCAACAAATCTTAATAAGCGTACGAAAGGAGTCACAATTTGCAGAATAATGCCACAATTATTCTAAAATCTACTATCTAACACAATATTAATGACCACTTTAGCTTTCTTTATTTTTGTAATATCTTGAATTTGTAAAATCTGAACTTATCACCAAAGTTTGCAAATCAATGCTTTTCAATGCAATGAAGGTTGTCGCAAATCGAGCAGGGCGCAAAATTTCTGTGGTATTTTTCTTAACCAAGCAAGCAAAAAGACATGATTATAAACAAACTTTGTTATCTTTCATGCTCTTTCAGTTAAGTAGTTCACAAGAGTCATTTTTCCAATATCTCCTAATATTAAATTCAAATAATGTGCAACACAACGAGACCAATAAATGAATGGATACTTCTCATTCAATTACCTACCAGCATCTTTATAATTTGAAGCATTATCTATAACTAAATATACAACATTACTTGGTCCAACAAATTCAACCAAATTAGCAAAAAAGTTACAAAGAGTTGTAGCATCCTTCACAATGTCAGAAGCATCAACTAATTTAACAAACAAATTCCTTTAGGAAAATAAATAAAAAAATTAATGAGTTGTCTATTTTTTTGATCCTGCCAACCATCTCCCATTATAGTACATCCAATTTTTGACCAAGAATTTCTAAATGTATCAACCACTAAGCCAACTTCCTTCTTAATATCATATAGTAATTTAGTTCTAATTACATGATAATTAGGACCTTTATATCCTAGACCAATAGCTGCAATGGCATCTATATAGACTGATAATAAACTGAATTTGCACAATTAAATGAAATGCAATAATCATAGAAGAACCTAGCGACAGCTAAATCAGCTCGGTGAACAACTTCTTTACCTACCAAGACACTTCTAATTGAAAGTTGTGCACCTTGAGTAGTTCTTAGAGAAAAAAACTATTTACACTTATTTCTTTTCCTTTCCTCTTGACTTCGCTTGAATTCTTTGTGGCAAGTGCAACTTGTTCTTGTACACCTATCTCAACTTGCTCACTAATATTTGTTTTTTCATTTTCTTCATGTGCTCATTTTTCTGATGTAGCTACATATTTCAAATGTTTTCCAAGTCGATACTTGGCTTCATAACTAACTTTATGATAGTGCCTCTCCTTTTTGTTTCTAGCAAGATGTAATTTTATTCTATATATTTCTCCATCTTTTTAATTTTTTTCACAATACAAGCATTTCAATGATCTTTTTTTTTCTATACATCAAAATAAATCTGATAATTCTCACATGCAGGATCCGTCTTCAATCTTACTGCTCGAGAGCTTAAGGAAGCTAATGTAGTGCTATCGGTTGTAGATTGTGTTTGAGATTGTCCAATCGGTGTTTGAGATTCACCACAGCTACTCCCTCCTGATGTCATTTCTTGAAAAATAACAAATAATATAATTATATATGTAAAACATTAATTGATCAAAAATTAAACTTAAAACCACCCTTAATTGAGGTGCGACCTAATTGGGCAAATGTCACACCTTTGACCGTGCCCTGGCTGGCCAAGACATGGGCAAAGGGCGCCATGGCTGACCAAGGCACGACCAGGGTGTGCCGTTTGCCTTGGCCAGCCAAGGTGGGCGTGCCCTGGTCGGCCAAGGCATCACCAAGGCGTGCTGTGGCGGGCCAAGCGCCACCGAAGGCTTGCCTGGCCGGCCAAGAGTGGCCAAAGCTTGCCCTGGCTAGCCAAGGCGTGCCCTGGCCAGGGCGTGACCAAGGCCGGCCAAGGGACAAGATCGACGACCGGCCAAGGTATAAGATCGAGAAAGGGAGAAACTCACCGGATCGAAGGCAGCAGTCGCCAGATCATGTGCACATCACCGGATCGAAGATAATGGTCACCTGCGTGTCGCCGGATTGTATATGTGCATCGCCGGATTGGATCACTGGACCATGTGCACATCGTTGAATTGAAGGCAATGGTCGCCCGCACATCGACGGTCGCCGAATTGTACCTGCGTGTCACCGAATGTCGAACACCGAATGCCGATCGCCGGATTGTACTTGTGGATCAAAGGCTATGGTCTTTGGATGGTGCAGCGTGCGCACGTCGCCAAACGCCGAAGTCCAAAATGAAAGAAACGAATGAAAAATGAGAATGACAAAACGGAACCTGAAGGAGTGAGCCGGCCCTAACTTCAAATTTTAAATGTGAACCGGACGGGTCATAGAAAACCAGTGGGTCTACCGGTCAAACTCGATATTTGACCAGGTTTGACCGATTCAACGCGGGCCAAAGACTATTCTAGGTCTAGACCGACCTAAGACCTCTTTTGATGGCCGGACACCGGTCTGATCGGTCGGATCGGGCTGTGTTTCAAATCACTGGTTGAATTTGGGCCACCCCTCTTTCCATTAAGGTGGCCATGTTAGCTGCTTCATTCAATGTGAATCATCTTCCTCAGAGAACTTTCGGTCTAAGTCTAGGATGAAGGACATTAATGAAGTTTCCTCATCATCGTTGGGTCTCTACTTCCCAAGTCGATTGAACTTAATCAAGTTTTCTGACACCGTTATATTTCTCCTGGGTCAGTTGCAGGAACTCTTGACATTACAAGCTTCTTTTGTAGGCTGGGCATAAATATTCCTCACAAACCTTAAAGTCTGCCCAAGGGATCTCTGTGATAGCAGGGAACACCACATTCTTCGTGGTGCTCCACAAATATGAACCTGCTTATAACAAACGAGATATTCTTCCTTTCCACACAATCCATGAGCCGGAAGGACTCTTCTCTGGCATTCAACCACCCCATTAAACTTCAGTTTCAAAAATTCTTGGATGGAGCTCCCTCCCAAGAGGCCCTGTTACTGATCGGAGTGCATCATTTGATTCCCCAATCCTAAATTCTGCTAGGAGTCCTCTCGTTGTGAACCAATGTCGAGATTACTCTTTTGTGCTGAGATTATTTAATAGTAATCATATACAGGGCAAGGTCATGTATTTAATAAGACAATTATGAATCAAATTAAATTATACTCCACTTACTTGAAATAGCATGATAGTTGTTCGTGATGGTTGCACATAAATCATTAATCTACGAACCTTTTTGCTTTGACACCAATCGTAACATCTCCAAATTTTGCCCTTCTGCACGTGATCATTGGCTTTATTTGGATCGACACTTTGTCCACTGGGCTTTCTTTATGATTTTTCATTTATGTTTTTTATTTATGAAAAAATCATAGGGGCCGTGGAGCTCATTTTTTATTTATGATTTTTTTATTTATATATTTAATTCATAAGTTATCCATTTTTTAATTATACATATAATAATTTTTATATTAAATTTCATACTTTTCTATCACATTAACTAACTTTAATTTGGTAAATTTAAAATTTTAGTAGTATATTTATATTTAATATTTTTATGTTAATTTTAATTTATTATATATATTTTAAAATTTAATTATATAAAAGTAGGACTTCAAAAAAATCATTCAAAAAGATTTGTTAGATTATACTTTTATGTTTTAAAGATAGCTTTAAGGTGGATTTTTTTAATTTAAAAAATTGGCTCGAAAAATAGTGAAATTATTTTTAAATCAAAAATTCGACCCGACCCTATCTAATTTCACCCCAGTGATTACTTGATTTTGCAACCTAAAGTGATGATTTTGTAGAATTTTACTGACTTTTACACTGCTCATTTTTAGATTTTAGATTCTGCTCGATACATTAAAAAAATCAATCTACTAATATTTGATACACTTTTGAAAACTAAAATTTAGAATAAAATATTATAAATTAGACCACGCAATGGGCCGTTTGTGGGCCGTCTTCTGCTCAATTTTATCATTTTTTTGGTAATGCGTTTATAATTTTGTTTTGTTTTCTTCTCATCAGCCTTCCCATAAAAATCTTCCAACGATTGGCCCGCGTTGGAATATAATTTTTATTTTTGTGTAGTTCGATGTTGGCGGTGGAGCTGCTCGTAGGCGGAGCAGGTCTCCGTCTCCGACTTCCGGCGACCCCTTGCGCCGGAGACCGCCTCCGGCAAAGAGCGCCACCGTCCACGTTTCGCCACGTCGGTTTCCACGGCAAGTCTCTCGCGCCGATCGCTGTCCGGTCGCCCTCGTTCGAACCCTTGCGTCCTCTCCTCCTCCCCCCTGCCAGAGCCGCCGCCGGTGGACCCGTTCAGGTATTCCCTTCTACCCATGCTTCTTACTTTGCAACTCTTCTTCAGCTTCTCATTTCGATGGTTCGGCTTCTCTATAAATTTGGTCCTGTTTTCGTAGTTGTAAGCACTATGCACAAGCAGTTGTTAGATATGTTAGATTGAGTAAATTTCTGAGTGTTATTAGATGTGCTGCTCTTATTGATCTGAGTAACTGCAATGCTCTTCCATTGTATACTTGAGAATGGTACAGTGGTCAAGTATTTGAGTTTGCATTTCGTTACCAATGCATAGTTCTGCACCACTTGATGGAATGCATTGGATTCTGTTGAGTATGAAATTTCGTGTGTAGCTTGTATCTGATAGAATTATGTAATGCGTGTGCTGGTAGCTTGAATATCTCAGAATTTATATACGTATATATGCATGAGGATGAAGATAAGTTCATTCTGTTGTCAGGGGGATGATACTGGAAGCCAGCATTCCAGGGATGTGGACTTTAAGCCCTCTATTTGGGTAAAACAATTGTTGGACTTTGCAGTCTCAAACTTTCTTCCAATAGGTACAAAATTCCTTGTTGAATCTGGCTTTTATAATATCAGCATGATCACACTGATTTGGCTTTACTAGTAATCAATAAAGGAAATCAAGTTCATGATGAACAACGTAGTGCAACTAAATATCTAATAGCAATATCATCTAAGCATTACAATGTTCTTTCTGGTGAGTTTTTTTTTTTCTATTTTAGCTCAGGGTTCATCTTTGTTCCTCTTGCTACAGGTCATGCTTAATAGAAGAATATACACCTAATGTTATTCTTTGTGAGAAGATTTCATGTCTCTAATTCTCAATATAAAAAGAAAAGGAAAACAAGAGAAATCAGTATGCTATTTTTACTTTTATTGTTTCATGTATTAAATTTGACGATTTAGTAATACCATCAATTGACTAGTATGCAACATGCCCTTCAGCTCTCTAATTGTTCTTCTCCTTTCCTTTTCTTTAAGCTCTTGTAAGTGGAGTAATTCTCGGACTCCTGAATCCTCATGTTGGTTGTGTTGCTCACAAGTACTCATTATCAAAATTTAGCACTTGTGGAATCTTTTTTATATCAGGTGAGGCATAAGTTTTCCTGCATTTATTTATATTGATGTCTAAGCCACATGTGCTTTTTTATCATATAGTTTTCATGCAGGTCTTACATTGCGTAGTGGGGATCTTGGTGCAGCCATAGAAGCTTGGCCTGCGGGGCTTTTTGGGCTTGTATGTTTTTCATTAATCTTCTGTTATTGCAAAAGGTGTAAATTCCATGGTTTTACATGCTCAAAGAATGAATGACTGTCAAAAACCCTTTCCTTCGTAAAAAAAAATTGCATAAATTTTTATATTACTTTTTCATGCTATCAAACATCCTTTTCATCAATTGATGTCTTTCTCATTCAATTGCTTTTGTATTTTTTTCTCAGTTGACTGGACATCTAGTGATTAGTTTATTGGTTACATCATCATATGATTAATCTGATGGGTTCATATGAAGTCATTGATTGTTGTCAGCTTTCTAATTTGAAGTATGAAAATGTTGAGAATGATGCAAGGACATTAGAATAACTAACAGGCACTTAATTGCTCAATTGAAATAAGAGAAATTTATTAATAAATTTTTTTTGAGTACATAGCTCTTTATGAACACTGAAGCAAGCATTTTGATGATTGCTTGTCTCTTAACTCTTAATAGTGTTCCAGAATTTTATATCTAACAGGATAAAACAACAAAATGTTGTGATATATCCAAAATTAGTGAAAAGCAACTATAAACTTCAATGTTCATGCATGATTTGGCTCATTCAAGAGAAAGATACATAGATTATGTCATCGAACTTCCTGCACATCAAAATCCATGAAATCTAAGTCTTTGTTTTCCTCGAACAAAAAATATCTCATTAACACATGAGGAGCTATACTTCTCAGACACCTGACAATCCATCCATAAGAGTAGATGAGTATTTGGCATTAATGCTTGAAAAGCGAGACTGAAATAGGGTTCATCCACTCCATCGAGATATCCCAGCACATCAGCATCACTTCATAGTTTCAGTTTTTATGGGAAAGTCCATTAATTACACTTCTGGCATTGGCTTCAATGTTTTTAAGGACTCCATGCTAGATGTGGGAAGAAGCATAGAAAATATTAACAACTTTGATTCATAATTATTTGAAGAAGCATGTTTTTCATTTAAGCACAATATTTTACAACTCCATCAATCCCATTTTTAGGGGTTTGTTCCTGAAGTGGGAAAGCTGCACAAAATAATGATCTAAACCAGGCATAACGAAAAATATCTAAATCGAAAATATGAAATGCCTTAACACAATTTAAAGAAAGATCCCTAAGAAAACAATTTAAGTATAGATACATAGAAAATATCTTTTATGTTAACATATATTAACACACAATTCGAAACAAAATATAATTGAAAACTCATAGAGTTCTTAGTATATGTTTTTTTATGATGCTAATTCCGCAACTCTACCTGATGCTTACAAGCTTGGACTTTCATCTCCTTTTGCCATGTAGGGTTCAATTTTGTTATTCACTCCCTTTCTTTCAAGGCTTATCCTACAAATCAACCTAGTGCCACGAGAGTTGGTTACTGGTATGTAGACAAAAATATTTAGGCCACAACTTCTTAGTCTTTCTTCCCCCTCAAAAAAAAAAAAAAAAAGAAACTTAGTTTTTCTTAACTTTTGAAGTTTTCTGTCGTGTCCTTTCATGATTACAAATATTCTTTAACAGGATTAGCTATATTTTGTTGTATGCCAACGACCCTGTCCAGTGGGATTGCATTGACTCTAGTAAGTTCTATTTTTCCCTAACATCCATGATTAATCACATTGTACTCTTTTCAGAAATTTTACTAAGAGGCACAAAATAACATAATTGTGTTGATGCAGCTTGTAGGAGGAAATTCTGCCCTTGCCCTTGCCATGACAGTGGTCTCTAATTTGCTAGGAATTATCATTGTATGTACTTATTCTCTAAATACGTGACAAGATGCAGTTTCAATTTAGCAGCAGCGACATGTTTTTTTGGAACCAGTAAATGAATTATCTGTCTTGTCTTTGCATGGACTTCTTCTCAGAAGGAAAGTTGACAATAGTCTTTAACTTTTTTTAGGGGAACTGTAGTTTAAAATTAACCAATCCTACTTGCTGAATATTGGGTATCCCACTATTGATTGTTGTTTATTTTCTCATTTGTTGAGGGTCTTTTATTTCCTCCTTTGGTTTCTTTTCTTCAATTTTTTTCCTTTTCTATGACGATGAGGAAGTGTAAAATAAAGGACTCGTTCATATACATTTATACATTACTTTCTTTATCTGAATGTTGCCTCAACCTCAATCTGCTGACTCTCAGGTTCCATTCTCACTCTCGAAGTTGATAGGTGCAGGGGCTGGTGTACCTGTGCCTACTGAACAATTATTAAAGAACCTTGTGACTACCCTTTTGGTTCCTCTTATCCTTGGAAAGGTATTAAAAAAATGTTGAACATGGCACATTGTTTTTCTTTTTGTGTTTTGTTTTGGAATAATGCCTCAAATTCTGAAGTACAAACTTGTCTGTTGCACAGTTTGTGGCATATTTGGAAGCAGTCTATATAACAAATTAAGTGTTGATTGACAATTTTTTTGAGGGGGTAAAAGATGACTATGGAGATTCCGTAGTCATCCATTATAATTTTTTTATTGATTATGACCTAACTATTGATCATGACCAAATTTGTGTAGTCTACCCAACTATTGAATATGGCCACGCTAGCTTCAGTTTGTGGCAGTATAATTACTCACTAGTGTTTGCCTTGAGAGGTATCCGTGGTTATTGGAAGAATCTGAAAACTTGCATTGGCAGAAGTCATCCTATCTCTGCACTTTAACTTGTTCCTCTAGTTGCTTCTTGGATAAAACAGATTACAATTATTGGAGGTTTTGCCTCTGCATGGTATTGTTTTGTAAGGTTTTTTCGTATTATGGAAATTAATCACTTTTGTATTCCTTAGTTAGACCATATTTCCAGTTCAACGTGGTTGATCATCCTCTTAGTTCAGTGTGGTCATTGCTTTGTAATGCATTCATTCCCTCTGCAACTAGCTTAAGTAAATGTGAGCCCTTCTTTGGGCTTCCACCTAGACATGGGATGTTTGCATCCGTCTCCAATTACTGTTCCTCTCTAAAGGTCAGATTCTACCATTAGAAATTACAAAGAATCTAATAAAGTATAGAAAGAAATCATATTACCTACAGCAAACACAAAAGTCGAAAATCAGTTTGCACCTGAAAATACAATTTTGATAACCTATGAGTATCTGTTAGGAAATTTTCACTAATACCTACCTGGAAAGTCTATATTCACCCTATTGTTTCTGTTCTGAAAACATGTCCTCAACCACTATGAAAATGTAATATATAACAACCTAACAGGACAAACATTATGACCACCAACAACAACAACAACAACAACAACAACAACAAAGCCTTATCCCACTAGGTGGGGTCGGCTACATGAATCATACGACACCATTTCGTTGATCCATGTTCATGAGATTCGACAAACATTATGACCCTAGTGAGAAAAATCCTTGGTATGGATCTCATAACAGTCTTATGCATCATTGTTTAAAGAGAAAGGATGACTGCCAACTTGTATCCAATTCCTAGGATAATATCAAAACAGGTCAATATTATATATCCAGACACATGATAATTTGACAATACATACAGTTTGAAAATAGAAAAAAACTTATCCTTGTATTGTCACTGCTGAACCATTCTGAAGAAAGATATTGCAAAACTTTTAATTGCATGCTTATGTGTGTATGATACTGATATTTTTCATCAAATAAGTTATCTGGGACTTTTCTTTTTGCTTAGCATATTATCTGGTGAGTCTATGATCATGAAGGTAGTCCCATAACTTAGTAACCTTATTGTTATCCATATATTGAATCTAACTCCTTTCAAAATAGATACTTGATCTAAAGTCATATGTTTGATTTGTTTGCCTCAAAATGCGGTCTGTTTATGTATAGAGGAACTCATATTTACTTGTTTCAGGTTATTCGTGATTCGTCGAAAGGTATGTCTTCACTTGTTTAGATCATATCATATGTCATATTGTTTTGTCAAATGTACTAAATTTCATGGAATTCCATAATGCCCATTCCTAGAATGTACTAGAACTGGTCCTGAAATATAATAATCAGTAATCTTTTGTTATGGTAAGCATGTAAGTTCAACAGATGATTAAATCTCTATAATATCTCTTTGTAGGTTTGGGAGATTTAGTGGATCGGAATCGTAGATCTTTCTCAATGATTAGTGCTATACTTCTTAGCCTGGTTAGTGTCAACTCCATGTTGTATGTTGTACATTCAATGGCTGTTGGTGCTTTCATTTGATATATGGAAAGTAGTACATGGCAATTTTACTTATGTTATCCTTCTCGATCTTTAATTGTTAAAACTCTGTCAAATATCATCTCTCTTTAGAAATTATTAATTTGTTATTAAAGGCGACTATCAAGATAATTGTGAATGGTTCAGAGTGAAGTATCATGATGGCAGGAAGTGAGAAGTAATCGCTTGTTTCATTACATATCAGACAATATTTGTTTCTTTTTCCCTTTTACTTCATTTTCTGTATCATAGGCTAAATAACTCAAAGTAATCCATTTCTCAAAATTTTTATGGCATATTAAGTTGTAAATCAATTTTTCATGAGTGTAACTAAATTGAATTCGACATATATAAATTTAATTTGCCATAAGACAGTATTCATATGCTGAAGCTTTTAAGATATATTCAATGTATGTGTAACTACATTGTGTAACATCTTCATATGATCCATGGATTTCAAATTTTTATTTGACACTTATAATCTCTTTTTTTATGATGAGGCTGAAGGAAAGGGTATAATTATCTTTTTTATGAAACAACTGATATGAAGATGTCACACCTCCATGAACCCCTTTTTAAGATACTTGGACAATCTGACATTGCATCTATTTGTAGAATAAATGTTACAGGGAAAGAGGGTGATTAGCCTTTATATGCTTAACTAATTGGACTTGAATACGGCTGGTGCATTTAGAACACTTTTAAATACGCATGGACTTCACATGTAATGATAGATTAAGGGACACTTTCTGTAAAGTTACGGGACAAGATTATCTTTTTTGAAATGCAATGAACTAAACATGATTGTTGGTACAAGCTTAGGAGAAAATTACTAATAAAGAAGAATGATAATGCATTGCTAATCAAAGATATCATCACAAGAATTGGTCAATCCGATACTTTTATATGAACTTTGTTGTTCAGATTGATGTTTGAGACCATTAATGCAAATGCAATAGGATCCCCGCTATTCCAAATGATTACTTGTGGCCTCACTAGTATTAGATAAAATGAATAGATGGTGGTAGCTTACTATTAATGTTTTGTAATGACATTAAGAAGATAACTTTCGAAGTAGAACGAAGAAAATTTTCACAAAATACCGAATTACATCCGTTTCAAAAATGGTAAAAGAACAATCACATTCCAACTTTGGCTTAGTAGTTAAGATCTTGAGATTCTAGAGTAAATTTTAGAATGATCATCCAACTTAATGAGTATTTACAAAATGGTCACCCAATTTCATTTTGTGATCTCATGGTCATCGAACTTGAGAAACCTTTCAGTCACGGACATCACAATAAGTTATTGGCTGTTTTCCGATGGATCACCTACGTGACACTATGTCAGCATTTTCTCTTTCATCCACATTAGATTTAAAAAAATGCCACTCCAACATTTATCTCTCTACTCCAACTTAATTTTGTATCTATATGGTTATTCAAGTTTTCAAAAGTTTTAGTCAACAACAACAACAACAACAACAAAGCCTTATCCCACTAGGTGGGGTCGGCTACATGGATCATACGACGCCAAAATAAATAATAATAAATAAATAAATAATGAAAAAAGTTGTTATAAAGATCATTCTCTCTCTACTTAAAATTTAAAATGATAACGAAATAAAATAAATAAAAAAGGGAATAGCCTCAAAAAGGGGCTATCAACTATTGCGCTCCTCTATTCTCAACGAGAGGTGGCAACCCCTTTTTGGGGCTGCTGCCCTTTGTTCAACTTTTTCAAAAGTTTCGGTGGCTTCGTCATTAAAAAAATTAAAAAAGAGAAAAGAAAAAAGAAAAAGAATTAAAATATGATGTGGAGAAGAAGAGAGAAAATGCTGATTTGTTGCCACATATGCAATGATCGTGGTTGAAAAGTCTTTGAAGTTCGATTATCATGATGTTACAAAATGAAGTTTGATGACCATTTTGTGGATACTCACTAAGTTAGATGTCCGTTTCTGAATTTACTTTGAGATTCTACTACATAGTTCTCAGAGATCAATTGTTTGAGCTTTGAGCCACATGAGATCTTCTTAGAGGTGAACCAGAAGAGATGCAAAAAACATTTAGGTTAGAAATTATTGTCTTACTCAATTGATGTGATCAGCCAAAGTTTTCTACCAGCAGGTTAGATGGGTCAATAAGAAAGTTAAATACTCTTGTCACCAGAAAAAAAAATGAGAGAAAAAAATTAATATGCTCAATATGGGTAATTTTGTTGACTTTTGTTCTGTTTATACACACAATTATTCTCATTGATACATATTGCACAAGTTTCTCAATGATAAAATACAATGTTTTACTTATTCATTTAAGTAATTGTTTCCTATCCTTGATTTCTTACGTCTCTATAATGTATTCCAGGTGCCATGGATGCAAGTCAGCAGATCAAGATCGCTGCTCTTAACAGTTGAACCATCAGCTTTTGCTATAGCAATGGGACTGGGAGTGTATGCTGTTAAGCTGTCACAAGTTTTCTCCCATCTTTTTTGTTTTTGTTACAGCTCACATGGACACTTATCTATAGCCCATCAAATATAACACAGTAATTGGAACTACTGTCTTAACTATGTACTATCCAAAAGATAAGATTTCTTAACCATGGTTGTGAGATTTATTGTTGATTATCATTTTCCATAGGCATTAAGGTTTATTTCTCATTTTTAATAGGCTTGAAAATGGAAAAATGCATCACTAGTCCTTCTAAAAAAAAAAGAAAGAAAAGAAAAGAAATAAAAAAGAATGCAAATAATATTTAGGACACAGCATATTGCATCATCATTTTCGAATAGAAAGATCATATTTATTGCTCTTCTGAAATTTATAAAAGAACTCTATTCTGGTTTAAAACGCAAAATGTTTTCAATATTCTCTTATCTACTATATGGTTAAACAAATCATGTGTAGTAGACACTCCTTCGAAAAATGTTTCAGACATTAAGAAAAATCTACTTTTTGTGAAAACAAATATTACTGATGTGTATTTTGAAACAAGTTTAGGTCCACATCAAAATGATTATTATCTATTTATTCTTTTCTTGACTATTATTCTTCTTACCACTATGAATGATAGTAACAAACTTTTGAGATTCCTCTAAAGAAAATATGGAGAACAGTTTTGGCTATTACTAATCTTGTCCAAGTAGTTGCTTCATGACTCTGTGACTGAAAGATGACATATCATCAAATGTGTCAAGTTGTACACTACCTGTGATTTCATTGCATCATAACTAGAAAAGTAAGTAAATCTTTCTGAAACGAAGCTTATATGTTTATTTTCTTTATTCAGTATTCTACATGTCATGCTCTTGGTCTTCAATGGCGTTGCTGTCCAGAGCCTGTCAGTTGTCTCTCCAATATCAGTTTTTGCAAAGAAAGAAAATACACGTGCTGTCATATTGGTTGCTAGCCAGGTTAGTTCCATAATTCTTTTAAATAAAGATTTATTTCACATGCGTATTTAATAATGCTGATTTTTCATTTGTTGATATTTTTTCTTTATAAAGTTAAATTACTCGGGTTTGTGGTAGCGCATGAGTCATATGGGCAACTTGGTATAAACTATAGGATTATTTTCATAAACCTCCCTTAAACTATCACGATTTTCTGCATTTAAACTCAAACTAGGAACTTATTTTTTTGTATTCCTAAACTATCACGATTTTTTCACTTTAGTCTTTCCGTCTACTTTTATTACGTTTTCCGTTACTTTTGATTTTTCCAATTTATGAAAAGACTAAATTACCCCTCCCTCCATAACATATCAAATAATAAATATAAAAAAAAATCAGGGTGAAGGTAATTTAGTCTTTTTCATAAATGACATTTTTTTTGTTTACCACTTTAATTTTCCAACATTTTTTTTATTTTTATATTTGTTATTTCATGTTTTTATGGAGGGAGGGTAATTTAATCTTTTCATAAATGGAAAAAAGTAAAACTAACGGAAGATGTACGAGAAGTGACGGGATGTCTAAAATGGAAAAGTCGCGATAGTTTAAGGATCCAAAAAAACAAGTTCGTAGTTTGGGGTTAGACGTGGAAAATCGTAATAGTTTAGGGGAAGTTTATGGAGTAACCTTAAACTATAAATGAAAAAGGTTAGGTGCCCCAACTGTCATAAGGATTCAAAATAAATGTATAGCTCGATATCAAACAAGTTCAACTTTGCTTATGAAAATGAGGGTATCAGCATGAAAATTCAACATTTTCTTTTGATGCACTTTCTTTACTTTTCTAATTTTATCTTGTGAACCATCACTAGTATGGTCATTCTTCATGTGCTTTCCATTATCTTGATCCTCCAATGGCGGATTCTGTTTTTTTTATGACTGATCCCATGGTAGATTCATTTGCTGCTTTTACTGATGAATATAGTAAATGTAGAGAAGAAAAATATAATCCAACTTTTAACCTCGCCAACACTGTCCGCAGAAAACACTGCCTGTACTAGTAGCTGTTGTAGAACAACTTCAGGGAGCACTGGGGGAATCAGGATTGCTAGTCCTCCCATGTGTTGCTGCACACATTATACAGGTGACGCCAATTCACATTGTTCACCCACTCATTTGATATATCGTTGTTTCTCATAGTTTGCATTGGAATCTCGCTGCAGATAATAATTGATTCATTTCTCGTAAATTTTTGGCTCGGGAAGGATCGATCTGTCAAATTGTAGTCACTGATTCTTGCCAAAATTCTGAAAGGTGAAATGGATCAAAGAACTCTGGTTTATCTCTTTGTATTTTTGATCTGTTGGCATGTACACTCAATTTCAAATGGAACAGGATCTCTATCCTCGTTGTAATCAGGACTGAGCACTTACCCACTTCTCTCAATGGAGGAAAGAAGTTAGTTCCCAAAATGGAAAGTTAAAGATCACAACTCTCCTGACACTGACCTTCCTTCTCGTTTGGTGATTCATACCGTAGGTATTTGTAGACAATTTGGTGGTACAGTGAGAGGAACTTGAGATTGAGAGGAGTGTATGAATCTATGTCATTCCTACTAGAAGAACAATTCGCACAGCAATGACACAATTCCTACTGGTAGTACAATTGGCACATGATGTTTCATTGCTTTGGCAACACCATGAAAGGAATGTTCCAATTGTTAATGTTGTGACTTTATTATGAAATAAAAAACACTTTTTTAGAAGAAAAATTGACAAAATGTGTTCACAATCAAAAGTCTATATATGGCAATGTTTGGTTGGTCTCTTCGATTTTGTCAATTGTGCATGGTAGTAGTTGTGCGAATATGCCCTCTGCTTTGAGAGAGATGAGGATTATATATTATTTAAAAGATGAATGCATTGCTCATCATTTTTTCATACCAAATTTTTGTCCCCGTGTCTTAACCTGAGGCCACATGTACATGAGATTGCCATGAGCCTTGTTCTGTACCTACCCCCAAAAAAGTAGTTGGTTTTCGACTGGTAGATTTAAATTCAAAAGCATCAATTTTTTCCTTTGATTAAAAACAAATTTATGATCTGATAGAAACATATGAACCAAGAAAGCATGATGGCAATCAAGTTAGTGACTAATAAATAGTCTTCTAACAGAATAAACTTATTCTTTTTTTTTAATACAGAATAAACTTATTCTAGACCAGCAAAAAAGGAACCTTATTCTATCAATTGTCTCGGGTTCCTTTTCTTGTGTGCTATCACAATTTATGCTCGCATAATATTAGTTTGCATTAATTTTACGCATTTCAGTTTTTTTGTTATAGATGTTAATATTTTTTTTTACTTTTTTCTGATTTGTTTAATAGTTAGACGGAAAAGAAAAAAAAATTAAGGCTGGTAGAGCAGACGATATGACGTGCTAGGAAATACGAAGAGGTGACATGTTGGAATTAGAGAAGGGTTGGAAAAAAAAAACAAAATATTGTTATTCGGAAGAGGAAAAAAATTATTGAAAAAGTTTATTTTTAATGCTCAGAATTAATATTGAAAACATAGAATTATCAGTAAAGGAAATAGTCAAGAATTCAGGATGAATTATAATCCTATTTGATTTAAGATTCTAAATATTTATACAAAATTTTAATCGATATAAGAAATAATTTGATTAAAAAGGAAAATTAGGCCTATAAATAGAAGTGGGAATTGGCAGAAAATATTCTATCCGAGATAATGGTAACAATACTATATCAGAATTAAATATTTGTTTGGAAGTAATAAAAACAATAATAGTAGATTAAATAATAATAATATTTTTTTTCTAAACAATAAGTATATTTGTAATTACTTTTAAATTCTATTCATGCAGCGGCATGGGAATATAAATACTCCTCGCCTCCATAAATACTCCCTTCGCCCCCTCGAGCGCAACGACACAACGCAGCGCGGCTAAATCCGCAGTTAAACACTCTGTGGATCGATCAGGCGATTCGTCGAGCCCCTCCTCGTCTTCCTCTTCCGCAGGACGCGATCATGGTCGAGAACGGTTTCATCGCGCGCAAACACTTTTTGTCGCAGTCTCGTCGTCCTCCTCTCACAGAGTCTTTTCCGCTTCCGCAGGTGATTCCTCGCTCTCGGAGTTCCTCGCCGTCGCCGTGGACGCCGCGAAGAGCGCAGGAGAGGTGACCTTCTGAAACGCTTTCTTGCTTCCTTGTGATCTTCTGATCCGAACCACCGGTTCTAATCTTTGGTTTGCCCCAGGTTATTCGCAAAGCCTTCTACCAGACGAAGCATGTTGAGCACAAAGGGCAGGTTGCCCTTTCCTCGCCAAGACTTGCTTTTTTTCTCGTTCCTTCGTTTGCCCTCGCAGATTTAACTGATAAAAGTAGTGCCATTTGCCGACAGGTAGATTTGGTGACGGAAACTGACAAGGCGTGCGAAGAGCTCATATTCAAACAACTTAAGGAGCATTTCCCTGAACACAAGGTGCGTCTGTTTCGTTGGGATTACTGAATTGTTGTAGCTTTGATAGTTCCATTGTCACTGGGGTCTCCTCATCATACGGCCTGCTGAATTTTTGCTTCTGTTACAGTTTATTGGTGAAGAAACCTCTGCTGTATTTGGCACTGATGAGTTGACTGATCATCCTACATGGATAGTTGATCCACTTGATGGAACTACTAACTTTGTTCATGGGTACTATATCAACAACAGTGTTGTCCAATTTTGTTGCTCTTTTTTTTTCTTTTGCCTGCTTTTTTATGGTGATTGTATATTGATACAGGTTTCCTTTTGTCTGCGTCTCTATTGGTCTTACTATTGGGAAAATCCCAACCATAGGAGTTGTATACAATCCAATTATTGGTGAGGTAAGAAATATTCTCAGTTCAAGCTCCATAGGCATTGCATAGATACTGTTGTCATCTTTAGTAATTCATGGAGTTTGGAAATTTGTCTCTGATGTGTGTATGCATGTTTTATTTAGTTCTACAAATTAAACTAAAAGCAGAGCCCTAGAGTTAATATATATAGGACAGTCAGTATATTATCATACAAAAATTTGGACCGGTTTGTGCATATGATTTTTTTTTGCTTGTAAACCATTAGAAACTAAATAAACATATTTGGATGCGGCGTTAGTGGATAAGTTACTTATCAGTTATCAAATGATATTAACATGGTTTAGTTATATCTTCAGAATTTTGACCAACACACGTCTTAGAAGTTTAATGTTCCAAAATTTGTAGATTTATGTCTATATAATAGCACATATTTAACAGATCTTAGTGACAATATTTCTTGTATAACTTTGGATTAATTTTTTTGGTTTATATCTGTCACCATCTTTACAAATTGTCTTTTATGTCCTTGATTAATCATATGAAATACAAAATTGATTTTCATTTATTCATTTATGACAATGAACTAAACTTGTGAATGCTGTCATTGTAGCTGTTTACTGGCGTTCTTGGGCGAGGTGCTTTCCTAAATGGAACTCCTATAAAAGGTAAATTGTGCAAGGAGAATATAGAACGACTTTAAAAAATGATATTACTCCAAGTCATTCGTCACAAATAATATTTTAGTAGAAAAACACTAATAATCCAACACTTTGCAGCTTCATCCCAAAATGAGCTTGTGAAGGCTCTTCTTGTAACAGAGGTGTGTGGTACTTGCTTGATGATTTTTTTCCTGTTTGCATTTTAATGTCAAGCAGTTACAATCAACAACAACAACAAAGCCTTATCCCATTAGGTGGGGTCAAGCAGTTACAATCATTAGCTTATAATTTGAAACACCACATATTTTTCTGATCATGCCATATCAATCTTCAACAAGAGAGCTGTTATCTCTAAAATAAAAGATAGCTTATGTAGTGAGCATTCCTTGGATAACGTGGATTCGTATGCATATGGTCATTCTCGCTTTTGCACATGTATTTCCAAGGTTGGAACCTGCAAACTCTTGGTCACCAAAGTAGAAATGTAATCGTTGTACTCAGGCTCATTCTACTTGACTAGGAATGGTCTTTACATTTTCCCAAGAAATTGCCTTAGTATACTTGTATCATAATTTTCTTTATAGGTAATTTTTTTTGCTTTTATCATTCTATTAGAAACTCCTTTTTTCAACAAAAAACATCATCAACTTCCATTTTTGGACTCAATACTATCATGTGTGTGTATTTTAGTTAAAAGTTTTCATCAGCTGAGCCATGAAGTAGGGTTAAAGCAGTGGTAGTTTATCATTGTCTGAAAGAGAATAATTGTGTTATAATTTGTGTCTCTTGCGGCAAGGCTGGGTTCACTGTGTTTTCCTTTTCCAAAGACACAAAATACATTGCTGAATATCTTAATATCAATGCAACCATTTTTTTGTTCTTAAAATTGTAGTATGCCAGCCTGTAGCTTGAGTTTTGAGATTTTCACCATCATATTTATTTCTTGACTTACACTTGAGAGTGGTATGTCTTGTTCAAGCCTCATTGATCATGCAAGTAATATACTACAACTTGAAATAACTTAATTCTTTGAAAAAAATTGAGCAGGCCGGAACTAAACGTGATCAATCAACCGTTGATGCTATTACTAATAGGATCAATAGCTTGCTATTCAAGGTAAATTTATTTTTCCTTGCAAAGTGGTTTGAAGTTTTGTCGGCATGGGGGCTAATGGGCCATGCTAGGTGCTGGTTGGCACACAGAACTGAACACACGTGTCAGTTAGTATATGATGATATGTTTTCAAGCTGAATTGTATGAGTTGCCTTGTTTTAGCTGGGACAATAAGTGCACTTAAATCTTTGCCACAGATCTTGGACTCTTTTAGCATGCAAATCTGAGTTTATTACGTAGATTGTGATATTTAGGTTGTTACTCAATGCAGGTAAGATCGATTCGAATGTGTGGTTCCCTTGCGTTAAACCTCTGTGGTATTGCCTGTGGCAGACTTGATATAGGCTACGAGATAGGATTTGGCGGTCCATGGTATGTTTCATTACTACTGTTAACATTAAAAACTTATGACTGTTGATACTAGCATCCACCAAACTAATCAGATCATCCATCAGGGATGTGGCTGCTGGAGCTGTGATCGTTTGCGAAGCAGGAGGCCTTATTTTTGATCCGTAAGTAACATTAATGGAGTTCATAGCGATTGGTGCGTACTTCCTGCATGCAATTTATCATTCATCGACTTTCTTACCAGCTCTGGCGGGGACTTTGACATCATGTCGAGGAGAATGGCGGCATCAAATTCCCATTTGAAGGACATCTTCATCAGCGCGCTAAGAGAAACTGATGAGAATAACCAGTCCTGAAATGGAACCAACAAACAACTGATATAATCATTTGGCTGCTGCTTTCCAATTTGTGCTGCTGTTGGTTGTTTTTACTTTTAATCCAACAATCTGCAGCTATATTTAAGTTGTTTATTAATAATTTTATCTGCTACTTCTTTTGCCATTACTAAATGGTAACTTGCAGTAGTTCTCTTGATGACCTTTCGATTTATCATCCTGGATGCCATTTCTTAACTTGGTTCTCTGGTGATTACTGTAAGAAATGTACACCAACAACAACAACAACAACAAAGTCTTATCCCATTAGGTGGGGTCGGCTACATGGATCATATGACGCCATTCCGCTCTATTAGTAACTAAACCTTTCGGTATATTATTCACTAATAGATCTTGCTCTATTAGTTCGCCAAGTGTCCGCCTTGGCCTCCCTCTCCCTCTTTTAATCGGACTCCAAATTATTTGATATACTCTTCTTATTGGCGCATCTAATGGTCTTCTCTGAACATGACCAAACCATCTCAAACGATTCTCTACCATTTTCTCACTAATAGGAGCCACTCCGACTCGTTCACGTATATGGTTATTCCTAATCTTATCTAATCTTGTATGACCACACATCCATCTCAACATTCTCATTTCGGCTACCCCCACTTTATGTTCATGTTGTCCCTTCGTAGCCCAACATTCATTACCATATAACATTGCTGGCTAATAAAATAAGTCACAGAAATCGTCTCAAGTGTGGAGGGAAATCACATAAATTTGCTCGTAGCTTTAGCTAAAATTCCGAAAATATCAATTTTACAAAAATCGTCGCGGAAGTACAAAACCGATTATTAAATCCTTTATAATTCATATCATAAATTCAATATGAATAGGGGGAGAGAGAGAAAATCAAACTCAAATGCACACGGTGGTTTGTTGACGAGGTTCGGTCACACCTTGGCCT
The DNA here is from genome assembly GCA_030549335.1 of Pontederia crassipes. Lineage (NCBI taxonomy): Eukaryota > Viridiplantae > Streptophyta > Magnoliopsida > Commelinales > Pontederiaceae > Pontederia > Pontederia crassipes. The sequence continues at coordinate 748,571 of CM060198.1, read as the reverse complement.
ACGTCCCCCCTCCGACTTCTCGACCTCGAGACCGTCGGAGATTCCACTAGCTCTTCCTTTGTTCCAAATGGGGCAAGGAAGAAAGCCCTTTACACCAATGTCTTTTTCTCCACTTCGAGAGGTAAGGCAATCTTTCCTCCTATGAAGCTAATTTATTTCTCTCGCTCAAGAGGTAAGATTTTGAATCTCTTTTACACAAGAGCTCTTTCTAATTTTTCTGTACAAAAGTGTTTCTCTCTTTTACAAAGCTAGGCTCATAAGAGAGGAAAAGAGAAAGAATGAGAAAGGTATAAAGTGAAAACTTCAAGAAATGATCTCTTTTTGACAACTTGAAGTTTTTTTCAATGAGTGAATGGATGCTTTTGTCTTTGGCTTTGGCACTCCTTTTATAGCTTTCAATGTGTGGAAAATTCGTCCAGAAATCATTCCACAAATTCCTCTTTCAAATTTGACCATTACTGTTCATTTGACTCGGAGGCTGGTCGACCGAAATTCTGGACCAGTCGACCGGTCTATGTGACCGTTGCGCCATTTCTCCAGTTACCGTAGCTGGTCGATCGACCGGACTATCGATCGGTGTCTCGATCGGTACAGTCTCACAGTTTTAATTTATAGCCGTTGAGCTGATCGGTCGACCGGTGCTTCGACCGGACTGGTGACCAGTATAGTTTCAACGTCAACCGGTTCTGGATCGGTCGACCGGACTGTCGACCGGCCTTCTTTGGGTCGATCGGTAGGTTGACCGACCTGCACTCTTTTGATCATAACTTTCTGCACAGTTATCCAAATTAGATGATCTTGAAGTTCATGGAAAGCTAACAGAATTCTCTACAAATTTATTATCCAAAATCTAATCATTTCATAGTCAATTATGTAATCAAAGTTGTGCATAAAGTTATCTCTTTTTCTTGAACTTTTTCAGCATTTTAATCTTTTGAGGTTTGTTTCATCAAAATATAATTTCATATGTCATTGAAACTTTGATCCAACAGGAGTTAAAATGATTATGAATTGCAAAATTTTCTTTTGCAATAGATGAATCATTTTATCTCATTGTCCTACTACACCACTATTTTAAAGTGGATATGTATAGGATATACATTTGATATTTTGGACAAACATAGCTATGTATTCACTTTTATCATTAAATTTTGTATTTAATGAAATTCCTTTATGAAAATTTTTTTAAAAATGATTTTCTATGTCTTGATTACTTTGAGTATTCAAGTTGAATACTTGTTTATGTCATATGTGACGTAAATAAGTGTGCCAAAAGTTTTGGATGTGACAATTTTTAGGTAATATAAATATAGACTAGCTCGAGAAATATACTTTCTCGTTAAAATTATTTTGCCTATTTTTATGACAAGTTGACTTAGTATACGAAAATCATTTATGAACAGAAAATTACAATAATTCATTTGTATTGAATGTCTAAGATTCTATATGGTTTCTTTCATCACATTTTCGTATTGTAAATCATACACATGATTTATCTAAGTTGCTAACATGAATTATTTTATACAAATTTATGAACTTAGATGAAGATTCAAATATGATCGCAAGATTAATGCCTTGCTGACTAATTTGATAATGCGAAATGGTTGAAACTTATTCAAATAGTCTAGTGATGTGTGTGGCGCAAATAAAATTTCAATGTTACATTTGGAATATTGTTATTAATGCTGCCTAAATATTATTGAAATATCAAGTAGAGATTTGACATTCATGTATATATTTTCTTGGTTGAACGAGATATAAGTATCATCTTCACTTTAGAAGTTGATGATTTAGAATTGACAAGGTATGCGAATTGATTTGTGATTTGTCCATATTCTCTTCCCACATCTCACTCCGAGTGGAAGCAATTCACAGTCAACTCACGATTAATGTTCATTTATTGAAACATATGAGTTGTGTTTCATGATGTCAATGTCAAATGACTATATGAAATGATCATGAGCCTAAAATATATGATGAAGGCTCTCTCGGTTTAGAGGAAATGGATTAATGCAAAGAGTTAAAGTCTATAGAAGAAAATCGAGTTTATGACTTGTTAAATCATCCGACTTGCCTCAAAATAAGTCGACATGGATGATAAGAGATTTAAAAGTGACAAAAAATAATAGTCACAAAAGGATTGTTGACTATAGAGAAATTATTATGTTTGTTCTCATTCGTTAGAAGTTTAGCTATTGTTTTACTATTAGATGAAAATTACATAAAGCTATTTGAATGCTTAAATGTAAAAGTATTGAGCGCAATATGTAATTTATGACGATCGAATTATGGATTTAGTATTCATCTAAATAATGATATAAGTATCATTATGTGTATATACATTTTTATGGATAAATACGTCATCATGACATTATATGTGAAAACAATATTATGTATAGCTAGAAGCAATAAGGGATTTCTTCTATTAATGAAGAATTTAATGTCTTTCTATAAAAATGACATGAGTGAGACAATTATTCACACCGGGTGTGAAAATTAAATAAGAATTATTCAAGTAAATTTATTACTTTGTAGCAAGAGTCGTCTATTATAAAGACGAATTGAACATTCTATGATAAACTGTACACTCACCGGTACACTTATTAAAAGAGATAATTTTGAATTTCATATTTTTTTCTATGACTCTATAAGTAACAACAACCAAGATTTGGGAGAAGCTCATCGCCACTTATGAAGGAACCGACAAGGTTAAAGAATCTAAATTGAATATTTTAAACCATCAATATGATTCTTTCAAAATGCAAGAAAATGAATCCATAAATGATATGATAGCTCGGTTTAATAATATTTTGAATGGCTTAGTCTCTTTGGGCGAGCCAAGATCTAACCCCCAAAAACTAAAAAAGATTCTCAGTTCTCTCTCCTCAAAATGTCATACGAAGAGGACCGTAATCGAAGAAAAAGATTTGAACAAATTGGAATTTAATGGGTGATAGCACACGACGTAATCGAAGAAAACTAAAAAAGATTCTCAGGTCTCTCTCCTCAAATTGGAATTCTCATGTCTAGTGAAACAAGTAGTTCATCAAGCTCTTCTAGTGATGAAGCATACATATGCTTGATAGCACACGACGATGAGGTACTTTAATGGGTGTCCCCCCAAGTTAGATGGGGGGAATTTCCACCCATTAAATCCAGCCCGTCCGATCGGAATCGGACGAGCACTCGTTCGGACCAAGGAAAACACGCGAAAAGTTGCGGCCGGCTCGGATGCGTGCAACAGTTCGGCGGAAGAAGCAAACCGGCTGCGGTTCGACAAAGGACCAGATATAAAAGCTTCAATGGTAATTTTTTTTCATCCTTTCGCCGACCTTTCTCTCTCTCACCCGCCTTTCGCCTTGCTTCTTCCCCTTCCCCGGCGCCATCGATCGCAGATCGCCGTCGAGATCCGCCCACCAGATTCGCGTCCCGGCTAGATCCACGTCGCCGCCCGGCCAGATCCGCGTCGCCGCACGTCCAGATCCGCGTCCAGAGCCGTCCGCTAGCCAGATCCGCGTCGCCGCCCGGCCAGATCTGCATCCAGAGCCGTCCGTCGGCCAGATCCGCGTCGCCGCCCGGCCAGATCTGCGTCCAGAGCCGTCCGTCGGGCAGATCCACGTCGCCGCCCGGCCAGATCTATTTCCAGAGCCGTCCGTCGGCCAGATCCACGTCGCCGCCCGGCCAGGTCCGTGTCCAGAGCCGTCCGCCGGCCAGATCTGCATCCAGAGCCATCCGCCGGCCAGATCCGCGTCCAAATCCGTCCGCCAGCCGGATCCGCCCCCCTGCTGCGCTTGCACGCCGCTGGCCGCCCGCCCTGCCGCTCCCGCCGAGGACTGCGTCGCCGCCCGCCCACCTGCCCTACTGCTCCCGCTGAGGACCGTGCCGCCGCCCGCCTTGCTGCTCCCGCCGAGGACCGCGCCGCCGCCCGCCCGCCCTGCCGCTCTCGCCGAGGACCGCGCCGCCGCCCACCCGCCCTGCCGCTCTCGCCGAGGACCGCGCCGCCGCCCACCCGCCAGCCCTGCCGCTTTGGCAAAATTTTTCTAGCATGCCTTCTTGTTGTAAACACCTACTTTAAACGTTCTGGCCAGACACTTCTCATTTAGAGTACGCAACAGCTGCCCTTGTTTTAGGCACTTCCAAGTTGGTTACTTATGTTCTTAATGATTCAGTCTTGGATATCTGAGTATTGCTCTTGAATATATCTGTTATCCTTGTTCTTTAATTCATTGAGTTTATCTCGATTTAATTTGCGAGATTGGTGCAAGTGAGTGCTACATATCACTCCATATTGCATATCCTTGTTGTCAGATGCATAATACCAAGCTTGCCGAACAGCTTTAACACGCATGAGGAACTTCTCCAAATATCCAGAATTGAAATATTTTATATTTTGAATCTTAGCTCTATGGAATTGAAATATGAATACGGAAGAATTGAAATCTTATATCAAAACATTATGTCCAATCATATGCTCGTAATCATTCAACAAACTTTGTACTGCGAAAGGTAGCAAAATTAATTGCTGCCTTTTCTTTCTCGTTTTCCTGAAAGTATTCGTAGGACAGCATATGGTAGAGGTGGTAACTGAAGCTATCAGCCGATTTGAAGTAATTTATCTTCAAATAGATAAACAGGGTGGACGATGAAATTCTTCAAATTTCTATGCGTTATTATCATATGTTTTATCCAGAATCTTCATCTAGTAATGATGAAGTTGAAAAGGCACGTTAAATAACACATCCATAGATATGTCCAGCCGATGTGCAGCGAGCAAACTCATAAATCTACAGACAAAAGAGATGAATGGTGATACATAATCGTGTCTATCGTATGTGGTAAAAGAATAACAATGTCATAATGATACACGCGAATTACACACACACAGCTTTCAGCAACAACAGATGACACACGTCATGAAACATATGAAGAACCTTATGACATGCCACATAAGCATGCAGCTCATACTGATCAGGGCCTAAATCTCTGACCAAAAAATAAAGAATTAACATGCTTAACACAAAAAATGAAGAATTTACAAAAGTGTTATTAATCACTATTACATGATTAACAAAGATTAACATAAAAAAATGATGGGACGGCGCGGCGGGGCGGGGCGGCGCTCGGCGGGGCGGTCCTCGGCGGGAGCGGAAGGGCTGGCGGGCGGGCGGCGGCGCGGTCCTCGGCGGGAGCGGCAGGGCGGGCGGCGGCGCGGTCCTCAATGGGAGCTGTAGGGCGGGCGGGCAGGCGGCGGCGCAGTCCTCGGCAGGAGCGGCAGGGCGGGCGGCGGCGCTGTCCTCAGCGGGAGTGGTAGGGCGGGCGGACGAGCGGCCGGCGGCGTGCGAGCGCAGCAGGGGGCGGATCCGGGTGGATCTGGATGCGGATCTGGCCGGCGGACGGCTCTGGATGTCACGACCCCGGAATTAAGTCTCGGCCTAACCCGTAAGTCGCGACGTAATTACGGACGATCAAATAAAATTTTGCGAAAACGTGCAATAGTTCCCCTAGAAAACATTAGAGGATAACACACATAACAATCCACGCAATTCATATATTTGATCATCAGAGCATAACAGAAAACCTTAAGGTTTACATCACACAAAACCATATTCTTTTAGGATACAAAAGTATATTCGTTTATGTATTTTACAAACACAACTCCTTTGACATCCAACAAAGGATGCAAGAAGTACAAGTCTTCTATCTATGTCACCACGAAGATGCCAAAACTCTCCAATACCTTAGCAACAGAAAGAGTCTGCGACTCTGCTAAGGTAGTCCACATGCACGATCTCAAAAGCTCTAATGATCTGAAACATGTTGAAACAACGTAATGAGCAACCAACAGCTCAGTAAGTTGATAACTCATACTCAATGTGTTAACCACCTTTCAATTCAGAAGGATATCAAATACATACAATAGTAAGAAGCAAAATGATAAGTCACCTTTAGTATCATAAGCGCAAAATCATATACAATTTGCAAATCCGATCAATCAGACAAATCACTTAACATATGCAATGATGCAGCAAACACATGAATGCACAGATCACCAACTGGCCAGTTTGTATAGTCGATAGATGGATTCGAGAGGTGGCTCCCACCGTGACTACTCACGATGTAGCACTTCGCTCCATTCTACCTCATCCCTGCCGGGGAACAGAACGAATCAGAATGTAAGTGGATTCAAGAGGTGGCTCCCACCGTGATTTCTCACGATGTAGCACTTTGCTCCATCTTACATCATCCCATTTTGGGATCAGAATATATTGATGGTTGGATTCGAGAGGTGGCTCCCATCGCTATCAACGATGTAGCACTTCGCTCCAATCATCACTCATGCAAATGCATGACACACACATATGCAAATGAATGATTCCTTACACAAATTGCACATTCAGATATTCTGACAAATCATTCGAATCAGTCATTCACACAAATACATCATTCATACAAATCAATGTCTTAACTCAATAATACTTTTTAGAGAACAATGAATAGTTCAAAATACTTTCCCTCCAAATGTCAATGTAGAAATCACAAAGAATAGGAGGAACCAACTTACCTTATATAAGTGATGTGAAAATTTTAATCGCCTCCTCTTATCCTTACTTACTCCTTTAATCCTAAAATAATAACATATGTCCATTTAAATACTATGATCTGAGAACTAACATAATATACATGAAAAAAACATATCAGATAAACTATACATATCATTTACCCTCTTCACTCAAATAATTCAACTACTTGAATCCTTAGAAGTGTTCATGTTGCACATGGCAGATTAACAACCTAATGCAAGAAAATTCATAACTGAGAATATTTAGGGCCAAAATTCATATTATAATTTGTTATGAACCTAGGGTTCCTCAGGAATGACTAATAAAAGTTTCAGATTTTATTTCATCATAATTAGGTCGCAGAAAAATCGACAATTAGCATAATATCAATTATAGTTCCTAGTTCTGGCAGACAGGGCAAGGTGCAATAATAAATTCATAACTCTCAGAACGCAATTGATTTCAAGGTGATTCGAATTGGAGACGAATCCTAACTTCAACATATATCTGAACCTTAAATATCAAGAATTATCATATAATATGGAATTTTCTACATAATTTACAATTCGGGTGATCAATTCTGCAAAACAGTCTGATAGACCCTTAAACATGAGGGCATAACTTTTTGTACACCAATCCAATTAAGCTAATTCCAAAGACACACGAAAGCTAGCTCATAAGGGATGTTCCAGAATTAATTTCATAATTTTAGAAGGTCACTAGGGCATCCAGATGACCTAGCAAATCTCGGGCATAGAATTGCTTGTAGCTAGGGCTTGTTCTTGATCAAAAGAGATCAAGCTAAGTATACCCCTTAACTACACTGAGATTTTGGAATGGGAAAAAAAGAAAAAGCCAGAGGAACTATGTGAAATCAGAGTATGACCATAATTACAAGATCTATGTAATACTTACCACAAAATGACCAAAATCCACTTTTGTTTACTTCTCCAAGTTCTTCTTTCTTCCTTGAATTTTGCTTTTCTTTGTGTTCAAGTTTCGGATGGATGAACTAAGGGCCGACAATAGGTGGATAAGATCTTGTAATAACCGACTTCAGGGTGGTCAAACTAAGGTACAAAATTGCCCTTGGATTTTGTACTTATTTACACTCCATGCCATTTAAGTAAATGGCTTTGGTTTTCTATTTATTTATTTTATTTTTCATTTACTTAAGACATTACATGTAAATAAGGAAGTACCCCCCATTTGGATTCAAACAAAATATTTTCAAACATAAATTTCAAGAGAATAAAAATCTAAATTTTGGTCCGAAGAACAAAATCGACGATTTTTCAGATTTTCCATTTTTACACATCATTTTTACCTAACTAGAACATCTTCTAAAAATTATTAAAAATCATATCTAGCATACATTCATATATAGGAACAATTACCGGCACTTTATTTTTCTTAATTCTATTATTTTCCGATATCACATTTTCATGCCTTAAGCGAAATTTTCAGCGCTTAAGACGTTCCGACGATCATAGTTGGAACTTATAACATAACATTCATATCATAATGCATATCAATCACTTAAAACCACATTAACAAATATCAAATCATAGGGATTAGTTTTGGGATATTACACTGGACGCGGATCTGGTTGGACGGCGACGCGGACCTGGCCAGCGGACGACTCTGGACGCGGATCTGAACGGGCGGCGACGCAGATCTGGCCGGGACGTCGGATCTGGCCGGGACGCGGATCTGGCCAGGCGGCGACGCGGATTTGGCCGGGACGCGGATCTAATGGGCGGATCTCGATGGCGATCTGCGGTCGACGGCGCCGGGGAAGGGGAAGAAGCAAGGCGAAAGGCGGGGTCGCGGTAGTGGGTGAGAGAGAGAAAGGTCGGCGAAAGGATGAAAAACAAATTACCATTGAAGCTTTTTTATCTGGTCCTTTGTCGAACCGAAGCCGGTTTGCTTCTTCCGCCGAACCGTTGCACGCATCCGAGCCGGCCGCAACTTTTCGCGTGTTTCCCCGGTCCGGACGAGCGCCCGTCCGATTCCGATCGGACGGGCTGGATTTAATGGGTGGAAATTCTCCCCATCTAACTTGGGGGGACACCCATGAAATCCTTTTACAAATGATATGAATTATAGACCGACTGAGATTCTAACTTAATCTCCTAAAATAGGACACCTATTGCAAACTCGGCAGGGGATCCCCTAGAATCCAGGCTCGTTGATCGGTCAGCGAGACCCCGTAGGAGAAATATATTGAAACGCTTGACTACATAGGGAGACCACATAGGGTTTCAGATTCAAGGCACTATCAACAAATCTTCACTTTGATTTGAATCATCTTTAGAGTTCAAAAAACTTCAATACCATGCCACGACTCCACCAGCCCCACTTCCGGGCTATTACCAAGTATTGATATTAAGCAAGTCCAAGCAGTGCCAGAACTTGCCATCAGGAACAGATTTAATGAACATATCTGTCACGGACATGCTCTACAAACATCATTTCTGCAAAATCATGAATTTAATTAACATATTAAGTTATTTTGAATGTTTAATTGGTGATATTTATATATAATAATTAATATTTCGATTAGAGCATAATGACTACTTAACTATCGATCAATTTTACAAAAGTAATTACATAAGTTTAATATAAATAAATTATAAAAATTCTAAATATTATAATATATATATTTAAATAGGATTAAGTAAGCTTAATTAGTGTTAAAATACTTAATTATGACAAAAAAATATGATTGGTCATCACTTAAATTCTAAGCAGCTGAAGCAGACAAGTGAACAACTGCTTAGATGGATATTTTTCCAAACTTCCATATGATGTCCGAAAATTCTGAGAAAAATATATAAACAACTTAACTCTATCCTTGGACGGACCAAAAATTTCCAGAGGAATAACTCGAGCGAAACAACTTGGGAAAAATCGACAACATAGGCTGTTCAAGGTGAGGTTTCGATCCGAAAATTGTTATTTTGATTGAGAGGATCTTTCCTTCATGATTATCACACCATAAATTATGAAATTTTGTGGTTAATGCATTCGAAGTTAGCTTTCCATGGCCTCTGGAATCATCTAAAAATGAGTTTTATAGGGAAAGTTATGTACTTTATTCGTTGGTCACTCATCCTGTCCCGAGTCTGATACATGTTCAACTTGTGAATTAGGGCACGGTTCGAATATAATGAATTAGGGTTTGTAATTTGGATATGATTAATTAAACATTCTAAGAGTTCGGTGAGAAGTGGAATCCTATTTGGACTTGTAATTTAGGAGAAATGAATTTTTCATTTCTAGTGAGGCTTTTGTGAGATTTCAGGACATGGACAGATCATGACCCTAATTAACTATTTTTTTTGTAAGGTCATACAAGGAGTTAAATTCTACAATTTTTATGCATAAACCCTACTGACGTCTAGATTCTAGAAAAATTAGGATATTGTCAAATGAATAAGTATTATTAAAGATATAAATTAATCATTCAGTAAGACACAGTCTGCCAGGACATAAACCCTAGGTCAGATTTCATGGGATGTTTTGAATTACTCACTTGGACTTAGTTAATAATATTTGGGGGTTGGATAAGTGTAGTTTCTAAATTATCAAGAATGATGATATTTGCCTTTGTGGTTAAGAAGTTATGAATTATTCATTGACAAGTACTCAGTCTGAGACAGCACCTAGTTAAACTTTGAAAAATTGAATAGTTGGAAGTGTGAAGTAGCATATGACATAAACACCTGAAATTACACATTAGTATTAGAAGGGATTATATAAATTTTAAGGTGAATAAGTGTTCATGCATGAGCATGCATTGCATATTGTTATTATTAGTAATTGGAAAATAAAATAGCATCATTGCTTATAGGAAACCAACAAGCTACAAGTGAAAGGAGGAAAATCTAGTAAACCTCTTTGAAAAAATAAAGCACAAGGTGAGTGGGTAAATTTACAAAGCAAAATGTTATATGTTAGTTCTGTTATTTATGGTATTACCTCAAGCAAAGATTATTATTGTTATTATTGAAACATATCTTGAGCTATGAAAAGTATTTATGATATGTTTCAAGGATTTCATATGAGATGGAATAATATCTTATTCAAAAATATTTTTAAGGAACAATTCTTGTGAAGTGAAAATAAGTTTTACTTGATAATGATATGTGATTATGACATGTGTATTTTGATATTATTAAACTCAACGTGTTCATTAGCCATGCTGTTTAAAAAAGGTCTTTGGGACTACATTCGATATGCATGAAGTCTTTGGGGCGTATATCGGGTGTCTTTGCCCTTTGGGGACTGCTCTGCGTGCATGTATTGACCCACGATTTGCTCTGCGTATCTGAGAATCATGATTAGGTGGCACACAATCATGATTGGGATACGTATTGACCCATGATTTGCTCTGCGTATCTGAAACTCTTGATTGTGAAGCTCTGCTTAATTGTATGACACACAATCATAGAGGGATACATATTGACCCATGATTTGCTCTGCGTATCTGATACTCTTGATTATGAAGCTCTGCTTAACTGTATGACACACAATTATAGAGGGATACACATTGACCTATGATTTGCTTTGCATATCTGATACTCTTGATTATGAAGCTTTGCTTAGCTGTATGACACATGATCGTAGAGGGATACGTATTGACCCATGATAAGTATGTGCAATGACATATGTGTGGAGTTTAATTGTGAATATGATGATATCTTGAATAATTTGTATTTACGTAAAAGTTCATATGATTTGAAAAGTTATGTGATATGAGTTATGCTTTAAATGTTTTCTCATATGAAAGAAATATGATTATTTAAATGTTATATGCACTCATATTGTTTCCCTATGTTGTACTTTTAGTCTACTCACTGAGCAAATGATTGTTGTTCACAGTACTCATTTTAAATTTTTCAGATACTCGTAAGTTCTCGAGTTGAGTCGACTCAAAGCTTACTTTTGATGCATATAGAAGAGGTCGAACCGCCGGAGCACTATTATTTTTCTTTCACATTTGTTTTTAAAAGCATGCATGTAATAGATAAACTCGAGAGCTGTACTAAAGTTTATTAGAATCATTTTGTAAGGTTGTATAAAACTTGATCCTGTTGGGTGTTATATGTAGAATGATTTGTGAAACAATAATGATAATGTGCGAATGTGATATCTTATAAATTTTATTTAAACTTTGATAAATATATAAATGCATCTATTGTATGTATTGACAAATTACATAAGATAATTAAGGGAGGAGATTTTGTCGATTTTATTTTTAGAATTGCTAAATATGGTTAAAGGAAATAATAATTATAATTAGAACTTAGTCACGGAGTTGGGTGTGACAGATTTTGGTATCAGAGCTTAAGTTTAAGATTATGTAGATAGTATTACTTAAGTTTAAGGTTAGGTGACATTATCTGCATTAGATTAATAGTGCATGCTTTTTATTACTTTTCTTATTTTATATTTTTAAGAGGTAAATATATCATCACATGAATAATGTGGTGAGGGTCAATTTGATATTATTGGCCTTTGTAAATTTGCTCCGTCCGACGGTCGACCTATTAGGAGTTCATTTTCATCTCATGCATTATGCATCGGTACATGGTGTGGCATTTAATGCCAACAATGATCCTCCCTATGTGATGATGTGATCATAATGGGTCCATCAATAATGTTTCATGATGGCAATGTTACGAATCAAGCTAGTAGTACTTGCAAAAGATATAAATGAACATGGAGTCAAAAGAGACTAAGTGGGAAATGATGACATATTTCATTTCTTTAAATATCTAAGACTATAATGTCTTACCCGAAGGTGACTGATTAGTTCGTCCACTTCACATTGTTTTAAGGAAGAAGTTTACTTTGAGTTATCAAGAATATTTAGAGTTACATTTTCTGATAAATGTTAGAATTTTCTCCTCTTGCATTATTTATATAATAATGACAGAGAAGTTAATTAGAAAGGAATGAGAAGCTTACTTTGCTTTTGTCATCGAAATAAAGGTAAAAAGGGTCACGATTGGATATTTCAATCATATAGGAATTTGTAAAATATTCCTAAAAGAACTTCCTAAATTATGACCGAAAAAATAGAGGGAATTCTTTATGGATTTAGTCCATAGAACTATTCCTACGTTTAAGACTCTTTATTGTAAAACACCAATAAGATTAAAAGACTATTGGAGCATTCCGATGAGGTTTGTATTCAATCAAAATTCTGAGTTTCATATTTATTCTTCAAGAAGAAAGATAAGTTCAAAAGAACCTCCCTTTTTATGAAAACTCTTTTGCCTAGGGTCGAATGAATACGAAAGGGCAAATCAATCGGCCATGAATGAAAATGAAGAAGTAGTGGGCCTTTCACCTTCTTTCTAGTGACTCGTGGCTTAGTTGAGCATGAATTATATACAATTCAAATGATTGTGAAGAATATCTTAATAAGAATGGGTAACTTAGCTTGAACAATAACAAGTACTACCAGATTCTCAAAAATGACTTTAAGATATGGATACCATTAGCTAAAGTTAAAAAATGTTATATCGCAACCTCTATATACATGGAATTCGATATGATCATTATGAATTTTTGACTATCAAATCACTCATAAACTTATGATCTCTCAATCTCGAAAGTCGTGCACATCATGAGAGATATTTAAACACTATTTCACAAAATTATTATGGGAAAAATAAAACTAAGAGCCAAATTATGCGTGAGTTTGGGTTGACCTCATGATATTAGATCATGTCAATTCTAACAAAAATAAATCATCCTTGGTATGTATGATCATCTGATATATCTGAATGTCTTTGATCATTTGATATATCAGAATATCACATCATGAGTGCTCTTTTCATGGATCGCTCATGAATCTGCTGACAAGCATGAGCAATGTCTGGTCTTGTGCAAACCAAGATACGTATTCCTTCTTTACTTCTGATTTTGGTGCGAAAGCAAAAGAGAGATGGACATTTGTAGTTGATGGAGTATTAAAAGGCTTCGCTCTAGACATTTCAAACCTGGATAAAATCTTCTCAATATAAATTTTTCTGAGATAAGAAGAGTTTACCCTGTGCGCGATCCCTTAGAATTTTCATCCCCAAAATCTTATGTGCTGCACCAAAATCCTTTATATCGAATCCTGCGTTGAGAAACTTCTTCAAATTTTGAATGTCTGTCATGTCTATAACAGCAATAAGCATATCATCAACATACAAGAGCAAATAGATGGTGGAGCCGTCCTTCACCTTCTTGTGATATATACAACAATCATAGGGACTTCGGCTGAATCGCTTAGATATCATGAAGCTGTCGAACCTCTTGTACCATTATCTGGGAGATTGCTTTAGGCCATACAAAAATTTTTTCAGTCTGCAAACTTGATTCTCCTTTCCTAAAATGAAAAATCCCTTTGGTTGGCTCATAAGAATGCTTTATTCAAGTTCTCCGTGGAGGAAAGCAATCTTTTCATCTAGTTGCTCGAGCTCTAGATTTTGATGTACTACAAGAGCAAGTAGCACCATGATAGAAGTATGTCTGACAATAGATGAGAATATCTCAATGTAGACCACACCTTCTTTCTGACTGTAACCCTTAGTAACCAGTCGTGATTTGTATCTTGTGCCTTCAACTCCTGAAATTTCAATTTTCTTCTTGAAGATCCATTTACAACTAATGACCGTTCTACCTTTAGGCAACTTGACCAGCTTTCAAGTCTGATTCTTGTGAAGAGATTCCATCTCCTCACTCATAGTAGTGATCCACTGTTCAGATTCAACACATGTGATGGCATCTCTATAAGAAGATGACTCTAGGGATTCCACCTCTTTAGCTACCTACAGTGCATAAGCAACTATGTCCTCGAAGTCACGTCGCTTAGGAGGACCCATTTCTCTGTGAGGACGTCTGAAAGCAATAGACTCCTCTTCATACTGCTCATCAGATTCTTCATGTTCCGATTTTGTTTCTCGATGTTCTGATTTTACCAACACTCTCTTCAGCCTCCACCTTCAACTGAAGCATTGATTCTTCATCAAAGGTCACGCTTCTGCCGTGGATGATTTTGTGTTCTGAAGGAGACCAGATTCTGTAGCCCTTCACTCCTACATCATATCCCACGAACATCCCTTCTTTGGCCCTTGGCTCCAACTTCCCTTCATTGATGTGATAGTATGTTGGATAACAAAAAACTTTTAGATTAGTATAATCAGCAGGATTTTCTGACCATACCTCAGTTGGAGTCTTGAGATCAATCGCAGTTGTCGGACTTCAATTCACCAAATAGCAAGCTATGTTAACAATTTCAGCTCATAACGACCTATTCAGGCCAGCGTCAGAGAGCATGCATCTTGCCCTCTCAAGAAGTGTCATGTTCATTCGTTCTGTAACTCCATTCTGCTGTGGAATATTTCTGACTGTGCGATGCCTGACAATGCCTTCATCTTTTTAGAATTGGTTGAATTCAGCAGAATTGAACTCCAAACCATTATCAATGTGAAGGCGCTTCACTTTCTTCGACGTCTGATTTTCCACCAAAACCTTACTGCTTGAAGGCCTTGAATGACTCACTCTTGTGTTTCATGAAGAATACCCCAAGTCATCCTCGAGTAGTCATCAATCACGGATATGACGTACCTAACACCTCCTAATGATGGAATACGAGAGGGACCCTAACAATTAGCGTGGATATAGTCAAGTGTCGCCTTCGTCCTGTGCACTTCTTTGCCAAACTGAGACTTTCATTGTTTGCCAAACACATAGTGCTTGCAGAAGTTGATTTCAGATATTTTTTTGTCTCCCTACAGACCTCGGTGAGAATATTCATCCTGTTCTGACTCATATGCCCAAGCCACATGTGCCACAGTCTGAACTTTTTTGATTCGGATGAATTAGCCATTGCAGCACCGCGAGAGACTATCTTTTCTTGCAATTTATACAAAGACTTCTGTATGACTCCCTTCAGAACTGTATTGTCACCCTTCATGACCGTGAGGATGCCTCCAACAATATTGATCTGACACCCTTTAGAGTCCAAGACTTCAAGTGATATCAAATTCTTCTTCGGTTGTAGAACATGATGGACATCTGTCAGTGTCCTCACAAGATTATCATGACTCTTGATCTGCATAGAATCGACCCCGACTATCTGACATGATGCATTATTGTCCATGATGACATTTCCACCGTCGGTTTTCTAATAAGATGAGAATCATTCTTTATTTGGAGTCATATGATAAGAGCATCACGAATCAAGAACTCAACTATCCTCCTGACATTCTTGATCAAAAGCAGCCAAAACTAAATCATCTTCAGAATTTTCAGTTTCATGTGCCATCACAACAACGGGGGCCTTCTTCTTCTTCGGACAATCCTTCTTCCAATGACATGGTTCCTTGCAGTAATTATAGATGTCTTTCGCAATGATTTTCTTCTTGTTTGACTTGGATTTCTTTGAATTCGAGGACTATTCCTTCTCCGCGGTTGATATTAAACCCGCGGCCTAAGTCTCTGCAAAATTTTTAGATGTCCTATGCTGAAGTTCACGAATATGGAGACTCAATCTTACTTCTTCTAGACTTATAGTTTCCTTCTCGATAATCATAGACTGAACAAAATTCTCATATAATGGAGGAAGCGAAACTAACAGAATTAGGACAATATCTTCATTCTCGATCTTAACATCGATATTTCTCAGTTCCATCAATAAAAAATTTAACTGATCAAGATGTTCCTTCAGAGGGGCATCTTCTTGCATGCGGAGAGAGAACAGACGTTGTTTAAACAACTTTTTGGTGAGAGACTTCGTCATATATAGACTATCGAATCTCAACCATAGACCGCCGCCTTTTCTTCGGCCGCCTTTTCTTCATTTGCCGCCTCCATTATCACCTCATCCATCAGACACAACAGAATCATCGAATGCGCCTTCTCCTCCTGTGCCCCAAAGTAGCGAGGTTGATTTCCTTTTCTTTTCCCTTCGAGTCATCCTCCTTTGGTTTGTTCTTCGACACATTTGAGAGCGGCGCCCAGACTCCTTGTTACTTTAGAAGCGTCCGCATCTTGATCTGCCACAATCCGAAATTATTTCTGCCGGTGACCTTCTCCACGTTCACATTGTGCGATGGCATCTCCTTGCTTGATCGAGAAGCACCGACGAACCCTAAGGCAATAATACCAATTTGTTACGAAAAGAGAGAGATTGTACGAACACAGAAAAATATAGAGATTTACGAGGTTCACCCTAAATCGGGTTATGTTCTCGGGAAGCGGCGACTCTCTTTGTTATGGAATAATGATGATTACAATGATAGGATCTCTGTTTGGACTAGTGAGTTTATATAGGCACTCCCTTTTACAGATGTTAGAAATTATAGACCGACTAAGACTTTGAATTAATCCCCTAAAATAGGACACCTATCTCGTGATAAGGAAATAAATCAATTCCGAATCACATACAGAATATCCGTAAAATTTTTCGCTCAGGAGGATCACCCTTAGACCCCCGTAGAAAAAATCTGCTGAAGTGCTTGACTATATAGGGGGACCACGTAAGGTTTTAGATTCAAGGCATAAATAAATATTTTGTTTCATAAATTAACGACATTCACATGTTATATATTGTAATAGTGCTATTTATGGCTTATATTAATTTCCTATACTTGTTATAGGATAAATAATATGTTTAGTGAATAATTTTATATATATTATAAATATTTAGAATATAATATCAATATATATATATCATATTTTTTTTAATTATGTAGATCTCCATCGGGCTCCTCAGATGGTTTATTTAATTTTAAAAACTTCCTAGGTTCTTTTCAAATGGAAAAAAAATCTAAAAATTTATGTCAGGATGGGTCGGTTCGATTTTTCGATTTTTTGCTTACACCCCTATTAAGAAGTCTTCTCTCCTCAATTTGTTTCCCTACAATAATGAGAAAAAAAAGACAAGGAATAACAAAGCAACATGGTCCATAGAAAAAATAGCAAAATTCTAATCCCATAGAATGTTGCTATCAAATAAAAAAATAAGTTGCTAGCAAATGACAGCTAACCAATAAAAATATGAAGCACAAGGAAAAAATGAGTATACTACATGCAACTGTATAAAATGATAAGTCCATCGATCTATTATATAAATACGATTTTGATGAATAATAATATGTATAATAGGTCAATCAATTTATTATAATGCATGCAGTATATTCAGTAAGCACAAATATATAATGTTGATCAGCAAATATAATCTAAGAATTGAGAGTCCTTGAACTTATAACATGACCCATTTTTGAACAATACAGAATATTTTATTGGCTAATTTTCTGGGACACATATTGTATAAAGCATTTTTTTTTTTGCAATCTAAGTGAATTAATTTCTTCTCAAGCACTAGAAAAAACAAAGTAAAATAAATTCTGACTTTAAATCTGAACTCAGAATTGTCAGAACAACAATATATTCTAATTTCTGAAGCATGAACTTTTCGAATTCTCAATTTTGTGAATTCTTTCCTTCTCCAGAGTCATGGAGCTGTCCGCATAAAAAAAATAAAACAAAAGAAAGGACATGCAATTTTATGCAAAACACAATGTCAATGAATATGTGCAGGAAAAATGAGAATTGATACTCACATATTATGCTTCCTCCCATTGACACAAAGGTTGATGTGGATGATAATCGGGTCCTATGGCATAGCCCACAGCTAAAAGCATTGAAACTCAAAACTTTTTTTTTGAGGGAACTTTAAATATATATGACAAAATTTGGAAGAGGACATGATATGCAATTTTCATTACAAAGTGCATGAAAGATTGCAATGGTAAGTCTTATAATTGAATACTTGAAGTATGAGAGATGCCAACTTTACCTTGATCACGCTGGTCACTGAGATTTTTTCTCTCCGTTGAAAGCTTCAAAAACTCGATCAGTAGATAGTGGATATTAGAAACTTTCCACACAACTTGGTAATTGAAAATTCCTAAGTATTTATGCAAAATAATATAAAGAGGATATTGCGTATATATGAAAGAGTTGTTTTATACATAACACACACTTACCAGTTAAAGTATGACCATGAAATGGTCCAAAAATGAATATTGCACATTTGCATTGGCTAAAGAATATGTGTCATCCTTTTTGTTCTAATGACAATCCATTTTCATTACAAATCTGCATGTTCAATATATTTGATGGGCGAGAATGTCTGTGCTAAAAGGGTTATCCTGAGATTATCTTCTGGGGGAAGAAGTAATATTTCAGGATGAAAGGAGGATATTGCAAGGAAGATGCTACATTATTCTGATTATTTTGCTACCTCTGTACATGTTTAGAACATACACATGTATGCATCAAACAAACATGTTTTTAACCATAAGTTATAAGTCAGACAGAAACAGAGTCTAACTAAATCTTAATATTCAGCCAAATTGATCAGTTTATCAATTTAAACCTTTGGCCATATATGTACAGTGAAATTTTAAATGATCAATGAATTCCATCCGAGAACTTCTCGACCATATGCAACGAAAAAAAGGAACATAGCATTTGAACCAAACCTAAATCCCATCAACTAAGTCTCTAATGTTCAGGATTGTTGGCATGACAAATCTCAGGAATTAACAACAAACCGAGTTGTGGAACAATTCCTTTTGAGTAATTAAACAAATATCATATTTCCTGACTCTTAGTGAGATATTGAAGGTAAACCAAATTTTCTCACACATTTTCTAGAAGACTTTTATCACAAATTAAGCACCCAAAATGAGTAATCCATACCAGACACAACATATTTCGGATACACATGGTTTGATCTGTAGATTTCATATCTTGACTGATTCAAGTAATTACTCTGATCGGAGCAATTCATTTTATAATTCATTTCTGGCAAAGAAAAAACATGGCTTCTTAGATGAGTCATGTGCAATTGGATCATTTGATCAAGAACTTCATTTTCAGTGGAAGAGATGTAATGTGCTGGTTATATGGTTATAGTTAAGATGTGCGTACCATATGGTTAAATTTCAAATAGAGGTTTGAAAGAGCAGATGGAACAAAAATCTACATGTTACAAGCAGAAATTTATTCTATCCGTTAAGGTTCCATGTCTGTTGCCGAGTATTATAACAAACTGAAGTTTCTATGGAAAGAATTGTCCATGGTGGTGCCTAATCTACTTGAGACAGATTCTTTGAGGGAATATTCAGCCTATTTGATGTAGCAAAAGATTTCTAAGTTTCTGATGAGTTGAAATGAAATATACAGCCAGGCAAGATCACAGATTCTCTTGATGAGCCCTATACTCAATGAGGTCTTTTAGATGATTGCAGAGGAAGATCAAAGAAATAAAATCCCTATTAAATCAACAACAATATGCAGCATTTCTCGGTGACATCAAATAACAAAAAGTGAAAAAGAACTATTTGGTTATATGTGAGCATTGCCATAAATCAGCTCACAAGAAAAATCAATGTTATAAAATTATTGGTTTTCCCCCAAATTTCAAGTTCAACAAAGTAAGACATCAAAGTACTACTGCTGCCTCTGTGAATACTGCTGATCAGAGATCTCAAAATGATACGGGAGAAATAATTGGAGACAAAGAGCAGTTTTTTGGAATTCACAAGTACAAAGGCTCCTGTTTTTACTAAAGAACAATATCAAAGAATTAAGCTATTGGACAAGGATTTAAACAATATCATGACATATGGCTTCCAATATACAGTACTTCAATAATGTTCAACAATTAAGTATTCAAAAGTTTGTTACTTTATCAATGGAGATAAAGCTTTGGTAACACATAAGCCTCTTTCGTCATCGAACCTAGGAATATTTTATCCAATATGCTGTCCATACCTGATTTCAAGTATAATTTGATATCTGTGTCCCAACTAACCAAGAAGCTTCAATGTTCTGTTGCATTCTTCCCAAAATGTTGTGATATGCAGCTTCAGCAAAATGGGAAGATGTACCCGATTGGTAAGGAACAATGGTCTCTTCTATCTGGTGAAACCACAAGAAATTGAAGATGGGGAAGTTAAAGCTATGAAGACATGTGCTGCAAAGAAAGAAGCAAACTTATTATTGGGAAAAAAGGTTGAACTGTAGTTGCAGAATTATCTTCTTTTTCTTTTTTAATGTGCAAAATAATAATGAGATGATGACAATAATATAAAGAAATTAAATCAGGCCAAAGACGCAGAGAATTAATGTGGAAAACCTCTCAACGTGAGAGAAAAAAATCACGGGAGCAAGCAGCAGATCTTCCACTATGAAATAATAGTAGGTTACAAAATATCTTCTCTAGACTATGTAGAGGATTACAATATATAATAATCTCAAGAATTAATCTTGGATGCCACAGAATAAATATCCCTCGAAACTGAGGATATAAGTCAGAACAATCTCACCGGAATATGAAGAATAGATGAGAAGGATGCTGAGAAGTAATGCCTGAAGTTTCGTTGAGAACGAATAAGAACACGTTCCCGAAATGAACCCCGAAGTTTTCTTCTCTCTCTTCTATTTTTTTCTCTCTCTCGGTGGCTTTCGTTCTGTTGTGCGGCTACGCGCTGTTCTGTTGCGTGCACAACAACAACTTCCGGACGCACTACATCAAGACGTCTACACCTTTGGATTTTATAGCATCAAGAGATGTAATACTTGCATTCGGATGACTCCTTCAATTCAAATTTGGTTTTGACATCAATCGGATTTCTACTGCTACTCGGATTCGCATAGGCAATAACCACCCAACAAACTCCCCCTTCTTGTTTATGTGAAGAAATCCACCAAGTCTGCATGCTCCTTGCAGAACTCAATCTTCTCTCTTGGTAGAGATTTTATCATCGTATCTGACGTATTCTTATCAGTATGGATCTTTCGAAGACAGAATTTCTTCTTCTTCATTTCGTCACGAATCCAGTGATATCGACATCAATGTGCTTGGACTTAAAGTGGAAACTATAATGCTTAATTAGATATATCGCACTCTGATTATCGCAGTGGATAATGTACTTCTCTTGCGTCAAACCTAAGTCCCTCAGAAATTCTGTGCCTGCTTCAGTAGCTGCGATATATTCTGCTTCAGTCGTTGATAGTGCTACACACTTGTAACTTAGATTGTCATGAGACTGTTGCTGTGAATGTCATCAAATAACCAGAAGTTGTCTTTCGACTATCAATGTCTCCTGCCATGTCAGAGTCAGTAAATTCTTCTAACACTGGCTCAGGTTTCCAAAACATAAGCATATCTTAGACGTGCCTCGAAGATATCTGAGAATTCACTTGACTGCATCCCAATGCTCTCTATCAGGATTTGATAGGAATCGGCTCACCACACCAACTGCATATGCTATGTCTGGCCTTGTGCAAACCATTGTATACATCAGACTGCCAATTGCAGATGCGTATGGGACGTTCTTCATTTTTAGCTTCTCGGTTGTGCTCCTCGGACACTGTCTAAAACTCAACTTGAAGTGACCTGCAAGTGACGATGTAACTGCCTTTGCGTTCTTCATGTTGAACCTCTCCAAGACTTTATCAATGTACATTTCTTGAGATGACCATAGCTTGCGCTACTCTCGGTCACGAGTGATCCTCATGCTAAGAATATTCTTTGCTGCGCCTAGGTCTTTCTTGGTAAAGCATTGACTCAGCTCCTGCTTTAACTTGTCAATCTTGATTTTATCCTGACCTACAATAAGCATGTTATCAACATATAATAACAGGATAATAAAATCATCATGTGAAAAATATTTCATGAAGACACAATGATCTGATATGATCTTATTGTATCCTTGCTGCGTCATGAATGACTCAAACTTCTTGTACCACTAACGAGGTGCCTGTTTGAGTCCATATAAACTTTTTTGCAATTTACACATCAAGTTTTCTTTTCCTTTCTCTTGAAAACTCTTTGGCTGTTCCATGTAAATCTCTTCTTCTAAAAGTCATCATGGAGAAAAGCTGTATTGACGTCTAATTGTTGAATTTCCAGGTCCTTGGTAGTAGCTAATTCAAGAACCACTCGAATTGATGACATTTTAACCATGAGTGAGAATATCTCGTCAAAATCAATTCATTTCTTCTGACTGAACCCCTTGACAACTAACCTTTCCTTATATCTTGAGTGTGGATTATTCTCTTCACTCTTTAGTCGAAACACCCACTTGTTCTTGAGTACCCTCTTCTCTTTAGGAAGCTTCACTAGTTTGTAAGTGTTGTTCTCATGTAGAGATTGCATCTTGTCTTGCATGGATTTCATCCACTCATCCTTTTTCTCATGTGACAAGACTTTTTGATAACACACTGGTTCTCCCCCTTCAATTAATAATACGTACTCTGTCGGGGAGTACCGCTTTGACTCTTGTCTTTGTCTATTCGATCTTCTCAACTGAGGTTCTTGTTCTGGTGCATCATGCTTGACATGTGACTCATATCACTGTCTTGACTATCCGAAGGTATATCTGAATTATATGAGTTGTCTCACTGCTATTGTCATCTTGATCAGCTTCTGGAGCAATGTCATCTTCTATCGGCGTGTCAACTGAATTCGATTCAGCTAGATAATCAGTGAAGATAGTTGGCTCCTTGTCCTTTGACAGATCTTCAATTGTTTGGTGTTCCATGAACACAACATCTCTGCTTCTGATAACCTTCCTGTTAACAGGATCCCAAAGTCTGTAACCAAATTCTTTCACCTCCATATCCGAGGAAGATGCATTCTTTCGATTTGCTGTCAAGTTTTGACCGCTCATCACTAGGGATGTGAACAAAGGCGGCTCTGCAACCGAACATTCTGAGATGCTTATATGAAACATCCTTCCCTGACCAGACTTTCAGAGGTATGTCACCATCCAGAGGTACTAATGGTGAATGGTTGATCAGTTCAACTGCAGTCATCATTACTTCACCCCAAAATCCCTTCGATAACTTAGCATGTAGAAGCATACATCTGACACGTTCCTCGATTGTTCTATTCATTCTCTTAGTAACACTGTTTTGCTGAGGAGTCTTGGGAATTATCTTCTCAAGCTTGATGCCATAGGTGTTGCAGTATTCTTCAAACGGTCCTCTGTATTCGCTGCCATTATCTGCTCGAATACACTTGAGCTTCTTGCCAGTTTCTCTTTCGACTTTGGCATGAAACTTTTTGAACTCTGTCAATACCTGATTTTTGTGTGCTATAGGAAAAGCTCAGACTCTTCTAGAATGGTCATCAATAAATGTAACAAAATAAAGAGCACCACCTAGAGTTTTATCCTTCATATAGCAGACATCAGTATGCACCAAATCAAGTACGTGCGAACTTCTAGACGAAGAAGTCCTATTAAATGTAACTCTAGTATGCTTATCAGCCAAACAATGGACACATACGTCAAGTGAAGTGTCTTTCACACCTAGTAGCAAATTTCGTTGAGTTAATATCTGAAGTCCTTTCTCGCCTATGTGACTAAGCCACTTGGATGACATCTCTTGAGTCACATTTATCTCCTCGGTGCAGTGTTGTACTTTAGTCTTGTAGAGTGTACCATCTTTGTTTCCTTTCGTCAGTAGGAGTGAACCTCGCTTGAGTTTCCACACTCCCCCTTTGAAGTTGCTCTCATAGCCATCGTCGTCTAATTTTCCAACTGAAATTAGTTTGAGACGGATTTCTGGTACATGTCTCACATCTTTAACCACAATCTTGCATCCTGTATTGGTCTTTAACTGAATGTCTTTAACGCCAGCAATTTGGGACTCCGATTTGTTCCCCATCTTTACTGACCCGAATGATGCCTCTTTATATGTTGAGAATACATCTCTACGAGGGGTAACATGAAATGAAGCTGCAGTGTCTAAGATCCAAACTGAATCTTGACTCACAACATTGACACCATCTTCTTCTTCTTCTTGAGTCAGAAAGTATATATCATTTGATGTAGTCACCGCAATATTGTTTCCACCATTGGCCTTCTTCTCCTTTTCAGTATCTTTAGACCCTTCATGTGACTGATCATGCTTTAACTTTCTGCACTCCTTCTTGAAGTGTCCTGACTTGCCACAATGATATCAGGTGACTTCTTTTCTAGACTTTGACTTGCCTCTTAACCTTGAACTTGATCTATCGTGGTTGTGAGAGTTTTTCTGTTTGTTTCTCCCACGATCTTCCATGATGAATGCCTCTGATTTGTTGTTGAGATTCTGCTCTTGCCTTTTCGTTGCTTCATTGAACAAACTATCCTTGATAGTTTCTAAAGATAGTTGTCCACCTGAAGAGAGAGTAGTGCTTGGATCTCATCTTCAAACACGATCTTTACTGAGAACAACTTGTTAATCAATTCCTGAAAACTGTCAAGATGTTATGCAACAGAGTGACCATCCTTGTACATCAGGTTAACAAGTTTCTTCATCAATAGTACCTTATTCTGCGATGATTTGCGCTCATACATTTCTTACAATTTTTTCCACACTTCATCGGGTTTATGTAGTGAAAAAGTATTACTCATGGAGTGGAGACTATGATGGTTCATTTATGGTTCTTGAGTCTAGCCTTGGAGCTTTCTTGAGGACAAGCAAGAGTTCAAGCTGGGGGGAATTTGATGCATGCATTTTTATACATGTTTTACATACATCATTTAGGTTATTTTTCGTAATTTTTTATCATTGCATACATTTATTTTCTTAATTTCCTTTAAGTCCAAAGCTACTCGCTTCTGTTTGATTTTATTCTCAGGATCATCAAAGCGATCGGATTGGAAAAGCATGTAAAACGGAGCACAAAGAGCACATTTGACTGAGTTCAAGAGAAACCCGGGCCGGGCTGGCGTCATACCCGGACCGGGTTGGCGTTAAAATCCGATTCCGAATCGATTTGCGCATGAAAATAAAATCTTAACAGAACTCGGCCCGAGTTGGAACAGACTCGGCCCGAGTTAGTACAAATCAGCCAAACTGACAGATCACGTGGTTTTTCGGCCGACTTTAACTTGGATTTTAATCGCGAACTCAACTCGGAACCTTAAAAGGCCGCCACCCCTATAAATATGAATGTACCACAAAGCCAAAGAGCATGCAATCTCAGAGTTTGAAGCCCTAGCCACATCAGAAATGAGAGACGAAGTTCTACTACGCGCCACTACAAATCAATCGAAGTAGAGATTTCGAGATTTCGGGCAATCGTTTGGAGCATAGTTTCGGCCAAATAATTGCTAAACTGTATGCTTATGCATAAGTTTGAAATGAAACATATTACTAAGGAGATCATTTTCAACTTGATATATATATATCTCATATTAAAATTGATTTACATGTTCATTTTTGTAAAATATTTTGACATGAATCTTATTCCTTCATATTATCAAGTTATAATGAAAGTTATTTTCCTCACCCATAATTTAAAATAACTATTATCATTTTAAGAAAGAGGGAGCATGTCAAAGACTACTTCTGCCCCTGCCAGTTTCGATGTCTCTGCTCTGCAGGATACCTTAGCCGCACTTCTTGCGGGCTAGGAGCGATAGTACCAGCTTATGCAGCAGCACCATCAGGAGGCTCAGTTTCGACAGCTTAGCGACCGTCAGGATCACCTTGAGCTCAGGACTACTTTGGGCAGTATTTAGTTCAAGCTTGGGAAAGATTGCATTTCATGCATTATATTTACTTATAGTACTGCATCATCATGTTTGCTTTCTTTTAGTTTATTTCAGTATTGCATGTTAGCATTATCTTTGCATTTTATGAAAATCCATAAAAATTTAAAATTTTCAAAAATCACAAAAATACCATTCACTATCATTTTGCCTTATTGTTTGTTCTTCTTATTTGCACTTAAGTGAAATTCAAGGACACCCTATGCACTTATGAAATTCTATTGCCATAATTTTATCTATTCCATCACCTTAGTATTGGGTAATTTGGAAAGTGTATGTTGCCAAATAAAATTATAGATACTTAGACCACTCATTTCTATTCATGCTTGCATTTCATTTCTTATTTTTATTTTATGTCTTGGTGGTAGTAATTTTTTTATTGAATGCATAAAGTGTTCTGTGAGCTTAAAATAAATAAATCTGAAAGAGGGTTAGTTAAACCCAAAAGTTATAAGAAGGTATAATTATGTTATCCAGAACCTGGGTGTGTTCGGGTGATTAGATCCATATGGGATTCTTACCGCAACCTAAGGACAACTGCTCTAGGATCCGTCGGTCGAAAGCCCGCTATATGGACCGCCTTAAGCAATATGGAGAAACACAATAGTACCAAATCAGTAAAAGGGACAAGTTTTAAACGATGCATAACTGTGTTATCTAGAACCTTGGTGTGTTCAGGTGATTAGATCCGTAGGGGATTCTTGCCTGGCGACCTAAGGTCAACTAGTCTGGGATCCGTCGGTCGAAAGCCTGTTACATGGACCATCTTGCGCAATATGGAGAAGAGAGTGATCAATTCTATATAACAATAAGAAGGTGAATAAAGTAAAATTAAGCTCACTCTATACTTTTGCATTCAACATTAATGCTATTATTTGATAGACTATATGTTTTCTTGCACGAATCTGAATAAGTTTAAACTGTTTAAGATCCATAAATTTTATAAGGTTGGGTTATAGATTGTGGATAGATACTTTGGCGATGGACTTGCAACGCTAGAATGTGGTGAAGCGTCTGGTATTCTCGGTGGTGGCGGTGGCGGTGGGGTAACAACTGTCATCATAAGAAAATACATAAAATTTGGCTCCTATATAAAATTATGTAATATACAAAAAATAACCTGGTGTGATATGACGATCGTCGTCGTGCAATCGAGACGTACCGACTATGTTCCTCGTCGATGGTGGTGCAACTATTACAAAAGCAAAATATTTAAAAAACTGTATCTCCTACAATCTATTGCCTACAATGTGTCACGTACCTGGAGTGATACGCTGAGCAAACCCACCAATGGATCGCCTACTATGTGATGATCCAGCTACGTGCCCCATCGGCGGCGGAGGAACTGATATTATTAAAAAAGAAATTTAACTATTATAATCAACTATAAATAAACAGCTCACAATAAATATATTACCTGGTGGTTGTGATGGCTGACTCATCTGGAGTGAATGCATAGAAGAGCGAGATGACCCAGATGCTCGACCCCTAGTAACCATGACTGAAAAAAAAGAAAGAAACTTCTCTTATTATCGGTAACCATATATAAGAGAAGATTATAAAACTTCATGCATCCATCCCATAAAGGTTCATCTGCTTCTTCGAGAAGATTATAAAACTTAGAAGTCGAAGGATTCGGGTCTTCTTCAATCAATGTATCGTCAACATTTTCTTCTAACATTGCATCTCGTATCATGTCCCTGTACGGATTGCTCGAGTCGCCCACAACGGTATCTACATTACTTGTTTCTTTAGCCCATCTTTCTTCTCCATGAAAGAACCAATTGATGTACGTAAGTAAGAAACCATTGTAATGTAAATCCTTCTGCACATCATATCTTACTTTCCACTGATAACATTTGCACTTCCGGCATGGACATAAGATTTTGGAATATGAAGAAGCAACACCTTCATTTTGATATGCCACAATAATGAATTCATCAACATCATCCTTATATTCTTCAGTTATGACGCCATGTTTATCCTTCCAACGACGAATCCAACTACGATCTGACTTTATCATTTCTGTAACGGAGAACATTAAGCCAAGTAATCAAATTCGTGTACTTGAAACGTGTGATTTTGAACTTACGAAGTCCAAAATCACATGTTTCAAGTACTTCATCGTCGAATCATAATTTCATTTTATCACCAAGAATGTGGAAGTACATGAATTAGTTCATAAGTTAACTTAACTTAAGTAATAAAAAATATTCGAATGCTATTTTTTTATGGCGTGGCGATTATGTATATAACAATTGGCTTGAGATCGACCTAAGATCTGAGCGATTAAAACTTTTATCGAAATGTGTAACTATTACAACTAGCAAGATGTGATTCGTAATCACTGACGCATTTGAAAACTTTCAAATCGTTGCTATATCGTACAACATTAAATTATGCAACTTCAACAAGAAATAATATCGAGCAATTACTGCATGCATTATAATTTCTGTTCTTCCGCGAAGACTAGCTTGATCCAAAGAGATGATACTTAACTTAATTCATAACATGAATAAGTAATACTTAACTTAACATGAATAATTAACTTAATTTAACTTCATGCATTAATAATTAACTTAACATACATGGTGGTGGGTTAGTACCTTCTTAACTAAAGGGCGGCGAATGGCGGAGGGTGGCCGAGACGGCAGTGGAGGCGGAGGGCAGTGGTGGCGGAGGCGGACGTCGGCGGCGGTGGAGGGCGAACGAGGCGGAGGGCTGACGAGGCGGCGGTGGAGGAGAAGGGCGGCGGTGGAGGTGGAGGGTAGACGAGGTGGCGGCGGAGGTGAAGGGCGGCGGAGGTGGGCGGCGGCGGCGATGGAGGGCAGTGGAGGCGGAGGGAGGAGGAGGAGGAGGCGCCGATGGAGGCGGAGGCGGCGGGCGGCAGTGGAGGCGGTGGTTGAATGCGGAGGGCGGCGGAGGCGAAGGGCGGCGGGGCCAGTGAAGGGCGAGCGACGGGAAGGGAGGAGGAGGAGGAGGAGGAGGCAAAGGGCGGCGGTCGAATGCGCAGGGTGGCGGTCGATTGCGAAGGGCGGCGGTCGAATGCGGAGGGCGGCGGAGGCGAAGGGCGGCGTGGTGAAGGGCGGCGGCGACGATGGAGGGCGGGCGTCGGGGAGGAAGGAGGAGGAGGAGGAGGTGAAGGGCGGCGGTCGAATGCGGAGGGCGGCGGTCGAATGCGGAGGGCGGCGGTCGAATGCGGAGGGCGGCAGTGGAGGGCGTCGGAGGGGCGCGGTGGAGGTGGCGGGCGTTGGGCGTCGGGCAGGGGAAAGAAGGTAAATAGTAAAAGTGAAAATGAAGAAGAGGGGTTAGCGATTTAAGTAATTTTTTAGCGTCGCAATACAACAGGACGCTACGTAGACGCCTTGTAGGTGCCACAACTATCAAAATTCGGCTAACGGGGCGCTATAGAGAAGCTAATGTGTCGCTAAGATAACGTAGCGACACTATAGCGTCGTCATGGCATCTCAATGGGTTTAGCGTCTCAAGAATGCGACGCCATTGAGACGCTCCTTAAAAGTCTTTTTCAAATTTTTTTATTATGTATGAAATTTTATTTATCAATGTAGCATCTCATCGCAATGTGCCCCGTTCCATTTGTTTTATTTCCTTTCGACAATCTATCATGTATGTATACAAAATTATTAATATGTATGTATATGTGTATATAAAAAAAATTGTATGTATATATATACATATGTAATATATGCGTATGTATATATATGTCTACGTGTGGGAGATTAAGTTACAACAATATGTTTATCTATATGTATTATAAATATATGTGTGTATGTATATGTCTATACATATGCGAGACATATATATTTAGATAACGTGTATATGTATACGTATTCGAAGTGAATATATGTGTATATGTTTATATGTGTGATATTAAGTTATAATAATATGTATATATGCACTTATTATATATAAGTATAAGCATATATGCGTATTTATATGTCTATATGTGCCCGATTAAGCAAGGGGTAACAAGTCGGCTTAGGAGGCGCAATACCGACGCTATTGAGTCGCTAGTTACATTTAGTGACACCGTAGCGCCGAACTAGCCTCTAATACTTTTTCGCGTCTCAATAGTGAGACGCTACAGAGACGCTACTAGTGTCCTCATAGCGTCGATTGTAAGGGCAGCTCTAGTTAGACGCTACGTAGACGCTATTGAGTCGCCACTATGACGCTACAATTTAATCAGCCATCGTAATTTCATGATTAAGTATATAATAATAATGTATGCATAATTAAGATATTATATATATTATATGTATAGATAACATAAATAATATAGGAAACAAATTATATATTTATGAACACTCCTATCATGTAAAAATACATATATATATATATATATATATATATATAATCGTGTAATTAATACTAATATAATATTTAATGAATTTATTGATTAACATATAGTATATATAATATATAGGGTTTAAATATAAAACAAATAGCGAGATAAATGTAAATAAGTTATGGGTAGCACGGTAGCGTCCAAATAGCGTCGCCTATTTCTGAGACGCCATATAGCGTCTCTTTAGCGCCGTAAGTATTGAGATGCTAGTTTCGCGTCTAACGTTGTCGACGCGAGAATGGCGCTAGGTGCTGCCGCGCATTTCTACTTCGTGGCGCGAAATAATAGCGTCTACGTAGTGTTTGGATTACGCCAGATATAGCATCTATTATCTGAATAGCTAAGAAGATGCTAAGGAGACGCTATCGGGAGGCAAGTAGTGTCTCATTATGGTGATGCAAAGTAGACGCTATAAAGGCGCTAGTGGCGTCTATATAGCGTCACAGATTTTGGCGACGCTAAGGTGTGTCGCTAAGCGCCCATTTTTTTGTAATGAGTCCAGCTTCACCTCAGGATCATATAATGCTTTCATCATCCTCAAATCAACCATTGACTCCTACATCATCTTAGAAACAAGAAGATCATCCAGATGAACAATGTCATTCAATCACTACATTTCAATCAACAATGACAATTGAAGCTTCTACCAAAAGATCAGAGTTGATATTCCAAAAGGATTGCGACTTCTGAGACGATCAATCTTCACCACTACGATTATTCACGATCACAGAAAACCCGGTGAGATTATTCCTTAACTACATTATTTTAATTAATTATTTCATATTAGTCTCAGCATATGTTATGTCACTATCGAGCTAAGGACTTTAAACTTAGAACTAATTTCCTTCATCCTCAAACTTACAATTTAGATCTTTTGTGTAATATAGTTTAGACTAATTTAGTTCATGTTAGATTAGTAGTTTGTTTATCTTAGTTTCTTAGTCTCTTTACTTTCGTTCTATCATTTTTATTTTATTTTTAAACAGGTCTATGCATGTCACAAACTGAATTTTATTAAAAATTTAAAATTTTCAGTTTTCGTGGGTCGCTATTCATTCTCACAAGTGTTACACATATCTCACAGGTCGTCGTTTGTAGTTCACGAGTCTCACAGTGACATATATTTTGAACATTTGATCTTCACGGGCCGTAACATTGATGTAATGACTCGTAACATCCCACATAACACCATGTATTTTTTTTAACGGGCCGTAATTTTTATATCACGAGTCACACAGTGGGAAATTTCAAGTTTTGCACATTTCACAGCTCGTAATCGCTATCTCACGACCCGTAATAAATGTTATATTTAATATTGTTTTATTAAGTCGGTTGGGTCATTAATAACTGATCACGCATATCACAGTAGGTCAAGTACTTAGGGACTTTGATCTTACGGGTTGTATTCGTCGAATAACGCCCGTAAGTTATTGTTGAGCCAGCCGATACTCTTAAACAACCCGATTTACGGCATGATTGATCTCAGCACGACCCGTGATGCACCATCGCCCAGATCTATGAACATCTCATGGGTCGTTAAAACCTCATCACACCCCATTAACTCCTAGTACGAATTAGATAGCCACATCTCACGGGTCGGCACCAAAATCTCACGCATATCACAGTGCCTCACTAACACCAGTCTTATTATTTATGGGTCGTCATATGCCCATCACGAATGTCACAGTAAGTTCTACATAATACATTTTTTTATGAGCCATGACCGTTTGGTAATGGCCCTCTCTAATGTTTTCTGTATAAGCGTAGGACCGTGACCATCTACCGAAGGTCGTAAGCATGCAACCACGACCCGTGACTATCTGTGCCTATTCGACTTCATCACTGCTAGTGCCGTGATTTTCATATCACGACCCATTAAATTGCGTAAAAGACCCATAAGCTCTTCAATATGACTCGTTGACATTACCTCACGGGCCGTTATTTGCCCTTCACGACAGCATTGAAAAGAAGGGGGAATAAAGAAGAAGAAAAGAAGAGAAAGAAAGAAATAGAAAAGAAAATTGCCTCCTCGGAGTTGAAGAAAAGTAGGAAATCGAGACGTCCAAATTTTTATCAACCAAGAACAGTATGGATTCTTCATGCCTTCTTCATACAGTTTCAACATCTATCGAGTCGAAACAAATTAGGTTGTTTCATTTCCTTTTCTATGTTTACATTTTTCAATATCGTATATATGCTCCTACGGGATTTGATTTCCAACACTGGGGACAATGATGAGTTCAAGCTTGTGGGAGTTTGCAATTTCATTGAAAGCATACATTCTCTTCATATTTTACTCGCATATTTGCTTGCATCTCATATAGCAAAAAATCAGAAATTTTTTTTTTATAATTGAAAATTGCATCTTATTTTCTTATGTCTTAGTATCTACTTATTTTTCAAACATTATTCAAGGACATCCCGTTATTTAACAAAATTTGAAGCATTATTATTTTATCATTTATCGCCTTCGTGTTGGGTAATTGGTTTGAAGAAAATTGCTTAGTGAAACTATGGATGTTTAACGACAAATCCTATTCTTGCTCTTATTTTTTATATTATGTGTATTACCTTGATAATAATTATATCCATATTGAACATTCAAGTGTAAATGAGCGTACTAATAAATAAGTACACGTAAAATTATCATCGTATACAAAAGGACTAGCGGAGCCCCAAAAAGTATGAGAAGGTACAAAAAGGTTTATCCGAAACTTTGGTGAGTTTGGGTAATTAGATCCGTAGGAAATTCTTGTCTGACGACCTAAGGGCAATTGCTTTGTGATCCGTTGGTCAAAAGCCCGTTATATGGATCACCCTGTGAAATATGGAGAAGCACATGAGTACCAAATCAATGAGAAAAAGAAGTGAAAAAAAATTATGATGAAAAGTTCATAAGGGAAAAAGTATAAAAGTAATAAATGAATAAAAGCTCGTGTTACACTTGTATATTCAACATTGATATTTTTATTTTCAAGAATTATTTTCTTATTATTCAGAGCTGAATTTTGAGGAGTTTAAAAATGTCTTTCATTGAGAAATTTCATAAAGCTGAGTTATTATGGAAAGTGGTGAGACACTTAGGCGATGGATGTATAAAATCTAGTGCTAAGAAGAGTAGTTGAATGACAGGGTGTAAGCGATGATTAACTAGTTTGGTTGGAGCTTTGCTTTGAACATTGCTTGAGGACAAGCAAGTATCTAAGCTTGGGAGAGCTTGATGCATGCAAAATACAACATATAATTAGTCATGCATTTAATCACATTTGGATTCATTTTCATATAGCATGCATCAATTTATGGCCTTATTTTATTTAATTTTATAAAAATGGAATTATACCCAATCCTATATTTTATTTAGAAAATGAAGAGAATTGAGTCAGGAAGTCATAGAAACAAACCGCGCTCAAATCGAAGTTCAAATGGAGTCAGAAAGTGAAAATTGGTGGAGGCTGTCAGTGCTGAGTTGAATATAACGGGCCATGAGAGTTATGTAATGGCCCATTAAATATGCAGTTCCGTCCAAAAGTCTAAAAGTTGAATATAACGGGTCGTGAGAGGTTTGTAACAGTTCGTTAAATACTCAATTTCGTTCAAACAGCTTGCCCGAGTTACGGGCTGTGAACCAAGTTACAAGGCATTAAAACCACACTTATACTCTTATTTGGACACTGTGAGGGCCGTGAAATCAGTGTTATGGGCCATTAAATTCATATTTTAGGCCGTTACGAAGACTGTTTTTTTTATATTTCTTTGACCTTTTTGAGAATTTTAAGTCCAGATCGAACCCAAACTTTATCCTAAACCTCAGGGATGATTAGGAAACATATTCACTCAGATTTAAAGGAGTTTTGGATGGTTTTAAAGACCTATCAAAGTCTATTTCGAATTTACGTATTTTAATATGAAAAGACTTCGAATCAAATCGAAACTCTACTAGAACTCTTGGGACCCTGAAAGCTATAAATAGAGGCCCTAGAAGACAAAAAAAAACATGTGCTTGAGACCTGGGAGTCATGCCTTATTGCAAAGAAGAAGACTTGAAGCCAGGGGATCGTCAAATGAGAAGGATTGCACAGCAACTTGTCGGTTAGTGTTACGTGATCGTCCAGAGGTTCTGAAGGCTGCAAATCTTTATTTATTCATATGCTTGGATGCTCTTTTACTTTATTTCTCATAATTTATTAGTTCTGTAATGGAGATTTCATATTTGTTTTAGAAAGATAGATTATTTGTACTTCGTTATTCTTCAAGTTAATTAAATCATTCGATTACTTTTGATTATATATGCTGAGTTTAATGCTTTTTGATGAGTGATATGAATTCTGAAATTAGATTACAAACCTGTATAAAGAGTGATTAATTCCAGAAGTCATTGTTCTTCTGATAATTTATCTTTTAATTTTAAGTTAAAGCATATATAACACATATTCAGTAATTCGTCGTGTATGCTGATTATCATGCGATTTATTATTCTGTCCAGGAGTATGGGTGAATAATAATTTAATAGTTACATTTTCCTGCATCATGATTCTCTGTAAAATTAGTAATCAACTCATCGTACGCGATTATTGATCTTATTTGGAATTAGGATAGTCTGATTTGCTCGTCTAGAGAAGTCAGTATTTTAGGTGTTCTTAATTCGTCTCAAAAATTGACCTGAGTGTTTTTGTCATAATTTGAAGTTCATACAAGTCTAACTTTACATTAATCATCCATAATTTTTAAGGATCATCACCACTTTATCTTTACGCATCAATTATCTATTTTCTACACCTTTAATTTTCTATTTTCACCACAAAACTATTTTCTTATCTTAGTAGATTATTGAGATAGATTAAATTTAACTAGGTTCCTCGTGGGATCGACAACTCTAATCTTCACTTTATTACTTGATACGACTAGTGCAATTGCTAGCAAATTTATTTGTTACATATTTACCGCATCACTCCCCCTTTCTCTCACATGATCTCTGTAACTCATCTCTCCCCTTTCTACGTTTCGTCTCCTTTTCTCTTTGATTGGCAGCGAAGGCGATGAGGGAGGACACGGTGACGACGAGGGCGATGAACTTGGAGGTCGCAGCGTCGACGTGAGGGCGGCCGATCTGGAAGTTGCAGCACCGACAATCGAGCACGAGGGCTATCAATCTGGAAGCCGCGGTGCTGACGATCGAGTGTGAAGGCGGCCATCCGAATCGCAAGGTTGATGTCACGATGATCTCTCTCTCAGACATGACGACAATCTCTCTCGATGACGGCGAGGGTGGCCGCGATGACGACAAGGGCAGCAAACCTGGAGGCAGCGGCGCCAGCACGAGGGCGGCCGAAGGTGCAGCACCGGCAATCGAGAGCGAGGGCTGCTGATCTAGAAATCGCGGCACCGACGATCGAGCATGAAGGTGGCCATCCAGATCGCAAGGTTGAGGTCACTGATGATCTCTCTTGGCCATGACGAGGATCTCTCTTGATATCTCTCTCTCTCGAACGACCATGGCGGCGATCTCACTTTCTCTCTTAGACTCTGGCATTCTCTAGCAAGGCAACGATGATCTCTGTCTCCTTCTGTCGATCTCCAGCAACTCGATGTAAGGTTGCCCTCCAGCCATGCGAGGGCGAGGAGGGAGCTCGACTGGAAGTTGAAGCCCACGGTGATGGCGACGAGGACGACGACGACGTATCTTGGGTGAGCCAGGTGAGTGGCATCGCGAATCAGGCGATGGCCGGCGAGAGTCATTAGATCTATGAGAGAGAGAGAGATCGATGGGAGAAAGAGAAGAGAGAAAGAGAGCAAGGAGGAGTGTATTTGATCACGAGATGAAGGAGAGCCATCAGATTTTGATGACATCAAATTAGATCTGATTTGAGCCATTCCATCTAGTTTGGACGACTTAGATCATGCAAAAGGCGCCCAACATATACATTTTACCATATATATAT
This sequence comes from Pontederia crassipes, assembly GCA_030549335.1. Taxonomy (NCBI): domain Eukaryota; kingdom Viridiplantae; phylum Streptophyta; class Magnoliopsida; order Commelinales; family Pontederiaceae; genus Pontederia; species Pontederia crassipes. Next base: position 712,075 of record CM060198.1, on the reverse strand, counting down.
ATGGGAGAAATGAGGGTGCTGAGCAGCTTGTGCTCAGCACCCTGCGAAGCGTGGGCCATTCGATCCAGATTGCACGGTTCAGATGCGTGCGGCCCTTCAGATGAAATTGCACGGACCAGATTCAACTCGTGAGATTTTCCATCGCGCCTTTTGCTTTCCCCTGCTCCTCGTCTTCTCTCTCTCTCTCTCCAGTTGTTCTCGCCAGCTGCCCTCTTTCACTCGATCATCACCGGCCAGCAGCTTGTGCTCAGCACCCTGCGAAGCGTGCCGGCCGCCATTCGATCCAGATCGCACGGTTCAGATGCGTGCGGCCCTTCAGATGAAATTGCACGGACCAGATTCAACTCGTGAGATTTTCCATCGCGCCTTTTGCTTTCCCCTGCTCCTCGTATTCTCTCTCTCTCTCTCTCTCTCCAGTTGTTCTTGCCAGCTGCCCTCTTTCACTCGATCCTCACCGCCGGCTGCCCTCTTTCACTCGATCATTGCTAGCTAGCAGCTCTCCCTGATCTTCTACAGCTATTCTAGGAGGGGCGGGTCGGGTCACTTTTTCGTCCATCCCATTTCATTTAACATTCGAAGATGGAGATCAGGGACCCTAGGTTCTCTTCGGCCGTTCGATTCATCGCACCACCCTAATTTTGCCTTTGACCGAGTTCTCCGGCGAAGGCCCTTTACAGGTACTGCTCCCGACCCTCGATTGTAGTATCCTTCTTTTGCCATAGTCTCCTTCTTTTGCTCTCTCGTGCATCGCCACCCTAACACTCTCTAGATCTCTAGTTTGTTTAGGGTCCCCGCTCTATCTTCTTTGCCAATGACTGAGTTCTCCGTCGAGGCGTCTGCACAGGTACTACTCGTGACCTCACTCTCACTGTCTCTTTTTTTCTCCCTCTCGCGCGCTGCCGCCCTCACTCTCTTTTGATCTACGGTGTGTTTAGGGTGCCAGCTCTATCTTCTTCACTAGTGACTGAGCTCTCCGCTGAGGCGCCTGCATAGGTACATTCTCAGTCTCTTTCTTTCGCACTCTCGCACGCTGCCGCCCTCACTCTCTCTTGATCTCTAGTGTGTTTAGGGTGCCAACTCTACCTTCTTCGCCAGCGATCGAGTTCTTCGTCGACATCACTCTCTCCCTAACCCCCACTCCCTCTTGCACAGGTACTGCTCCCGACATCACTCTCTCCTGGACCCCCACCCCCTCTTTCTCTCTCTCTCTCTATCTATCTGGCCTTTTCTCCGACGTTTCGTGTTGAATCACATTTTGTGATATTTGTTTCTATGGTTAACTCACATATGCTGTAATACAATGGAAAATGTTGTTTTTTTTATGATTGATATGTTAGAAAGATTGCTTTTCTATTGTTCCTTTGCCTCTTGATATGATTTCGATTAATGTTTACTTAATCAGGAAGGTTGCTCCTTCGTTTCAATATATTCTTGATATATTATCAAGATGAGATTTGGAGATTTAGGATATCTGGATGGGTTCATGAAGTAGTTCTAGTCATCTATGTCATTTTCTTCCTATTTGATTTATTATGTACTTGTTGCTATAATGAGTTCCTTGTGTAATGAGTTCCTTGTCATCCTTGATGATTAATGTATAAAATTTTTAGGATAACTAAGAAAATCCTTTCACCTATATTAAATTTTTTTATTTCTTTCTTACTGCAATGTAGTCCACACATTTGATAACTCCCTATATATTTTGTTAATCATATAACTTTACAGCTAGATTGTAAAACTTTATGACCATGTCACTAATATGTTGAAGGCTTCACCGTTAAGCGAAATGGTGCTTCAATGCTATTATGAAGAAGAAGCAAATGTTAAAACATCTTGAATGGAGCTCAATGCTGGTCGGAGGTTCTATGGTTGAAAGAATTACGGAGTAAGCCTCTCTATCTTATCTTTTGTTGATTACACCACCCCAACATGAAATCATTTTTTTTATTTTTGAAGATATTCGAAGCATGCCGATTTTTTTGTTGGATGGATAGATCTCTTGATGATCACTACAGGAATGTCATTAATGAATTATTACACAAGATAAATAGGTTGGAGAGTGAAGTTGAAATCCTAAACTTGAAGCAGGAACTTGGTACAATGAAAAATCCTTCAAATGGATCTCCTTCATCGTTATGGAAATATTCAAATTTTTTTTACTTATGGTAGTCGTAGTAATGGCGACGAAATAGTTATATTACATGTCGTTTTGAAATGTTATGTTAGTTGTAATTCTGGAATGTTGTATGAGTATGTTGCACTATTTTATATGGAATGTTAATTTGCGTGGAATGTTGTACGACCATTAATTTTCGTGGAATGTTGCTTTTTATTATGAATCCATATATAGGAAACGTCTTCAGTAAACAACGAAATGTCTTCAGTATGTTGCTTTTTAATTTTTGATGAAAAATCTTTGCTTTATCCCTGATAAAAGAATATGATGTTTAATACAACAACCCACATGCATAATGGCTGAATAAGTTCCATGCTGTGATATGCAGCAGTAAAAGCTGATCCATCCAGCCCACTCGAAGGCAACTCCCACTACAAAGATTTTTTTACTTTGGCGACGTCCAACAAGCGTCGCTCAAAGTAGATTAAACGTCACCAAAAATCTTTTAGGATGTTTATTAAACGTTGGCTTCATATGTCACCATAACTTAGTCATAGAAAGTATTTATGACGCATATTAATTAGACGTTGCCAAAAATTTAAACGTCACAAAAAGTTAATATTTTCATGACGTTTAACCATCACCAAATGTCATGTTAAGATGATGTTTAAGTGTCACCAAAAATTAATTGTATCCTCTTAAAATTATTTTAAATGTCACGAAAGATAAATTACTAATGATATTTAAACGTCACGAAATTTTTTTAAGACATATAATAAACGTCGCTAATATGATAAAATGAGCAACATATAATAATTCAGTATCTAAAATTGTGTTATGAAAAATCGCTAAAAAGAAATTTTCAAAGAATTCATGTGAACTACTTTCTTGATGGGACAATAGCTAGGCATCCAAATGTCAGAAAGTAAACAAAAGTTTTACGGCAAACCAAGTTTTAAAACCACAAGAACAACAATATGCGGAGTTGAAATAGTTTGGCTCAAGGGATCTCATCACATTAGATCCTAAACTGTTACTAATCTCAAGAGACAAGAGTTTAGCCAAACATTGGCTTAAAATCCACCATGACAAGAAAGTTTAATAGCTTTACTGGAAGATCAGTAAGAAACAATACAAAAATGGAAGCAAGAACTTGATTCAACAACAATTGGATGAAGTTGTGACTCCTTCCACCTCCTATGATTTCTTCTCCTTTCTCAACCTCCAAATTTGTGTAGGCTCCTGCTATCAAATATTCTTTTATACTGCTGTGAAATCCTATAAAAATAACAAAATGACAAGCATCTACTAGAATAATAAGAAAGGCATAATAAAATAGATTTGGGATTAAAAGATTTAGATTAATAATCATTGTCTTAATGCTAGTGGTTGACAAAATTAAGAAAATATATGTAGAAATAGAGAAGTAATGTATGATGCATGTATAATAAATTGCAAAAATAGAAACAAACTAGCTTATGTTCAATTAGAAATACCCTATACCCCTTTCCTTCTCGTTATTATTGTTCTTCACCAAATTAAAGAAGGGAAGTAAATAGAGCTGAAAATCTAACTTCACACAGGCATCGAATACAAGTATAAAAGACAAAACTAACATAAAAGATAAACTTCACACAGGCCTAGCAGTTTGTTACTGTTGTTGTTGTATTATTCCATGGGAGGGAGGGAGAAAGAAGATGCCTCCTACCCCTTGGCTAAAACTAACATAACATGGTACAACTCCGTAGTCGCTCGCTGTCGTTAATGCCGGAGATGGGGAAGAACTGGCGTCGCTCTGCCGGTAACCTATATGTCCAAAAAAAAAAGAAGTGAATCTCAGCTAAGGTATTTGAGGTGGCTCTGACTGCTGCCAAGAGGGCACCGACACATCATTATCCTTAAAGCAATGAATTCATCTCGCCGATCGAGCAAATCAACTATATGTGCAATTTTTTTGAGACTAAATTAAGATTACCATTTGATTCCCCAGCCTCGCGAGCTTCCCTTCGGAGATCTGATTGCGAGATTCCCCTGGGCGCCGTTAGCCTTATTGTGTCTGATTCATTGCCGGAGATCTGGCCGTCATGGTCTGGCGGAGGAAGCTTCGTCACTTGTGGCTCAACAGTCGGTGTCTGCTAAGCACGTCGGAGGGAGATGAAGGGGCCGGCGAATGTCGCCGTCGGGGATTCGAAGTAGGGCACTGGAGATGGCGTCGCTCTACCGGAGATGAGAAATGGAAGCAGAGTGATTTAGGGCATCTAGGGCACGAGAGAAAGCATTGATTTAGGTTTTTTAGATTTAGGGCACGAGAGAAAGCATTGATTTAGGGCATCTAGGGCACGAGAGAGGGCTGAGATGCTTTTAGCTTTTTTAGATTCGATCCAATGGCTGAAATGTTTTTTACTATTTTGTAATTATTTATATTATCATAAATGTCACTAATATATTTTAATTAGTGACATTTGTTATATGTCACCAAAAATCCTAATTTTAGTGAAGTGAGATCCCCTCTTGTACTTCCTGCCATCTCACGGATTACCAGTCATAACAACTTACATGCACATGGGCAACCTCCTTAATTCCCTACCTGAGTATATCTCGTACACCACAATTTTCCACACAGCTACACCATGAATAAGAACAAGGAATGAAAATGAGCAAAAAAAAAACTGAAAATTGAACATATACAGGCGCAACATCTCATTCTATATTCAAGCTACATCACACAAATCAAAAGAACTTTAATTTTTTTTATCAAAGTTTGCTCCTGTTTCACGAGAGCAATCCTAATCAAGGGGAGATGCCAAAGCATGACTACAGACCAACTATGCAACTCAGATCAGTGTTCGTCAGTAACACAAGGCAACACCTTGACAGCAGCATTGCACCCCAGCGTCGTGCCAAGTCCAGACATAAATGGCATAAATAACAATGCATGTAACCCAATTTGTAAATGACACAAGGCACAGTATAGCGAAGACAGAGGCCAAAGAGAATAGAAAATAACAATGTTCCAAACAAGTTGTAACCCAATTTGAAGTGCAAAGAAATAGCTATGCATCAAGAAATAGTTTGATTTCATCGAGACATCAAGTTGCCCATAATTTGATTTCAAAAGAGAGGGAGGGCAGCGGCGCACGAGAGGGAGAAAGAAAGAGACAATGAAAGTGAGGTCGGGAGCAGTACTTGTGCAGATGCCTCAGCGGAGAACTCATTCACTGGCGAAGAAGATAGAGCCAGGACCCTAAATACATTGGAGATCACGAGAGTGTTAGGGCGGCCACACGCGAGAGGGCAAAAGATGGAGACTACGGCAAAAGAAGGATATTACAACTGAGGGAGCAGTACCTCTAAAGGGCCTTTGTCGGAGAACTCGATCGGAGGCAAAGTTAGGGCAATGCGATGAATCGAACGGGCGAAGAGAACCGGCTTCGAATGTTAAATGAAATGGGATGGACGAAAAAGAGACCCGACCTGTCCCTTCTAGAATCATCGTAGAAGATCAAGGAGAGCCGCTCGCCGGTGAAGATCAAGTGAAAGATGGCAGCCGACGGCAAGGATCGAGTGAAAGAGAGCGAGAGAGAGAAAAAAAGGAAAAAGAGAAAAGAGGAGGAGCGGGGGAAAGCAAAATGTGTGATGGAAAAATCTCGCGAGTTGAATCTGGTCTATGCGATCTCATCAGAAGGGCCGCACACATCTGGACCGTATGATCTGGATCGAATGGCAGACAATGCGCTTCACAGGGTGTTGAGCACAAGCCGCTCAGCACCCTCATTTCTTCATATATATATATATATATAATTCATACATATAATAAAAAATTAGAATATAGAAAATCTATTGTAATATAAACTTATAATATAATATAAAAAATAATATAAACTTATTTCAATATAAGTTGATAAAAAAAATGAAGAATACTAAGGGGCTATTTGTCTGTCACAAAAACAATCTTGAAACAAAAAATTTTGACTCCAAAATGTTCCTACAGCAAGAACAAAATGAGAGCAAAGAAGTTCCAAGGGAACACAAGAACATTTCTATCTACTTTATATTATTCTTACAATCATTAAAAGTGTGTCTCATATAATGTTCAAAATAATGTTTGAATGAAAAAGTAGGAACTAGGGGTTAGCCTTATTTTGTTCATCTACCAAACAGCTCATAAATGACGTCATTCTAGCATGGACATTTTTTCGTCAATTATAGAGTCACCTGGACATTGACGTTGTGTCACATTTAAGTTTATTATCTTTTAATTTATTTATTTAACATGTACATTGTATATAGGGTCGCATTTTCGTACGGCCAAAAATTACCTTTTACTTTATACCGTGTTAGTACTGAATCGGACCCCGACACCGACCGCCGCCCACTCGTCCGACCCCGACCCCCCCCCCCCCCCACCCCGCCCTCCGCCTTCATTCTCCGACCCTGTTGCCTCCTCCTCTGTAACCCTGTCGTCTCCTCCTCTATAACCCTGTCCTCGCCGTCGACTACTCTGACACCCCCTGGCCTTCGGCCTCCTCCGCTGCTCTCATTCGCAGCATTTCTCTGCCGAACGCCGCCTCGTCCGCTGCCCTCTCTGCCGGATGCCGCCCTCCTTCGCAACCAGACACCGCCCTCTGCTGCTACCGTAGCCGGACATCCCTCCGTGCCCCATGGACTTTTTTGATGGATGGCGGTCACCATGGCCAGTCGTTGCCCCGGGCCTTCTCCCCAGTGGTGCCCGAGATGCCTCCTCCTCCGCGGCAGCCGCCTCTGCCTCCGAAGGTTCCGTCGGCCCTCTGCTCTTCTTCCCTCAGTCTCCTCCTCTGTACCTCCTCTCCTCTGCCTCTCTCTCCCTCCCTCCGTGCTCCTCTCCCCATCCCGAAAGCCACCTTCTCTGATGGCCTCCGCTCCTTCTGCATCAAGGAGAATGAAGACTTCCTCCCTTCGGACACGATAGATGCCATAGCCACCGACATCACCCTTTCTTGCTCCTCCGCCGACCCCTTTCCCTCTAACAATCTCGTCGCCCTCCACTGCCACGATCCATCATCTGTCATCCTCTTCTTCCCCATGGGGCCCAATGCAGACTGGGTCGGCTACATCGGTCTCTCATTCCCCGGCAGAGCGGTGCCTCCAAGTGTCATCCTCAACTATGATATAGACGTCTTCAAGCAAAGGGAATGGTTGAAGCATCCTACTGAAGATGTCTGCTGTGTCTGCAGCATCGGCGCCAGCGTTCTCCTAGGCACTGCCAGAGATTATGAAGGCTTTCCCACGTGAACCCCTATTCGAAGGGTTCTTGCTTGTCGCCACTTTGTATTATTTAACATTGTGTTTGGAGTAAGGTGAAAGGAGGGTAAAGAGGAGGGGAAGAGAAAATTTTTTTTCCTGGATAGAATTTTAAAAAAGAGGAATGGAGAGAAATCTTCATTTTTTTCTCTCCCTTCCCCCTCATAAAATCTTCCTTCTCTATTTTGTTTCAACCCCAACTTGAAATATAAAATTTTCCTTCCATTTTTCCTTTCCTTTCATCAAGACTAGGGTTTCGGACTCTGGCAAGGAGAGGCCGTCCTTAGTCCCATTGGCAAAGCAGGATTTTGAGAACCCCGTGGTGCATTCCTGCTGGAGTCCACATCTCATCCATGAGAGCGCTGCGCTGCTGGAAAGCGGCGAGCTTTGTTGGTTTAATCTCGAATCTAAGTGCGGAGGAAGAATTATGGTTTCTCTAGATGGCGAAGACGCTGGGGAATGGTTAAGCTGTGCGTTTGGCGGGCAGCCGTGGACTGTAATTGTTGCTTGTTATCGAGTTGTTATTTTGGTTGATTTGAGGCCCTTGCAAGGTGGACGTCAGAAGATTTTGGCTAAGGTCGAGATGCCATGTTTGTACGACGTCGCACCAATGACTAAAAAGAACGACAGATTTGTTGCTTTCTGTAAGGCCAGCTACAATGATTTCCACTTCTCAGTGGCAACAGAGCGTCAATTGCATCTTTTTGACATCCGGAGATCGCTCGTTCCTATCCTTACATGGGACTTTATTCTTAAGCATCCTCGATACATTAGCGTGTTCAAATTATCAGAACTGAGACCGTCTGTGGAATTCAAATGGGCGTCGGAATCTGGATTTTCCATCTTGGTTGGCTCCTATTGGAATGGCCAGTTTAGCTTATTTTGCTTTGGGCCTAAAGAGAATGGACCTCCGGGCAATCTTTCACTCTATAGCTGGGAACTTCCTTTCCATGTTTCTCTATCAGGCAGTCAATGTAGGTCCGGCAATGACCTTGTGAGGGATATATTCTGGAAGGAGACTGTTCCTTATGGTGTCCACTGGCAGCAAAGTAAGAATATCATTGCTGGTTTTTATGCAGTTCCAAGTGATATGTTGATGATGAACTCAAGTACCTGTGGTTTTGCACTAATTCGACTGACATTGTGTGGAAAGTTGGAGATGCAACAATATGGTGCTTATTCTATGTTTCCGAAGGAATCTAGTACAGGTGCAGAAGAACAATCAGAACATTTACACAAAACTATGGTCTGTGAAGAGGATGATTATGATTTAATTACCTCCCAAATGTTTTGTCCTTAAGTTTAAGTATCCTCACAAAGTAAAAGAAGAAGCTTCAGGAAGATGCTCGACAACTTACAATGATGAAAAGTTTTCTACGTTCGTGTGTGGAGCCTTGGACAAGAAACATGAGGAGTCAAAAGATGTGTTCAGAGATAAATTGTTTGATTTAAGTCCTATTACGCTGGATTTTGAGCCCCAAAGCATCACTCAAGTCAACTGAGGAGAAAATTTTTAAATGCTTGAAAAGACAATTTTCTCAATGGCAGGAGAATTATAAATCATATCAGAATTTCTGTGATTCCTCTAAAATTCCTAAGGTGGCTCATTGATATCTTCTGTTTTAACTTGATGTCTTGGCTGAAAGTATAGTAAAGTTTTTCATGGGAAATCAGTCTCTAACTTAACTTTCGAGTCCAGCATGCACAAGGAGGGTGGAAATCCTGGAGATGGTGTCTTACCTATGGATAATGATAAAGGAAAATTTATCTCACACGATACAACAGATTCTTCTGATGATCAACTTCAGGCGACCAGCGGAGGTATGACTGGAGGCGGAGAGTGCTAATCATATCTACTCTATGAGCAATCTAGTCACAAAGGAATGCAGTCATCTTAAAAAATGGGCGATGCTACACGGATAATATTATCACGCAGGTTGTAAAGTTATGTAACATATGATGGTGTTAGTAGTGGTGGAAGGAGAAATTCAGCATTCAATTACTTTAGTTGTAATATGATGTAACTTTTTTTTATCATTAATAAATATGGATGTCTATCAAAATGGTAGTTATCCTTTCTGCTTAAAAAAGAAAAACTTCCGGCGACCAGTGAAGTTGATTTCAATATATCCAGGTTGATCGCGAGTTTCGCAGACAATGTGGCACTACACAATGTGTGCTGGTTGCTAAAATTCTATAAAAGCAACACTGTGGCTCTAAACCATTACATCATAAGCATGCTGCAGCGATTCTGCAATGATTTGGAGCTTGCTCCAATGCTTTATCAGGTACTGTCAGGCTGACTTTGACCATAGTATCCAAACACACTTGATATTCGTTTAAACTACACGTGCTGTTTTGCAGCTATCAATCTTGACTGTGTTTTATGATATACTATCTGAGCAAAGATCAACAGCATCTGGGGAGTTTGCTAGCATCGTAAATTTTCTAACCAAAATTATCAGAAATATGATGAAGCTAATGAAAAAGCGACCGTTTCTCTTTGTTGAAATACTATTCTGGAAAACATGCAGAGAATGTCATCTCATCAATGCTGAAGCACTATTGTGTGACCTTGCAAACGTGAAGAAAGGGATACATGATTTGAACACCGATACTGTTGGCGTACCATATAACAGGTTCATGCCAAGAAGTATATTGCAGATTCTCTTGGTGATGATGAAGCAGACCTAGTTGTACCGTATGATCTGAACGCTCGGAGGTTAATAATGTTCAACTTCATTCATTTCGTAATTTCATAACAACTATGTTACCTCTGTAGGTCTTTCATTATAATGACAATTGGCGTAATCGCCTCAAATGTCTAAAAATTCTTTTAGGGATGAAGATTCGTCCGATGAGATAACTGATCATGCATTCTGCAAAACAAAGCAGACCGACAATCACAATGTGAACCCAATGCTAAATGATGTGTCTGCGGAGGATATGAGGTAACTCCATGATCACACAATGAGATGTTAAGTGATCAGTTTTCTTAGGACTTCAGTTATCCAAATTACATTCTTACAGTGAAAATGAAGACAGAGTGAAATCACATAGGGTGTCAGTTTCTAGGAGTCGAAAGAATCCTGCATTTGATCAAGAACAGGAGACCATGATTAAAACCCTATTTGAGAAGTGAGTGGCTCTAAGTTGAGAAATTTTACTCGTAATCATAACTTTTAATTTAAACCTTCTTTTAATATTTGTACCCTGCCTAGTACTCTACTCTATTTTTTTTTTATTTTTGATTACCATTTGTCATTTGTAGAAAAAAAAAAGCAAATTCTAATTTTTGACTTTTTTGGAGTTTCAGATACAAGGACGACAGAAAATGCAGCCGCCTCATTGCAGAAGCTTTAGACCCTGATGGGAAAATATCTCCCATTCAGGTTTATCGAAAACTTAAACAACTTGGTCTTCAAATTGGCACAAAGAGAAAAGGCTTGTGGGTGATGCAGTCCCTTGTTTAACCGGAGATGATCCTTTTGCAGAAGGTGGCCACGTATCTACAAACAGTGCTAACCCCAGTACTTCAAAACAACAAGAGAATACTTCTTTTGGGAAATATTTGTAAGTTCTCCTTGCATGTTAAACTTTTTTTGAGATTTTCCGTTCCTTAATCGTATCACTGCACTGCAGTTTTTTTTCCATTAACTTGAACTTAAAACAATCCTTTAGAAGAAAATCTTTCTAAGGATTGTTATCTCTTGTGAAGCCATGTTCTTAGTTTCAGGTTCTCAAAGGTTTTATACTTTTAACACTCCAGATATGCTAAAAAATGAAACTGCTTCATCTTTATATGATTATTGTTTTAGATTCACTATTACATGAAGGCAGCAAATCTCAGCATTACCATTGCCAGGTTGTTCAAAGAATACAGAGTTGTGTTTTTTAAACAAGTAGTTAGCCTCAGGTCAGAGGCAGGTAGCAAGCGTGCAAACATGCATGCCAATCAAAACGTGAAAGTACAAGCTAGTTATTTTTTGAATGCGCGAGTGCTCAAACAGACAGATTTGCGGTGATTGCCATTTGGGAGAACACTAGTTTAAATATGGTCCTTTTCATTGTCTGTCTATTCGTTAGGATACGCATGTTGTTCTCGATTGGTGTAGAAATCTTTTCCAACGTCTCTATACTTCCATAAAGCTCATTTACCTCTTGATTGGACCTACATGCTCTGAACTCTTGAGCTGCTACAACCGTCATTTGGATGTCATCTACTTATGTTGAGTCAAATTTCTCTGTTTAAGCGTCCTTGGATTAATACAACAGTAGATCATCTATTGGGGTTAAGATCCGTCGATATGCATTTTCTTAAACTGCAATAGATTCAAAGTTAATTCTCAGAAGAACTGCACTTTTATTTGTCTAGATCAATTAGTAGTCAAGTATTCTCTTCAACAGACAGCTGTGACACACTAAAATTTATTGTTTTTCTTCAGCAGTAGGAGGAAAAGGGTGGAAGCTTTCAGTGAAGAACAAGAGCTTGAGATAAAAAATCTCTTTGAACGGTGTGTATCATTACAGTTCTTTTATTTCTCTCCGCATCATCTAACAGTATCTCTGTGGGTTATTCTGACTGTATGTATTAGTTATGATTCATGTCCTTGTATAATTTTTATCATCAAATACTAGCTGGCTATTAATCTTTTGACTTGAATAGAAGCGTTTATTCTCTTTGTTTTTGTTGTTTATGTTTTCTTTCTTTTGCAGGTTTAAGGACCATAAGAAATGCAGTCATATGATAGCTAAAGCCTTAGATGCTGATAATAAATATACTAGTGCTCAGGTTTCTCGTAAACTTAAGCAACTTGGTTTGCTTACTACCAAATAACAGAAGTCTTCTGAAAGCCTTAAACACCCAAAGGACAAGGAGAGACGAGTGACCTATCTGATGATGAGACACTACTTTCTATGTTACAAAGGTATGACACAAGGATAGTTTGGTTTCTTCAGATAATATGCTGAATGGCAGAATCTATTATTAATTTGGTTGCTAGTCGTTCATTCTATTTTTAAAGAAACTGCGTGTGTCCAGTTGTGTAATTACTTTTTTGATTCTGTCCCTGGATATTTGTTTGTCTCAGTGCACAAATGATGTCATTGAATAAGGCATCAATATTGATGTGTAATATATTATTCGTGACATAGATTTGTAGCTAAGCAAAGAATTGATGTAATGAAAAAACATCATTTCGCTTGGCACTAATTAATGTTTCATCTGTTACCATATAATGTTTCACTAATTACTTCCATAAAGCTCATTTACCTCTTGATTGGACCTACATGCTCTGAACTCTTGTACTAAGAGAGCTTGAGCTGCTACAACCGTCATTTGGATGTCATCTACTTATGTTGAGTCAAATTTCTCTGTTTAAGCGTCCTTGGATTAATACAACAGTAGATTATCTATTGGGGTTAAGATCCGTCGATATGCATTTTCTTAAACTGCAATAGATTCAAAGTTAATTCTCAGAAGAACTGCACTTTTATTTGTCTAGATCAATTAGTAGTCAAGTATTTGGTTTGCTTACTACCAAACAGAAGTCTTCTGAAAGCCTTAAACACGCAAAGGACAAGGACAGCCTAGAGACGAGTGACCTATCTGATGATGAGACACTACTTTCTATGTTACAAAGGTATGACACAAGGATAGTTTGGTTTCTTCAGATAATATGCTGAATGGCAGAATCTATTATTAATTTGGTTGCTAGTCGTTCATTCTATTTTTAAAGAAACTGCGTGTGTCCAGTTGTGTAATTACTTTTTTGATTCTGTCCCTGGATATTTGTTTGTCTCAGTGCACAAATGATGTCATTGAATAAGGCATCAATATTGATGTGTAATATATTATTCGTGACAGATTTGTAGCTAAGCAAAGAATTGATGTAATGAAAAAACATCATTTCGCTTGGCACGAATGTTTCATCTATTACCATATAACGTTTCACTAATGCAAAGATCTTTATCGACTAGTTGCATCTTTCTGTCTCTTGTGTTATTTGCTAATGTTGCATTGATTTCTTATAAAGTCGAGGAAAAAAGAAAAGATCCTCAAGGAAAAAGAATGAAATCATATCAAAAACAGGAAAAGAAGATAAATCAGAGGACGAGACTTTGGGAACCATGTTACAGTAAGCATATTTTGTCTTGTATTTCATGTGTCGTTGCTATGCAGTTTTGTTAAATCACTTGCATCTAGCATTCTGTCATTTTTTGTTAATATTTTCATTATTCGAGTACTCTGAATCTTATGTTTTCTTTTCCTACCTAGAAGCCAAAGAAAGAAGGTTAAGTTATAAGCAGAAAACGCCATATTTGAGGAAAAGGTGTCAGATTATGATTCTGATAAAGAGATTTTGAGAAGCATACTAAAGTAAGTAACAAAGTATTCTAAAATTTCTATTTATAACCTTCAATATTTCATGAGCATCCTTCTACGTGTTATTGGTCTAAAACATGAAGTAGTGGATTTTTAATTGCCGTATGCAAGTATGTCAACTTTCATTCTTTGCAAATATAATTTCTGATCGACTTAAAAGTTAAGCCGGCAGCTGAAGACATTAGACTCGTCTATCGTTGTTGAATGCTTTCTAAATGTCTGCCGCAAATATCATTTTCCTGTTTCTATGCGGTAAAAATTCTTTATATTTTGCAGAAGCAGATCTTCACAGCAATTCGAACAGTTGCAAACACATGGAGATGAGCCAGCAAACTTGGACATATTGGATGATGACATTGAGGTCGAGCTGGAAAATCCAAGCTTTAAAGAAGAGGAAAAACATCAAGCTGGATCTGATGCATCTAGTGGAATCTGACGATGAGGCATATCCTTCCATGCATAAGAAGAAGTGGTAATAAGAGAAACCTCAAGCTCGTTATCGATGAGGAAGATGAATGAATGTGGAGCTCCGGAGAAGTTACATCAGATGCATTGTGTATAAGGTTTCCCTACCTCATTCCAATCCCAAAAATTGCCCTTCCCTCCGTCTGCAGAAGCATTTCAGTTCAGGGAAAGAAGTCACTAAATTTACAAGCAAGGACAGCAGATCCCTCTCCATGGCTCAAAATTGTTAATGCTAGCAAACAATTGACGTTGGAACCTTCAATTTTTGTTTGGGATTCATCTTTTTTTAACGGGGATAAGTTGAGATGGACTAACACCTAGCAACATTCAGCATTCATTGAAGATACAGAAGCGATGTAAGAGGGGTCTAGAACAAGGTCTCCTCCTGTAAGTATGAAGTCAACAATAGGGGACATTCATATATATATATATATATATATATATATATATATATATATATATATATATATATATATATAGATATATGCTAACCAGGCAAGGAAGAAACAAATCTGATTACATCTTGCATCCTGCTTCAACTAATGACAGAGAGAACAAAAACAATCAAAAAGTGGAAGCTAACACTAACAGTTAAAAATATAAGATAAACTATAGCTAAGCTCCAGTTAAACAAAATTGATAACACAAATTTTCTTGGTCATTTCTGTGTAACAGTGTTCTGGCTAGAAATATCTTATAACATCATTCATGCAGCCACATTCTATATAGCTGAAATGCCGTATACCAAAATGAAGATTTAAAAGATTTAAGAACTTTCACCACTCCAAATATAGATATCTTTAGAACTTGAAAATACTTAACACATGTACTTCCATTTTTCTCCTTAATAAGAAAATCTACAATAATTTTCAGCAAACAAAAAAATGGAAAATTTTCAATCATGTTCTGGTATATATATTTAAAGACAGAAGAACGGATGTACATTAGCATATCAGAAATTTTTTTGAAGTAATATCAGCACATCAGAATTAGCGTCTTTTATTCGGATAGAAGAAATAACTTAATGATAAAATTTTAGCAATACATTTGGCTCAACAACAAGACATCTAACCTGCAATTTCCTGCATTTTATGGTATCACAAAAAACCCAAAAATCAAGTTGCCTAGGATTTCTTGGATCATTGTCCATACGAGTCCAGAAATAAAGAGTATCACCATGCCGTGGTGCTTGAATAACCTCCAGGAGTGTTGTTTCTGCTTTTCTTGATATGTTCGCCTGTATGACAAACATGAAAGAGTCACCAAGTGCGAGTATTCTTGACAAGTATGCCTGTTTTCTGTTAGACGTCTTGTAACGTTCCTGAAATCAGCCCTACGACGTGTCATGAGCAAAGTCCCGGAGCGCATTACACGATGGACAATATAATAGTTCACTTCAAGTCAACAAAACACATGATAATATGCAGAGGAAGATAATAAACTTTTAAAATTAATCTATTTGAAAACATACCAAAAGCGATAAAACATATAATGAACCATATGACACTAAGTCCAATGGTATCAAAATATGCATGGCGAGTAGTCCAATACAAAAGAGACTCGAAGTCTAAATATAATGAGTTTGTAAACGTTCCTGATGCATACAAAATATAACATATTTTAGATTATTATTTTAATTATTTTTTTTATAATTTATTCATGGCATGCATCATTTTATACCATTTTAGTCGTAATTCCGGATTTATTAATTTTAATTATTAATTCTCTAGATATTTTAATTGTGGATGAATTAATTAAATTTGGATAATTATTTTGCAGGAAAATTCGAACACGTGAATATCCGAGAACACCAACGTATCGGCCGAAATTCAAAGAATTTATTTCTTACGACCGAGATTTGGCTTTACCCCCAAGACGTTTTGGCCGAGATTCAAAGGGGGTAAAGATAAAAGGATTTTATCATTTTGGGCGTAATAATGAAGGACCCTTCTTCGTTTTGGCCGAGATTTGGAGGGCGTAATGGCAAGGAAATGTAGTTTTTGGCCGAGATTCAAAGGAGGTAACAATTAAATGATTTTTTCTTTTGGGCGTAACAAGATTAAATTCTTTCCTTACGGTCGAGATTTGGAGGGGGTAATGATAAGAACTCTTTTTTATTACAGCCGAGATTCGAAGGGAGTAAAGATAAGAAGGATTTATCTTTGGGCATAATGATAAAAAGGATTTATCGTGTTGGCCGAGTTTATCTCATAATTTTAAAGTCAACCGTACGATGTTACGGCCGGGATCAAATTGAAGGTCATTCGCACCGTATAAATACGTGAGGAAACTATCGTCCCAAGTGTACTCGGAAGTTCAGGTTTCTTCCACGACGAGTCGTGAGCCTGCAGGCTACGACCAAGAGGAGAGAGGTGCGACGGCTGGAAGTTGATCGCGACCCTGATCAAGTCCGAGAGGCTGCCCGACTGTCTGTCCGTGATCAGAAGCTTCGACTTTTATCTATTTGGGTGTAATTCTTTCAATTATTATTATTTTTTTATTATCTCTCCAGAATTTCTAGGATGAACTCCATATTTTTATTTATTTCATGTTAGGAGATTATTATTGAAGGGAAACTATTTGGACCCTATATTATTTGTTTTAATCTTTTCTGATCAATTAGTTAATTGTGCTTAATGCTTTTAATTTAATTACTTGGATTTCTGAGTTGAGTAATTACCAGTTTGTGGACTATTTAATTTCAAAATTCATTAATTAAATTAATTGATTTTATGTGAAATTAATAATTGACATAAATTTGATAACTAGTGTGTGGAGAATCAAGTTTATGTGGCCCATTAATCTATACCAGTTTGTGGAGTGATTAATAGTCTAGGATTTTCATATTAATGTATCTTAATTTTAATCTTATCTGGCGAATACCAGTTTGTGGGACTTTAGGTTTGATTAAATTTAAGATAGTTCGATTTACCGGATTAAATAGTAGAATTACCAGTTTGTGGACTATGTGATGTTAATCTTGTAAATTAATAACTTGGAAAAATTTCTAATCCATCTTTAAAGATTAAATTTATCTTTTATGGTTCAAATATTTATCCTGATCTATTTTCATCCTAAGACCTAACTTCAACACCATTATCTTCTCATTATCTTATTTTCTTTATTTTATTTTATAAAACTCATTTTCAAAATCCATGTTTTTCCTCTCTTATTAATTTATAGATTCAAATATTTTATTAATAATATTCCTCGAGGGTTCGATACTCTTTACTCCTATTTTCTATATTACTTGAGCGACTAGTGCACTTGCTAGCGATTTTATTTTGCTACATCATTTCAACGCATCAAGTTTTTGGCGCCATTGCCGGGGAATATTTTATTAATAAATTTCTGATTTTTATGAATTATTAGGAGATGTAAATAAATTTCTGTAAATAAATTCTCTGTAAATATGTACTATTTGTTTTAATTATTTTTATTTCTGTGAATAATCTAATTTTTTTTTCTTTTGCAGATAAAGGTCACAACATTTTTAAATTTGTCGACTTTCAGTTTAAAATCCGACGCCGATTGGATTTTTCGGATTACACTGTCGACTTATGGTTTTACGACTTTGATTTATTTTCTCGGCTTTACCGATTACGGCCTTACAATATCGATTCTGAGTTCTAATCTTCTATTTTATGGCCGTAATGTTTTTATCCGAACGTTGTTTTATGCCATGGATTTGATTTCGTTTTGGCCAAAGTGGTTTGTTCTATTTGATTTGATTTCGTTGTTTTACGGCCGTAAAGAATCGACTTAATTCAGTTTCGGCCGTAATGATTATTTGTCGCCTTAACAGTTGGATTCGTATTTCAATTGCTGTTACGACCGAGACCTCGATAGCTTTTTATTTTACGGCCAATTGAATCATGTCGATTTCATTTCGACCGTAAAATTCTTATCTTCTGACTCGCTTCGGCTTTAATAGCAATCTTTATCTAAATTTTACAGTCGAGATTCTCTTTACCCACATGATCGAATTGATTTATTTCCCTTGTGCACGGATTGATTAATTATTTGATTTTGCGGCCGAGAAGTGTTTGCGGCTGACTTTGATGAATTCGTAATTTGGTTCAGAATTTTAATTTAACGCTATCTCGGTCGTAATCTAACGAGTTTTACGCTGCGTACCTATTCAGGTTGATCCCTTCATGGTTTTTATGGCCAAATCAGATTATTTTATGTCCTACTACTCTAATTTCGGCCGGGATCTTGTGTTTGGCGGCAGTCAAATCTAATTATCTTCTCTGATTACTATGCGGCCGTAAATTAGGTTTTGTGCCGGTGTGTTGACGTCATCGTTAATTCTTCCAAGTTTTATGGCCGAACGAGTAAAAATTGCATGATTTTTATGATTATCTATTTGATTTACTTTCGATCGAGTTAATTGGCATTTGAATTGGTTTGTAGAGCGTTTGGCGGCCATAATTAGGTTTCTGATAAATTCTTTTCGGAAATTAATTTTAATGACGAATTCTCAATTCTTAAGGCCGAAAGACTTTCTATTTGTTAAAATCTTATTTCTTCGTGACCTATTATTTGTATTTCTTTTTTCTTGTATATATTTGTATTTTATTATTTTATCTCTCTTACTGAAAATTAGTTGTTGCAGGACTTGAGTGAAAATCTAATCACAACTAAGTTAATCCTTTGGATAAATTTATGTCACACATTCTGATCATATGTTAATTTTTTATTTTATTTAATTTTTTCTGACACTTGGTTGTTGCAGTGACGAATTGAATATTTAATCACAACCAAAGATTTTACTAATTTACATTTTTTTTAATTAAGTTAATTTTTTTATTATTTTTATTTAATTAGTTAGTTTATTGGCATTTTAATTAATAGTCTAAGGAGTCATCTAATCGTGCACGGAGAGGAACTCGACTAATCATTTCTTCGGATACGTGGACCGAGCGATGCATGAATTAACACGTCGGGTTCATCTCGGACATGACAAGGTGAGACGTATAGCAGGCCATAAAAATCAGAAAATTTTCGCCGAGCAGATTCTGACATCCGACACTGAAATAACTTATCGGCAGCAAAAGCTCCATGCACGAGCTCCGAGCAGATTGAACGCCATGCATGCATCACATCGAAGATTTGCACGAGTACGCCCTACAGCCCCGTTCCTGTTACGGCCGAGCTTCAACTCGATGACCACGCCGTAAAGAACAACTCGCCATGCATGCGTCTCATCGAACACTTGCACCATTACGCCCTGCCACAACAGCACGATTAATTTACGACCGAGATATGACAAGGTGAAAGGAAAATTCACCTTGGAATCGGCCGATCGCTGCGCTGCTTGAATTTGATGTGACCCTTCACTGCGCGCATCACGTGGGAAAGGTAAGTTTACGCCTAAAATTTCCTTTAAATTCTTTACCCCTTCCACTTCCTTGCAGATCAAGCACCACCGCCTTACGGCCGAAGTTCCAAAGCTCTTCCTTACGGCCGAGGTGCCTCTGCTATCTTTACGCCCGGACGAGAGCCGACGCCGTCACCGCTGCTCCCTTACGCCCAAAGTGCCACGCCTCCTATTCTTTATGGCCGAGCTTCAATACCGCCCTTCCATCTTTCCGGCCGAAGTGACTACGCCTTTTCTCCCTTACGGCCGAAGTTACGCCGCCCCTCTCACCATTACGCCCTGTGCTTTACAGCCAAGCTTCCACGCCGACTTCGTTTTACTGCCGAAGTCTCACGGCGTCTCCGCTGCTCTTTTACGCCCGAAGTCACACGGCCGTTATCACGCCGCCTCTTAAGTCGAAGCTGCATTGCAAGGTTATTCATCGACATCTACTCCTTACAACCGAGGTTCATCAACTACGGCCGAAGTTCTTCATCAACTACGGCCGAGGTTCTTCATCAACCAGCTCTTACTGCCGAGATTGCACGGCTGAGATCTTCATCAACAAAATTTTGCGGCCAAGCTATTACGGCCGAGACTCTCCATTATCGGCTGAGATCCATCAATTATCGGCCAAGATCTCCTCTCACCGACACCTTCATCGATATATATATTGAGGCCGAGCATCTCTCCACCGAAAATAAATCCGGTTGTATCTTTTCCCTTTTCTTTATTTTCATTTCTTTAGCTTTTCCATATTATCTTTACTCTTTCCCTTGTTGGCCTAACACTGAGGACAGTGTCTGATTCAAGCTTGGGGGAGTTTGCATTTCATGCATTGCATGTTTCTTTCTTTTTATTTGCTTATGTTTGCATCTATTTGTAAAAAAAATCCAAAAAAGTGAAAAATTGAAAAATTTTCGAAAAATACCATTGCATGCATTTATTTTTGCTACCATCTTACAAACTCTTATCTTACTGTTTTAATTATCTTTTAGTAGAAGTTCAAAGACATGTTGTTAATTGATAAAATTTGAATACTTTTTCTTTCTTATCACTTGCTACTTCAGTATCAAACTTATAGACTGTGTGCCCATGCTAAATAGAATTATGAATGACTAGACGACAAAATCATATTCGTGCCTTTTTATTAATTTCTTTTAAGTCTTGATAGTAGTAGCCTTCTTATTGACCATATCAAGTACTTTTTGAGCTTATAAAAAAGAAGGGGTAGTTAAACCCCAACAAAAAAATGAATAAAGTTATGTGTAGGTACAAAAGTGTTATTCGGAACTAAGATGTGTTCGGGTAATTAGATCCGTAGGGGTTCATGCCTGACGACCTAAGGGTAACTGCTCTGGGATCCATCGATCGAAAACCTGCTACATGGACCATCTTGTGGAATATGGAGAAGCACAGGTGTACTAAATCATGGCTAAGTTCGAACTCTTCATTCAGAACCTTAGTTGTTCGGGCAAGTAAACTCGAGGGGTGCCTTATCACCTGTTGCCCTAAGGCCATCTGGTCTGGGAGTCATCAGTCCAAAGCCCGCTACATGGACTTCCTTGTGCAATCCTGCTTGAAGATTAGAACTTTTAAAATGATTGAAAATAAAAAAGAAAAAGAAAAAGTTTTAAGCTCAATTAGTACTTATGTGTTCAATATTAATGCTATTATTTGACAGACAATTTATTTTTTTTTGCAAGGCTGAATTTGAGATTGTTTAAATTTGTGTAGCATCAGAACCTCTATGAAAGCTAAATGCATGGAAAATGATAAGATACTGAGTAATAGGTGTGCAGAAGAACTGCGTGAGAAAATTAGTTAGTTGATGATGTGGGGGCTATGATGGAACTTTCTTGAGCCTTGCTTTGAATTTTTGCTTGAGGACAAGCAAGACTTTAAGCTTGGGGGAGTTTGATGCATGCAAAATATAACATATTTTAGATTATTATTTTAATTAATTTTTTATAATTTATTCATGGCATGCATCATTTTAGACCACTTTTAGTCGTAATTCCGGATTTATTAATTTTAATTATTAATTCTCTAGATATTTTAATTGTGGATGAATTAATTAAATTTGGATAATTATTTTGCAGGAAAATTCGAACACGTGAATATCTAAGAACACTAACGTATCGGCCAAAATTCAAAGAATTTATTTCTTACGGCCGAGATTTGGCTTTACCCCCAAGACGTTTTGGCCGAGATTCAAAGGGGGTAAAGATAAAAGGATTTTATCGTTTTGGGCGTAATAATGAAGGACCCTTCTTCGTTTTGGCCGAGATTTGGAGGGTGTAATGGCAAGGAAATGTAGGTTTTGGCCGAGATTCAAAGGAGGTAACAATTAAATGATTTTATCTTTTGGGCGTAACAAGATTAAATTCTTTCCTTACGGTCGAGATTTGGAGGGGGTAATGATAAGAACTCTTTTTTATTACGGCCGAGATTCGAAGGGAGTAAAGATAAGAAGGATTTATCTTTGGGCGTAATGATAAAAAGGATTTATCGTGTTGGCCGAGTTTATCTCATAATTTTAAAGTCAACCGTACGATGTTACGGCCGGGATCAAATTGAAGGTCGTTCGCACCGTATAAATACGTGAGGAAACTATCGTCCCAAGTGTACTCGGAAGTTCAGGTTTCTTCCACGACGAGTCGTGAGCCTGCAGGCTACGACCAAGAGGAGAGAGGTGCGACGGCTGGAAGTTGATCGCGACCCTGATCAAGTCCGAGAGGCTGCCCGACTGTCTGTCCGTGATCAGAAGCTTCGACTTTTATCTATTTGGGTGTAATTCTTTCAATTATTATTATTTTGTTATTATCTCTCCAGAATTTCTAGGATGAACTCCATATTTTTATTTATTTCATGTTAGGAGATTATTATTGAAGGGAAACTATTTGGACCCTATATTATTTGTTTTAATCTTTTCTGATCAATTAGTTAATTGTGCTTAATGCTTTTAATTTAATTACTTGGATTTCTGAGTTGAGTAATTACCAGTTTGTGGACTATTTAATTTCAAAATTCATTAATTAAATTAATTGATTTTATGTGAAATTAATAATTGACATAAATTTGATAACTAGTGTGTGGAGAATCAAGTTTATGTGGCCCATTAATCTATACCAGTTTGTGGAGTGATTAATAGTCTAGGATTTTCATATTAATGTATCTTAATTTTAATCTTATCTGGCGAATACCAGTTTGTGGGACTTTAGGTTTGATTAAATTTAAGATAGTTCGATTTACCGGATTAAATAGTAGAATTACCAGTTTGTGGACTATGTGATGTTAATCTTGTAAATTAATAACTTGGAAAAATTTCTAATCCATCTTTAAAGATTAAATTTATCTTTTATGGTTCAAATATTTATCCTGATCTATTTTCATCCTAAGACCTAACTTCAACACCATTATCTTCTCATTATCTTATTTTCTTTATTTTATTTTATAAAACTCATTTTCAAAATCCATGTTTTTCCTCTCTTATTAATTTATAGATTCAAATATTTTATTAATAATATTTCTCGAGGGTTCGATACTCTTTACTCCTATTTTCTATATTACTTGAGCGACTAGTGCACTTGCTAACGATTTTATTTTGCTACATCATTTCAACGCATCAGTTCCTCACATGAGAACATACATCATAATCAATAAAAGGCCGACTAGTACATGACCCATAAATACTAGAATATACTATGACCCAACATAAGGCCGACACTAAGTGCTAACCGTCGTCATGAGCTCGTCACCGACTTCAATCTACTATTTCATACCTACACGAATCCAAATGCAGGGGATGTTCACCTCCCATTAGTTGTATATAAGGGTCATAAAATAAGCAATCCAATAATTCGTAAAGTATTTCGATTAAAATGATAATCAATAATCAATAAAAATATCAAAATAGATCATGAAAGTCAATTATCCATTTCATATTTCAATTTCATATATACATTGCATTAATATTATTTAATGCACAAGTATACATATCCATAGTGACTAAGAACATTCCATCTCATTTACTTTAGGAAATGCCAAATTCATAACATTATCCATACTTCCTTGCGACTTAATCAATTATCTTGATTCGTTATCAAATAATCTTCAGTGAATCTCACCATACATTGAGGTACGTGGTAGCCTTTACGCCCATAGACTGGCCAAGCCTTGACACTTTGAAGTCGTGTTATTTCCATACATATATCCATTTGACAAGTGTCAAGTATTATGTCTCATGTGTCATTTCAATACAATAATTCATTCTAACCCCACAGCCTAGCATGCAATTGGGCTTCTACGTGTGTCAATATATCAATAACAATATTAAACATCATATGGAATAGCATGATATTAACTAATAATCAATAAGCAAGAGAGACCTTGTTTTCAATAATACTAGAGCTGAATATAAAACATGTGTGTGATAAGTTGGTACTTTGGCTTCACTGTGTGACCAAGCTAAAAGAATTACACCTCCAAAAACCTTTGGAGGATTAAAAAATTATTGTAAAATCTTAAAATTTTGAAAAATAAAAAACTTGAAAAGTGCCCTAAGGTTACTTTTGGACGTCCCAACTTTCACTCCCAGAAATGAAAAAGTGCGAATTTAAACTTATTTTCTTTCTAAATTTAAAATTTATCAATTTGATTCTCAAGGGTTGACTCTTCTGACTTCTTCATTCATCTTATTTAATTCAATCTCTCCCCTCCTTTCTTCTTACGTTGACATTTGTACTCAATTTTCTCTCTCCTTCGTGTTGGTGATTCTTTAATGTGAGATGATCAGAAGATCATTTAGGACATGGACAAAGTGAAAGAGACGAAACGAAAGGATAAAAAATTATTCATGTTGATAGAAGCACACCTAGGGTGTTATTTTGATCTCTTATACCCTCCTTTCTTCTTACGTTGACATTTGTACTCAATTTTCTCTCTCCTTTGTGTTGGTGATTCTTTAACGTGAGACGATCAGAAGATTATTTAGGACATGGACAAAGTGAAAGAGACGAAACGAAAGGATAAAAAAAGGCTAAAAGATATATTAATGAAATCTTTTTCATAAAACTTTATTCATGTTGATAGAAGCACACCTAGCTATAGGGTGTTATTTTGATCTCTTATAATGATATTTTACTCTGAGGTTAATGATAGATGATTATGATTAAAAAATGCAGGGGTTATATAAAGGTGGAGGAGTGACACTGTAGTCGTTGGAATCTTTTAAAAATTGTTTGTGCCATTGCTCGTAATATTAAATTATATTTTTAAATTTTCACGATTCGAGCCGTGAAAATTTTTATGAGTGAAGTTCTCACAACTCTAGTCGCGAAAAGTTTCAATGGCTCGAGCAGTAGGAAATTCCTTTATTGACTTCCCTTTGTGATGGTGATTAAATTGTCGGTTTATCACTTATATAATTTTTATCAAATGCATGATTCATTTTCTATAAAGATTATTTTTCTGGAATGTCTCCCTGTGTGATCCATCCACGACTCTATGAAGTTGCTATGGCAACATATCTTTATGATCCTTTAACTTGAACTTGATGACTTGCAGCCATTAGCACTTGAGGAGAGAACCATATGTTGATTAATAGAATGATTATAGACTAGAGAATTAATGAACTAATAAATGGATTTATGTAAGAAGGAATTGATTTGATGACTTGAATGATTATACTACTCTCAACTGAATATTTGGGACGTACGTCAAAGTTTTCACTCATTTTTTTTCAATGAAATCATTTTTAAAATTCAAGAAAACATCTACCCAACATGTATTATCACCGATGTTTTAAAAATCGGATCGGCATTTCGAACCGAGTCGAGGTCCAATCGATTCAATCATATTTTTAACTAGTTGAACTGAATTTTTATATAATAATATTACCTATAATTATTTAATAATAATTTAATATATAAGTTACTAACAATGGCTAAATTAATTTAATAATTATTATATATTATGAGATCTTAGATTAAATAGTAATTTTATTTTATTACATATATTATTACTAATATAATAGTTTAAATTGATTTTCAACCTAAAATCATAATTATATTTTTTTATTTGCAATTTTCTTTTATTTATTTTCTTCACTAACATATTTTCTTTTATTTCTTATTTTAAATTATTTCCATTTTTCTCCCTCTCTCTCTCCTCATACTCTTTTTTCTCTCCTTATAAAGTCATCTCTCTCCATATTCCTCTTTATATCCTTCTCAATCGCCATCTCTCTTCCTCCCTCTCCCTCTCTTTCTCACGGTCTCTCTTCATATCCTATAAAATTCTCCCTCTTTCTTCATATCATATCCTTTTGTCAAAAAAATAAAAATAAAAAATCGAATTGAACCCGATTTACTAGTTCAACTCGATTTTTTCAATTTTTTTCGAATCAGAGCTGATTTTTTATTATTTTCAATTTTAAAAAAAACCGGACCGAATTTATAACTAATTCGTGATCTGAACGATTGAACTCATCGATCCAAACCGATTTTTAAAACATTGATTATGACATTTGAACTCGGATTGGACATTCGAAACTTTGATTAACATTATGCTGGAAAAGACCTAATGATAATCTAATATTTTCATTATGAATTTTCAGAACAAATAATATTATTTTATCTTTTGTATATTTTAAAATTTAAATGTCATTGGGAGTCCATCACATAAGTTAGGTTTATTCAAACTGGAAGCCTTAATTATAATTCAATCATAAGTCATAATTTAATTAGGACATTTTTATTCCTTTTCTATTTTTTTATCTAACTTACTTGAAACTTGCTTAATTTTTTATATAAATCCTTCATTTTTTAATTTTAGAAAAATAAATATTTTTTTTTTTTTAAGGATTTGTGAGATGTCCATCCCCTCGCATTCCTTTTTGCGCTGACATTTTAAAGGAAATTTAATCGAGCTTTTTCAAGTCTTTTAGAAGTTTCTCAGGAAACCATTTTAAAGTAACTGTGAATCTTTTGTGTAATATTAAGATATAAAATAAATAGCAATGCCATCACAGAAGCTATAAAGCAAAAATGTTATCAACAAAAAAAAATGACAGCAACGATTGGATATTGTCGACTGCCAAGTCTTTTTCTTGTATTCAATTTTTATCCACGAAAATCTTATATTCAATTTGAACTAGTCAAATTGTAGAATAAAAAGGAAAAAAATTCTCGTTATTAGCACGAACAGTTATATTGGACCTTCCATTCATTTTTAAGATGTGTTACTTAGTGGATGACACCAAGGATCATTTTTTTCCATTTACCTACCAACTAACTAGTTCTAATTCTATATCCTTTAGGCACAATGTTATTAATTAACTGCGTCAATTAACTTTACAAATATCTGATAAGTAAAATTAGGGTCAACTCGTAGAGACCATTTTATATTATTCTGATTTATTAATTAAATTTTCGCATTAATTGTTATATAATACATGAAGGGTGAAATTTTGGCAGAATTCTTTTATATGTTTCTCATTCTATATGCCTACATCACCAAACTCTCTCTTTATTAAAAAAAATAGGGGTTAATTTTTTTCAACTTTAATTTTTTTTCACATCTAATTCTAAGCAATAAGTTTACAAATTTTAGTTCTCAAACTTATCCAAATTTAACATTTAAATTACTCTGTTAAATTTTAATTAAATTTAATTATGAAATATCATTTTTACTCTTACATTTATATTACAATAAAAATATTTTAAAAGTTAAAGATAATTTTTTTTAGAAAATGATAGTCAACCAAGTACTTGCATTGACTTGTATTAATTAGACGAACAGAAGACTTGGACTGGACGACAACAGGAAGACTGCTATTGCTTGTGTTGCTGGCAATGTGAAGACGGCATTGTGTTAGTCATGTCATGGTGAATTTTGTTGTGAACGTCGCTTTAAATGATAAAATAACAAAAAAAAAGAAGGGAATGTTAAAAGATCGAAATACGTCATTGTCTAAAAGATATAGTATAGGGATGGCAATCGTAGATCTCGGGGGCTTGGGACATCACCTCCGTTCCGACCCCGACGATTCGCTCCCGTCTCCGATCTCGTCTCGAATTCTCGGTTTAGGAAAACTTTTAACCCCCGCTCCGATCCTCGCGGTATCCTGAATCCTCGCGGGGAATCCGATTTCCCAAATTTTTTATTAAATAATATGAAATAATTAGAAAATAACTAATTATTATAAAATATTCATGCACACAATTACAAATCTATCACTATTATAAATTCTACAATATAAAATTCAAATTTTGACA
Organism: Pontederia crassipes; assembly: GCA_030549335.1. Taxonomy (NCBI): domain Eukaryota; kingdom Viridiplantae; phylum Streptophyta; class Magnoliopsida; order Commelinales; family Pontederiaceae; genus Pontederia; species Pontederia crassipes. The sequence continues at coordinate 684,188 of CM060198.1, read as the reverse complement.
CAAATTTTATGACAACATAATTTTTAAATTTTATCACAACACAAACTTTAAATTTAATACAAGTTTCATAACATAAAGTTTAAATTACAATACCAAATATTTTAACAATATTTGTAAAATATCAATAAGATGACATTCATCATTTCTCTTCATTTCATCCTTCACCCATTTGCAAAGTTTCCTACAAGTTAATAAAAAAATGATTAGTAGAATAAATCTAAATTGAATAAAATTAAAAAATTATAAAAAATTACCACAGAATCCACAATTTTATCATTCAATCATCTACATCTTCATCTTTGTTGAACACACTTTCCACCACAACATAATTTTCAAATTCTACCTTAACATAAAGTTTAAATTACAACGCCAAATATTTTAACATAAGGTTTCCACCATAAGTTTCTTAATATAAAGTTTAAATTACAACTCCAAATATTTGCAAAGTTTCCACATATTTAAATTACAATTTCAAATATTTGCAAAGTTTAAAGTTCAATAAGAGGACATTCATCATTTCTCTTCATTTCATCCTTCACACATTTGCAAAGTTCCCTACAAGTTAATAAAAAAATTATTAGTACAACAAAACCAAATTGAATAAAATTAAAAAATGATAAAAAGTTGCCATAATTTCTTAATTCAATTAACTATATTTTCATCTTCGTTGATTGTGTAAAAAGCACACTTTTCATTAGAAGGACCTAACAAAAAAGCATTGTTAGTTTACAAAAAAATGACACATCATAATTTATTAAATGAATGATAAATTGTAACATTTTAATATATTATGCAACCAATCTTGATAACACATCAATGCTTCAACAATGTCTTCTTTTAATTTACTACCGTGTGTACTCAATACATGATCTCCAGTGCTAAATGCAGATTTTGAAACAACTGTAGAAATGGGAATAGCTAAAAAGTTTCTTGCAATCTTTTGTAGAGTTTGGTACTTTAATCCAATTTGTTTTCAATAACCCAATATGTCAAACATTCCATCATTTGACTTAACAATTAAAATAGACTCTTCTAAATAACTTTCCAATTCTGATTTCAAACTATTTTGTGAAGAAGTTTCAACTACAAAATCAATATAAGCACACTCTCATTTTTGTTTTTTCGGTGGAGGATCCATTTCTATTATAACTGGAGACGAAGAATTAATAAGTGTACTTCCAGCATCATTAGCTTGATATTCAAGAAGCAAATCTTCACACAATCTTTTTACCTTCTCCAATTCATTATTGCTTTGGCTTCCATATAACTTTGGAAAAAAATAGTTCAACAACTTCATTTTATATCTTGGATTCAAAACAGCTCCTACTGCTATCACTCCATTAATTTTTTTTTCAATACTTGTCAAATTTAGAACTCATACTCAAAGCCATCACTTGAATAACTTGATTATGAGAAGAAAGCCATTCATCCAAAACATTTCTTATTTCACAAACTTTAGGAAAATAAGCATTTAAAGTTGGATAGTTGAAACCAGAAAATAGTTCACTTATATCATAAAAAACTTCCAACTTATCACAAACTTCAAATATCATTACCCAATCTTCAAAACTTGGGTAATATTTGCATTCAGAATCACGTTGCTTTAAACGATAAAAATCATCTTTATATGGCAAAGCAGAGGCCATCATTAAATAAGTAGAATTCCATCTAGTTCTGCAATCTTGCACAAGTTTTTTGGAATAAACAATATTCAATTGTCTACATGTATCAGCAAATCTTTCTTCCCTTTTGGGGGTACCAACCCAAAAACTAACACATTCTCTAATCTTTTTCAAAAAATCTTTAATTTTAGATAAACTATCTCTGATAATCAAATTCAAAATATGAGCACAACATCACAGATGAAATATTATTCCTCCCAAACTAAAAGAAGTTGAAGGAATCTTATCAAAAATCAAGGGAATCATGGCATCATTGGTTGAGCAATTATAAACAGTTAGAGTTGATACCTTTCTATCCAAATTCCAATCATATAAACAATTCAAAAGAACCTTCGAAAGCTCTTCGGCATTATGCAGTGCCGGAACATAAAGAAACCTATAAGAATAAAAATGATGCATGTTAAAATTTATAATTTCAAAAGTATATAATAAAGGTTAATATCAAGAGTAATCAATTAATTACCTCACAAGTCGGTGTTGCAAAATCCATTTGTCATCGATAAAATGAGCTGTAATGGCCATATAACCTTTATTTTGATTACTAGAAGTTCACATATCAATAGTTATTGCAATACGACTTGAATTCCTTTCAAGAATATTTGATGTCTTATCCTTCTCAATTTCAAATAGCTTCAAAATATCACTTTTTATAGTATTACGAGAAACCACCTTGAATAAAGGTTGCATAGCACCACAAAATCGTCTAAACCCAACATAATCAACTATAGAAAGAGGATACTCATGAAGGACAATCATATTTGTAAGTTCCTTCCTTACAACATCTTGACTAAATGAATAATTACCAACAACAAATGTATCACCTTTATTGTCTAAAGTTGGTAAATTTTTTAAAGTTGCTTGCTTTGGTCCTCTTGTTGTACGAAACTTAGAAATTTTTAGATGATCATGCAAATGCGAAGTTCCATTTTTTTAAAGTTCCTTCCTTACCACAAATATTCTTTTGACAATACTTGCATATTGCATGAAATTTTCCATCAATTAATTCTCTATGATAATGACTCCATGCTTGAGAAGTTAAACCTTTTTTGTTTGGGCTTCCTTCTTTCTTGTGATTTTCATTTTCGGAACTTGCCGGGGTATTCTCGGATTGAATTGTATTGCTTTCGACTGGAGTGATAGATTGATAATCCGCTCCATCTATTTCTGCAAAAAAATTAAATTAATTAAAATGTGAGTAAGTAAAAAAATTACAAAAAAAATCAAAAAAAAATCTGCACTGTGCGGAGAGGTGACTCACCTCTGCGCACAGTGCAGAGGAGTCACCTCTGCGCGCAGTGCGCGAGGTGATCACCTCTGCGCATAGTGCGCAGAGGTGATCAATGCGCCTCTGCGCGCTACGCACAGAGGTGATCGCCTCAGTGCGCAGAAGCGACACTGTGGATCGCCTCTGCGCGGTGTGTAGAGGCGAAGTCGCCTCGACGCGCGGCGGCGACTTCGCACAGCGGCAACTTCGCGCAGCGGCGAAGTTGCCGCTGCGCGCAAAGGCGAAATCGCCGCTGCGCGCGGCGGCGACTTCGCACAGCGGCAACTTCGCGCAGCGACGAAGTTGCCGCTGCGCGCAAAGGCGAAATCGCCGCTGCGCGCGGCGGCGACTTCGCGCAGAGGCGACTTCGCGCAGAGGCGACTTCGCGCAGAGGCGACTTCGCCTCTGCACACGGCGGCGATGTCGCGCAAAGGCAACAGTGGGGCGACGACGAAAGGAGCGGCGGCAAAAGGAGCGGCGGTGAAATCGAAGATGGAATACCTTGTGAAGATGGAATCGCCGAAGATGACATTGATCACCGACGATGGCAGCTGGCGGTCGGCGGTTTCAGGCCTTTCGGCGGCGACGACGACAGATTTGAGATCTGAGAGAAAAAGGAGAGAAAAGGAAGAAAGAAGAGGATGTTAGGGTTTAATGTTATATATATATATGTAAAATGGACGGTTCATATGTAATCTAATAAATATAATTATAATAATTATTAATTATAAATAATTTATCGAAAATTCGAGGCCCCGACGGGGCGGGGGGAACTACCCCCGCCCCGATCCCCGAAAGAGGGGGCGAGAGCAGTTTGGCCCCATCCCCTCCTCGGCGGGGAAAAAAATCCCCGAATGCGGGGCCCGCGGGGGTAGGGAATATTGCCACCCCTAATATAGTAGCATATAACGAATTCCCCAACAGGTGATTTCATGTTGCCATGTATCCTTCTTCGTGTGACAATAATAATATTATAAAAATTATACTTTTTTATAAATAGACATTGTTATTTGAATTATTAAAACGTTACTTATAGTAAATAAGGTAATACTGCTGTTAACAATTTAATAATTAAGGGGTAATAATTTATGTTAAGTAATATAAATTATTAGATAATACGAAAAAATAATGCAGTCAACACTCTTTTATAATTTGGTGACAGTTTTATAATTTCATGTTGTCTGTTTATTAGTTATTTTCTACATAAACTTGGGGTTACAAATTTAGCGGAGTGATGAGATCTCAATAATCCCACGTTCCAGTCTCATAATCATCAGTTTAGTTTCCGTAAAATTAGTTATATGTATCCATACGTCAGAACCAGATATATATGTATAGGATTTAATGGGGTCATACGCCTTGGCATATGACCCCCCATACGCTCTCTGCCCACCGTCCGATCTAGCTTTGAGACAGTGAGCAGCAAGGCGATCCGATCTCTCCCCCTTTCTCTCCGATCCGGTGATGGTGAGGGCGGCCGACGATGCGAGGCCAGCCGATTGCGAGGATATCCCCTTTCTCTTCGATCGACGGCGAGGGTGACAATCGCAGACTGCAACTTCGCCATCGAGGACTTCGCCGACGATCGCAGGGGACGCTCGCGGGTGGCAGGCTCATAGGAGGTTGGAGTGCCAGCGGTGATGAGGAGAGATGGGGACGGCGGCGACGGTGAGGCAGCCTTCTTCGGTCGGAGAAGCAGCGAGGTGAGGCGGCGAGGCACGGGCAGCGACAGTGACGAGGCGAGGGCGCCGTGCCGGAGGGGAAGATGATGCATGCAAAATATAACATATTTTAGATTATTATTTTAGTTAATTTTTCTGTAATTTGTTCATGGTATGCATCATTTTTAGTCACTTTTAATCGTAATTCCGAATTTATCAATTTTAATTATTAATGTTTTGAATATTTTAACTAAAGAGGAATTTACGTAATTTTTATAATTATTTTGTAGGTAAAATGAATCGGCCGTAAAGAATTATATTTCGGCCGAGATGATCTCATGGTTGGATAAATTACATCTTACTTCGTTGGGGTAAAAATGAATGCAACTTGAATTTTGGGCGTAACGAGATCAGATTTCATCATTTTGGGCGAGATTCAAAGGGAGTAATGATAGAAGACTTTTCGTTTTGGCCGAGATTTGGAGGGCGTAATGGTAAGGAAATGTTGGTTTTGGCCGAGATTCAAAGGGGGTAACAATTAAATGATTTTATCTTTTGGGCGTAACATGGACTCTTCTTTGTTTTGGCCGAGATTTGGAGGGGTAACGGAAAGAAAACTCATTGTTTTGGCCAAAACTAGAAGATGTTATCGTTTTGGGCATAATGGAAAGGTGTAAAGATATGAATTGTTTATCATTTTGGTCAAGATATGAAGGGGGTGAAGATACAATGATATTTATCTCTTTGGGAGTAAAGATAAAATAATTTCGTTTTGGCCGAGATTCAAAGGGGGTAAAGATAAAAGGATTTATCTTTTGGGTGTAATAGTTAGAAGAATTATCATTTTTGGCCGAGATTTATCCTGTGAATTTAAATTCGGCCGTACATCATGATCAAATTGAAGGCCGTCCACACTTATAAATACGTGAAGAATCCGTCGTTCCAGGGTGTGCTCTGAAGTTCAGGTTTTCTTCCACGACGAGTCGTGAGTCTGCAGGCTACGACCAAGAGGAGAGAGGTGCGACGGCTGGAAGTTGATCGCGACCCTGATCAAGTCCGAGAGGCTGCCCGACTGTCTGCCCGTGATCCGAAGCTTCGACTTTTATCTATTTGGGTGTAATTCTTCCAATTATTATTATTTTGTTATTATCTCTCTAGAATTTCTAGGATGAACTCCATATTTTTATTTATTTCATGTTAGGAGATTATTATTGAAGGGAAACTATTTGGACCCTATATTATTTATTTTAATCTTTTCTGATCAATTAGTTAATTGTGCTTAATGCTTTTAATTTAATTACTTGGATTTCTGAGTTGAGTAATTACCAGTTTGTGGACTATTTGATTTCAGAATTCATTAATTAAATTAATTGATTTTATGTGAAATTAATAATTGACATAAATTTGATAACTAGTGTGTGGAGAATCAAGTTTATGTGGTGTGTTAATCTATACCAGTTTGTGGAGTGATTAATAGTCTAGGATTTTCATATTAATGCATCTTAATTTTAATCTTATCTGACGAATACCAGTTTGTGGGACTTTAGGTTTGATTAAATTTAGGATAGTTTGATTTGCCGGATTAAATAGCAGAATTACCAGTTTGTGGACTCTGAGATGTTAATCTTGTAAATTAATAACTTGAAAAAATTCCTAATCCATCTTTAAAGATTAAATTTATCTTTTACGGTTCAAATATTTATCCTGATCTATTTTCATCCTAAGGCCTAACTTCTACACCATTATCTTATATTTATCTTATTTTCTTATTTTATTTCATAAAACTTTTTCCAAAAATCCATGTATTCCTCTCTTATTAATTTATAAATTCAGATATTTTATTAATAATATTCCTCGTGGGTTCGACACTCTTTACTCCTATTTACTATATTACTTGAGCGACTAGTGCACTTGCTAGCAAATTTTATTGTTACAAATTTAACGCATCAAGTTTTTGGCGCCGTTGTCGGGAAATATTTTATTAATTAATTTCTGACTTTTATGAATTATTAGGAGATGTAAATAAATTGTAAATAATTCTTTGTAAATATGTATTAATTGTTTTAATTATTTTTTATGAATAAACTGACATTTTTCTTTTGCAGATAAAGGTCACGACAATTTTTTTTTAATTGTCGACTTTCGGTTTAAAATTCTGTCGTCGTCTTATGGTTTACGACCGAGATTTATTTTGTCGGCTTTATTGGTTTTACGGCTCGCAATATCAATTGAGTTCTAATCTTCTGTTTTACGGTCGTAATATTTTTTTCCGAACGTTATTTTACGCCATGAGTAATGGATATTGATTTGACCTTGTTTCACCCGGTTTATCTATGGTTTAAATTTTTTACTCCCTATTCGAATAAGTTTCGACTTTCATTCTCGGCCGTAACGTTATAATAGTTTGAACTTTTGATTTGACTTTGTTTTGGCCAAAGCAATTTAGTCTATCTCGGCCGTAATGATTCTTCCGTTGACGTAAGAATAAGTTTAATTCTATTTTTGTTTCGGCCGAAACCAGTTTTGTTTTACGGCCAAAGGTTGTCGACTTCAACTCGGCCATAATATATTTCTGAACGAATAAGTTTGATTTAATCTCATTTCGGCCGATTTATATGTGTTGATGTTTTACCTCACGTTCGACTTAATTTTCATCGATTTACGACCGATATGAATCTTACTCTTCTTCGGCCGTAAAGGATTAAATCGTCGACGTTGCGTTCGATTTTTTATTTCGGTCGAACACCCTATTTAGTTTTCTGTCTTACGGCCGAAATTCCACGATAACTAGTTTGTTACGGCCGTAATTTAATTGGTTTATGCCTTCACGTTGAATCCTTTTGACACTGTTTCAATATTTTTACGGCCGAACGAGGCTCGAATTACTAATATAATTTCGGTCGTAAATCTATTTTTGTATTGCGGCCGATTAATCTTATTTCCTCTCTGAAAATAATTTTTGCTAATGTCTGACTATTAACTTTGCGGCCGGAAATTAGTTCTGATTCGTTTTGTGCCGTTTGTTACATCATTGTTAATTCTTCCAAGTTTTTACGGCCGAACGAGCACATGATTTTTATGATCATCTATTCGATTTATTTTCGGTCGAGATGTTATTTTTGGCATTTGAATTGGTTTGAAGAGCGTTTGGCGGTCGTAATTCGATTTCGGATAATTATTCTCTGACCTAATGAATTTTTCTGGCCGAAGAATTTTTATCTTTATCAATTTAAAATCTTATTTATTCGTGACCTATTATCTGTATTTCTTTTTTCTTGTATATATTTGTATTTTATTCTTTTATCTCTCTTATTGAAAATTAGTTGTTGCAGGACTTGAGTGAAAATCTAATCACAACTAAGTTAATCCTTTGGATAAATTTATATGTCACACATTCTGATCAGATATTAATTTTTTATTTTATTTAATTTTTTTCTGACACTTGGTTGTTGCAGTGACGAATTGAATATTTAATCACAACCAATTTTCTATATTTTTTATTATTTTTATTTAATTATTTAGTTGTTTGTCATTTTAATTAATAATTTAAGGAGTCATCTAATCGATATTTCTTTTTGTGCACGGAGAGGAACTCGACTAATCATTTCTTCGGATACGTGGACCGAGCGATGCATGAATTAACACGTCGGGTTCATCTCGGACATGACAAGGCGAGAGGAAAAATCACCTTAGAATCGACCGATCGTTGCGCTCCTTGAATTTGATGTGACCCTTCACTGCGCGCATCACGTGGGAAAGGTAAGTTTACGCCTAAAGTTTCCTTTAAATTCTTTACCCCTTCCACATCCTTGCAGATCAAGCACCACACCCTGACGGCCGAAGTTCCAAAGCTCTTCCTTACGGCCGAGACATATTACGGCCGAAAGCCCTTACGGCCGAGACCTCACCGACCTAACCTCAGCTCCCTTACGGCCGAGCTTCCACACCGAGCTTTTCTCCTTAAGACCGAGACGTTAGCTGCCATCACCACGGTCGTCACCTTACGGGCACAATCTACACAATCATTGACTCCGGCCGAGGTTCTTCATCGACTTCCTGTTCATTACGGCCGAGATTGCGCGATCGAGATCCATCAATTATCGACCGAGATCTCCTCTCACCGACATCATTTGCGGCCGACACCTTCATCGATATATATATTGAGGCCGAGCATCTCTCCACCGACAATAAATCCGGTTGTATTTTTTCCTTTTCTTTATTTTCATTTCTTTAGCTTTTCCATATTATCTTTACTCTTTCCCTTGTTGGCCTAACACTGAGGACAGTGTCTAGTTCAAGCTTGGGGGAGTTTGCATTTCATGCATTGCATGTTTCTTTCTTTTTATTTGCTTATGTTTGCATTTATTTGTAAAAAAAAATCCAAAAAAATTGAAAATTTTGAAAATTTTCTAAAAAATACCATTGCATGCATTTATTTTTGCTACCATCTTACGTTTTAATTATCTTTAAGTAAAAGTTCAAAGACATGTTATTAATTGATGAAATTTGAATACTTTTCTTTCTTATCACTTGCTATTTTAGTATCAAACTTATAGACTGTGTGCCCATGCTAAATAGAATTATGAATGACTAGACGATAAAATCATATTCATGCCTTTTTATTTTAAGTCTTGATAGTAGTAACCTTCTTATTGACCATATCAAGTACTTTTTGAGCTTATAAAAAAAGAAGGGTTAGTTAAACCCCAACAAAAAAAAAATTATGAATAAAGTTATGTGTAGGTACAAAAGTGTTATCCGGAACCAAGATGTGGTCGGGTAATTAGATCCGTAGGGGTTCATGCCTGACGACCTAAGGGCAACTGCTCTAAGATCCATCGATCGAAAACTTGCTACATGGACCATCTTGTGGAATATGGAGAAGCACATGAGTACTGAATCATGGCTAAGTTCGAACTCTTCATTCAGAACCTTGATTGTTCGGGCAAGTAAACTCGAGTGGTGCTTTATCACCTGGTGCCCCAAGGTCATCTGGTCTGGGAGTCATCAGTCTAAAGCCCGCTACATGGACTTCCTTGTGCAATCCTACTTAAAGATTAGAACTTTCAAATGATTGAAAATAAAAGTGAAAAGAAAAAGAAAAAGAAAAAGTTTTAAGCTCAATTAGTACTTATGTGTTCAATATTAATACTATTATTTGACAGACAATTTATTTTTCTATAAGGCTGAATTTGAGATTGTTTAAATTTGTGTAGCATTCAGAACCTCTGTGAAGCTAAGTGCATGGAAAATGATAAGATACTGAGTAGTAGGTGTGCAGAAGAATTGTGTGAGAAAATTAATCAGTTGACAATGTGGAGGTTATGATGGTTGAAGGGAATAAACCTTTGGAATTGCCCTAAACATTGTCATTAAGACATATACACAATATTAATATTCATAAACTACATGCCTGAAAATCTAATTGAACCATTTCTAATTTGTCATAGATTATATATAAAGAGAGAAATATAGGCGATTCAACCGGATCATTGTTGGATCAGGTTTGGTCGGATTTAATCAAATTTTATTAAAATAACATTATTTATAACAATTTTAAAGATATAAATAATAATCAATATGATGTAATGAATAAAAAATTTAATCATAACTTATAATTCATAGTAAAATATAATAACCAAATATTGATTAAAATTTAATATTCATATAAAGATTTTAAGTTATTGGTATTAATACGATAAATTAATTATTTTAATTATTCTTCAATATTATTTTATTATGCTAATATATTAATTTATTTTTTCATATATCAGGGTTACTTCATTTTATTTTTTATTTACTTTCATTTTAGTATGTTCCTTTTCTATTTCCATTTGTTCCTCTCTCCCTATTAATAATCCATATTTATTTCCTTTTTATTTTGCACCTATTATTAATTTAAATGCTTTCCCATTTTTTTTTACTTTCCTTTCTAACTTTTAAGTTCCTATTTTTATTTTATTTTCTGATTTTTTTACCACTTTTAAAGTTGAACCAATTTTTTCGGCTAGATGGTTGAACTGATTTTTATTGGCTGAACTAATTTTGAGATACTGATGGACTATTTTTTGCCATGTTTTGTGGATATGATTCCTTCTATTCAGTTGCCTACTTCTCCCTATGAGGATTCTTGGATTTGGACCCCAAATGATTCTAGCTTTTCTTCTACGAAATCAATATATAACTATATAAGTAAGCCTTCTATGCCACCAAGTTTTGTTGCTGGTTGGAAGAACATTTGGAGCATCAGAGTTCTTCCTAAAATTCAGGTGTTCTTGTGGAAGTTGGCACATAATCGTTTGCCTACTAGTCAAATGTTATCCAGATTTAATCCTACCATTGTTTCCTCTTGTACCATATGTGGCTTTGCATTTGAGACAACTGACCATCTCTTTTTTTAGTGTTCATCATCTCGGATTATTTGGAACATGTTTCAATCTCAGACTAGATTCTTATTTTGCTTTATGAACTCCTGGACATCTAGGGATTGGATTCTAGAAGGTCACTTGTTACCCTCTGCTAGTGATCATGCCCAATTCCAAACTCTTTTTACTTTGGCCTTGTGGGGATCTGGAAATGGAAGAATGATGCCCATTTTCGATCTAATCACGCAACCGCGTCCTTGGTTTGGTTGCAAATTTTGGCGTCTTATCATGAGTTAAATCCAATCTAGAATACTGAGAGATCTTCCCCATCTAACCCTATGGTTACATGGGTGCCCCCTCTTTACTCTTCGTTCAAATTGAATTCGGAGATAGGCTAGGGGGAGGGAACATGCTGTATTGTGAGATAGGCTAACTCTGATTTTGGTGTGTAGGGGCTCTCAATGAGAGATTCAATTCTGCATTTAGAGGCGGAAGTTTGGGGAGTAAATTTCAGCCATAGTCATTCAACTTAGGAGGTGTTTCAATAAGGTCATCCAACTTTATTTTGTAACACCAATGTCATCAAACTTTAGAAATATTTCATCCGCGATCATCACGACCGGTTATAGCCAATAAACATGTTAATCAGTAACGTGGCACTAATGTGGAGGCTTACATGACCCCATGTCAGCATTTTCTCTCTCCTTCACATTAGATTAAAAAAATAAAAAAATGCCTCAGATTTTTCTCTCTACTCTGCCCAAACTTTTGAAAACTTTCAGATAAGGTCATTCATCCAACTTTTGAAAACTTTCAGATAAGGTCATTCAACTTTCCAATTTTTCAATCATGATCATCATTAAAAATTTAAAATAAATAATATATAAATAAATAAAAACAAATAAAAAATTGAAGGCACTTAGACTAACTCGGTACATTTTTTGGCATGACTCACTCGGATCGAGCCGGCCAAATTTTTAATGTGTATTAAATATATAATTTTATGATAATTAATATTTTTAATTAAGGAAATAAAAAATTAAAATAATAACATATCAATTATATTTTTTGCCCTAAAATTTGAAATAATAAAAATATTATAATTAGAAAAATAAAAATATTTTTTCGGGCGAGATTGCATCAGGGGCCCAATCAAATCGTACTGGATCATCTAGTGAGGTGCTGTGCACAACCCAATATCCAACAGGTTGTTGAACCATATACGATTTTTTTATATAATATTATGATAATTAATCATTTTGATTTTTAATATGATGATAATTAATAATTTGGCTTAACAATCGTTGGATGTCGGATCATGCCCAACACTCCGCTAGTTGACTCTGCATGATTTGGCTCGGCCCTGACAAAATCTTATGCGAAAACATATTTTATTTTCTAATTATAATATTTTTTATTATTTAAAATTTAGGGAAAAAATATAATCGGTATGTTATTATTTTAATTTTTTTTATTTTCTTAATTAAAAATTATTAATTATCATAATATTATATATTTAATACACATTAAAAATTTGGTCGTCTCGATCCAAGTGAGTTGTACTAAAAAATGATGATCGTGATTGAAAATTTAGAAAGTTGAATGACCTTGTCTCAGTTTTGAAGAATTGGATGACCATGAACATACAAATTTAAGTTTGGACAGAGCAGAGAGGAAAAATGCTGACTTGGCATTTTTTTAATCTGACGTGGATGAGAGAGAAAATGCTGGTGTTGTGCTACATCAGCGATTAACAAGTTTAGTGACTACAACCAATCGTCATGATTGCGGATGAAATATTTCTAAAGTTTGATTACCTTTGTGTTACAAAATGAAGTTGGATGACCTTACTGGGAACACCCCTAAGTTGGATGATCATGGATGAAATTTACTTGAAGTTTGGGCAATGCTTCAGAGTATTCTACACTATCGGCAGCTTGGAATTCGAAGCCTCATTCTACAGACGAATGCTGAAGTTGCTGTGGCGATTATTAATCGGAAAGCTCCTTGTTCGTGGCGCATTAGAAGTTGTGTTAACGATATTTGGGACATCAGTGCCAACTTGTCAAATTTTGTTTGTAAACATGTTAGCCATAACGTTAATTTGGAGGCTGATATGTTAGCATCTTTTGGTAGGAGATCGAAAATCAATCATTTTTAGGAGGATTTGATGCGGACATAGAAACACTAGCAAGCGCGCTAATCGTTCAAGTAATAAAATGATGAGTATAAAGTATCGTTCCCACGAGGACAAGAAATAATTAATAACTTCTCTTACTTATAAATTGAGAATAAATAATAACACTGTGTTTTGTAAAAATAAGAAGAGTAAATAATATAAATATAGAGTTATGATCAATGTGGTTTAAAAGTATAGAATTGATGAATAGGATTTATCTTAATTAATACCGCTACTCGTGTATGAATTCTAGTCAAAGGATGATGAATTAATAAAATAAAATTCCCAAATTGATTTAACCAATATTTCAAGCTTTAAATCCTATTTTGAAATCAACAAAAGAGATTAACCCTCTCGCTTTTTAATCTAATTTATTAAATCTCAAAATGCACTCAATTGGAATATAAAGTTAAGGGCTTTATCAAGTCACCTTAACAACAATACAATTGGGTCTCTTGCGATTTTCCCAAGAGTGACATGTAAGAAAAAAAATCAGAGAAAAATTCTAAAGAATCTAAAAACTTCTTTTTAGATATCAAAAGATTCAAAGGAATAAATCTCAGGCAACAATAAATAAAATCATCAAACATGCTATTGATCCATCGACTAATCGTACAAAGAATTTATAAAGAATATAGTTCAATTAAGAAAATCCTAAAGAACTACTCCATAAAACTAGAGTACATTAATCTAAATAATATTTCAAGAAAATGATAGAGAACAAGAAGAATTACTCCTAATTCTACCGTCCTCTCTCGAGTTTTCGGCAGAACTTCGTTGTAGTATTTGGATCTCCTTCACCAAGCCTTCACATCTGAATTCTGCCCTCCAAAGATTGTTTTACCTAAAGTTATCTTGCAGTGCTGAAGCAATACAAGTATCTCAGAGGTAAAGTGATACTAGAGATGGAGCAGTTAAACTTTAGAAAATGTTCATTCGTTCGACATTGATATCTGATGTGAGAGAGAGAGAGAGAAAGAGAGAGAGAGGGGGGATGGTTACTTGCTTTCAATAAATATGACCTACAGTGTTATCCACTAACTTTTTTATTATTATATTATTCATTATACGTAATTGAATGTAATTGACTAATCAATGAGTCTCGGGTCAAATAGAATAATATAAAATTACAATATAATAAAACAAAAAGCAATCATTCAGATCAAAATAACATAATTAAGTAATCACAATTATATCATCAATCAAATACTTACTAAACAAAAAAAATCAAATAGTTATAAACAAAAAAAAAACAACGGAATTTTAGATGTATCATTGAGAATGAAAAATATATAAAAATAAATGGGTCATAAAAATTCTTAATTTCTTATGTCACAATAATTTTAAATTTTTATTTTTTTATATCACAAAATATATATAAATAATAAATAAATGTCCAAGTTTGAGATGACTCAACTAATCTAATTGGTCAGGTTGAGCTAAGTTTTAAAAGCCCCATGTATATATGAAGCACCATTTGCTTCACACCTTGTGAAGCAACATTTCAGCCATTGAGACCAGATATAACGACTCTTATGAAGATGCATGAGATATTCATGATATTTTACTTATCTCACGATATTTAATTCTTCCTCTCTCCCCCTTGCTTTTCTCCATCTCTTGATCTAGGGTGCCCTCGCCGGCGATCCAAATGGTCGGCAGGGACTCTGACGGCTGGCGAACCACTCTCCCTCCCTCTCTCTCCATCTCCCCATCTCCCTTCCTCTCTCGATCTCTCTCTCCTCCTCCTCTTTCGCTGGATCGCTTCCTCCTTCGCAGGCAATGGGATGACACAGGAGAAGGCGATGACGAGAGGGACTCCGGTGGCCGGTGAACCACCACCCTCTACCTCTCTCTCGATCTCCCCCTATCCCTCCTCTCTCTCGATCTACTCCTCTCCCTCCCTCTCTCGATCTCTCACTCCTCCTTCTCTTTCGCCGGATCGCCTCCTCCTCCGTCAGTGGCAGGATGACGCGAGAGAAGGTGACGACGAGAGAGACTCCGGTGGCCGATGAACCACCTCCCTCGATCTCCCCCTCTCCTTCCCTCTCTCGATCTCTCTCTTCTCTTCCTCTTCCGCCAGGATCGCCTCCTCCTTCGCAGGCTACAAGATGATGCGGGAGAAAGCGACAATGAGAGAGACGACGACGTCGAAGGCCGGCGATCGATCAAGGGCTGCATTGCGAGGATGCTCACCGGAGATCGAAGGCGAGGGCGCTTCAAATTCAAATTAAGTGCATGAAGGTGGAGCATCACCAATTGCTTGCAACCATTTGTAAACCAACTTGACTCTTCCTTCTCATCCACCTCATTAGCACAAGAGTACAAATTAATTATTCTTTTGAAATATTTTCTGCATGTTCCCTTATATACATAATTAGTTACATGTTATAATATTAATATATATATATATATATATATATGGTTTGATTTAATCATGGCTTCAATATAAAATGATGAACCCCATCCAATCTCTGCCGACGTCGATGGCTATTAGGATATCGATCTGATAGATAATTAATGGAGAAATTAAATGAAGTTGTATGGTGATAATTAATTGATTCAATTGTTAATTACCACACAAAGTCCAAAATTACAACTCAATCTTTGGAATTAAGGAGTTAAAATTCAAGTAGCAATTAGAGAATCAAATCATTGAGTAATCAAAGGGATAATTAAGAGACTAGGAATAAGAGTGCCCCATGTCTAGCTCCTAAAATAGCCCAGAAGACTGTCACGACTATGACAGTTCTGATCAGGGCCGTGACAGAAAGATTCAGCAAGCAAAAATTGACTAAGTTACTATCACGACCGTGACAGTTTCTGTCATGGTCGTGGCAGAAATATTTTTCAGCAAAAAATGGCATAATTTTCAGTCTTTTCAGCCTTCTGTCACGGTCATGACAGAGCCCTTCACGGCCGTGACGGTATCTGTTAGGCCATTTTAAAGTCATTTTTATCCACTTTTTGAATATATTTTTTATTTATTTTCTTGGGAGACGAAAAACCTATAAAAGGAGGCAGAAGAGGGCCTAGAAAAGGATCTTTGGAGGGCAGAAATCATAGGTTGAAAGCTTGGTGAAGGAGATCCAGAGGCTACAACGAAGTTCTGCCGGAAACTCGAGAGAGGACGGTAGAATTAGGTGCAATTCTTCTTGTTTTCTATCCTTTTCCTGAAACATTATTTAGATTGATGTACTCTAGGTTTATGGAGTAGTTCTTTAGGATTTTCTTAATTGAACTCTATTCCTTATGAATTCTTCGTATGATTAGTTGATGGATCAATAGCATGTTTGATGATTTTATTAATTGTGCATGAGATTTATTCCTTTGAATCTTTTTACTATCCAAAAAGAAGTTTTTATATTCTCTAGAGTTTTTCTCTAATTTTTCCTCTTACATGCCACTCTTGGAGAAATCGCAAGAGACCCAATTGTATTGTTGTTAAGGTGACTTGAGAAAGCCCTTAACTTTATATTTCAGTTTAGTGCATTTTTGAAATCTAATAAATTAGATTAAAAACTGAGAGGGTTAATCTCTTTTGTTGACTTCAAAATAAGATTTAAAGCCTAAAATATTGGTTAAATCAATTTGGGAATTCTACTTTATTAATTCATCATCCTTTGTCTAGAATTCATACATGAGTATTGGTACTAATTAAGATAATTCCTATTCATCAATTCTATACTTTTAAACCCCATTGATCATAACTTTATATTTATATTATTTACTCTTCTTATTTTTACAAAACACAGAGTTATTATTTCTTCTCAATTTATAAGTAAGAGAAGTTATGACACGTTGAATCAGGAAATATTGGTCAAAACAAGAAGGTGCACAAATAAAGTTTATGGAAAAAAAGATGAAGATAATAAATAATATTAATTGGACTTCTTACTAAGTTTTTTAATTCTAATGTAGCGATTGTTGAACAAATTTTTTTTAATTCAAATGTAGTGATAATAAAAAGCAATCATTTAGATCAAAATAATATAATAAAGTAATCACAATTATATCATCAATCAAATACTTACTAAACAAAAATTTAGGTAAAGTAGTTATAAACAAAAAACAACGGAATTTTAAATGTATCATTGAGAATGAAAAACAAGTTGGATAATAAATATTGAAGAAAAATATATATAAATAATGTGTCATAAAAATTCTTAATTTCTTATGTCACAATAGTTTTTAATTTTTAATTTTTTATATTGCAAATTATATATAAATAATAAATAAACGTCCAAGTTTGAGGTGACTCAATTAATCTGATTGGCTAGATCGAGCTAAGTTTTAAAAACTCCATGTATGCAATTATGATGCGATATATGTTTTATTAATTTTTTATGAAGTGGAACAGGGAGAATGGCATGTTGAATAAGGAAATATTGGTCAAAACAAGGTGTACAAACAAAGTTTATGGACAAAACAAAACATGAAGTAAGATAATAGATAATATTAATTGAACTTCTTACTAATTTTTTTAATTCTAATATAGTTATTGTTGAACAAAAATCTTTTAAAAAGGTATTTTATTCATAATACAAAAAAATACCGATGTTCTAAATATCTCAATGCTATGAAACATTTCATATTTTCTTTCAACTTATCTACCAATTCTCACTATTTTCCTCTTTTTCCATCAAAATAACATGATTCTTTTTGTTCATGGTGGACAACAATAAGAAGAGCAAGACACTTTTAGATGAAATAGAATAGGAACAGGAAAGTACTACAAAGAAAAAGAAAGGGTCTTACATCTAAAATGTACTGGTATGCCAAAGACGTACTAAAGAGCAAAAAGGAGAGGACCAGGGTGGACATCTGTACTATAGCGGTGGCACTAGGTTGAGTTGTTGAAGATGATAACTGCCGGTGGTGGGTTAAGCTTTAGTGTGGCCACAAATTTTGATGTTGGGGAACTTGAAGATGAATGTGTGGACGAGGTAAGGGAACTAACCCTATCCGATGAACTAGATAATCCGAGAACTGTGGTTTGGTGGGATTCAGATTGGGGTGGCGAGACATCTTCTAGTGGTGGCATGGATGGAGACAGTGATGGGGCATGAGTGGTCTTCAAGTTAGGTGGAGGTCGACAGGAATAGGTTTGGATAAGCGGAGCATTGGATGTTGGTGGAGGAACAGAAAGGGTAGTAGTTTGGCGATGATGATGCACATGGAGGAGGAAAAAAGGGGTAGTAGTTGGTAAATAGGTAAGCTTTCAGTATGAGAAAATAAATCTATTTTTTTTCTTTTTATTCTTAATTCTATTCAATTCTATTCTTTTCATTTTTTTCCTATTCATTCTATTCTTTTCACTACATCTTTTATTTTAAACAATTTCTAATACATCTGTATGTATTGTCATAATACGAGCTCGACTTTTTTTATTGTGAGCTCGACTTTTTTTATTATGAACATTCATGACACTTTCATGTAGGGTCAATGTGGATGAAACTATGACCAAAAGTAGAGCAATAACGAGCCCAACAAAAAGTGAGATCCGTTTATTTAAATCTCATGGATGATGGAGCTATTAATGTCCATCTTCAAATTTTCTATTACATTGAGGTGGTGGGTCTATTAATACTCACCTTCAAATTTTCTATTCCATTCCATTAACCATCAAGGCCCTTTTTACATCTTTTATTTGTTGACCTAATTAAGATTCTTACTATTCTCTGTTAAACATTATTATACAAGCATAAAATATTCATTACACATAATAATAATTAAAAATAAAATAAAGCATTATCTATTTTAGGAATTCGAGCCGGGTACACTGAAACTCGGGCCGGATTGACACCGAACTCGAACCGTGTTCAATTGAACTCGAGCCACATGTAAACAAAACACGAGCTAGGTCCGAGGTGGTTTGGGCCAGGTTTGCTGACCCCATCATCCTCTACGATGATGTGCGCTTACCCGGGCCGGGTCATAAAAGGAGGATCCGAATGTTTGCATTCAGTTGTGGTAGAGCTCGAGCCGGTCTGTCATAGATTCTGACCGGGTTCCCTCCGAATCTAGGTTGGGTTCGTAATGAAGCCATGTCGGATTTAGATTTTATAGATGAACACGAGCCAGGTTCATCACTACATGAGCCAGGTCCGACTCTCAAAACTCCGGTGATGTTTTTATGAAACTTTGGTCTATCATAATCATGTTATTTCGGTATAAAAACTATACGAAATTATTAATCCTAATTTATCTATCATCTTAGCTATTTCATTAAGAATTTGTATCCAAAAGTGAACCCGAAATCTTGCATATCTTAACTGTTTCATACTACCTAAAATTCAAAACTTAGAGCGCGTTTTTTCGGCGAGGTTCTGCTGTGACTATCTACAAGGTCGGCGTCCTTGGACAGAGGATAAATTCGAGATTAGATGGCCGGTCACAACTCTCACGCACGCGCCCCAAGGAAGAAGAAAACGTAAGTCACAAGATAAAGGAAAAGCTCAAGTGGCGGAGAAGAGAAAGATGGATTGGAAGAGAGCTTTGATTCCTATTTATAGGGTAGAATCTCTCAAGTGCTAATTAGAACTCTTATCTATCATTTATCTTTTATTTCCCCATGAATTTTTGTATTTAAATAACTATTTAATAATACTATTTCTTGATTTTTAGAATTAAAATAATAAATTAATATTACTTTATTTTCTAAATATTTTTATCTTTAAAAATCCTAATTTCAACATTCAACAAAATTTATCCCTAATCCTTCTCTAACTATCTTTTCTTTATTTTTATCTCTCCTAAACATCCCCTGAATTTTGAAATTAAATAAATAGTAATTATTATCTCTTAATTTTTTAGAATAAAATAATATTATTTTATTTTCTAGATATTATTGAACATAAAACTCTTATATTAATTCTCATTAGGAGTCTTTTATATCCTAAACTTATAGTTAGATTCAAATTCAATTTTGAATCCCTAATCCCATTATAATTTCAACTCCTATTTTAATTAAAAATCATCTTTTACTATAGCTAATCTAATAACAATTTCATTCTTACTCAAACTTTTATTATTTTATCTTTTCTTCCTCTTCTTTTATCATTTCTCTAACTATACTTTCATCTTTTCAAACTTTATCTTTCTTTAACAAATTTTAAAATTTTGACTTTATTTTAAATATGAAAACTATTTTTTAATTTAAAAATTTTCAGGATGTTACAAAGCAGGCTTCTAATAGATGGCGTGGTTAAGCAAACTAATGCAACTACCATTTGGTTTAACTTGAACATACAAATAAACCTTTTAGAAAATAGATCAAATATAGTTATTCTGCATCAGTTACTTGCCAGGTAAAATATTTTGGGTGTTGCAGCATGATAGTTTCTACGCTCAACATAACTTGGACATGACAAGTTATGTACTTCTCAGTGTGACAAGGCGCGTCACTGTGAATGATATCTCCTCACCAGAATTGTCATTCCTTTAACAACAACACCAAGACAAAACTCATCTTCCGCTTCCTAGCTTGATATGGATACTATTGAACCTTCCACCAAAGCAACATACATATGGTTCCTTGTTAAGTAATCTCACATTTATCAAATCAGTTGCTGATGGAATTAACCTTGTTCCAAAAACATACATCTGGCTAGTAACATCTCATAACCATATGCTGTCATCCTGACGCGTAAAATGATGTAGCAAAATAAAATTACTAGCAAGTGCACTAGTTGTTCAAGTAAAAATAATAGGAGTAAAGAGTATCGAATCCATGAGGAATATTATAAATTCAATATCTAATTTTATAAATTAATAAGAGAGGAAAAACATAAATTTTGAAGATAAGTTTTATAATTATAAAATAAAATAGAGAAAATAAGATAATAGTAAGATAAGATAATCACTATAAGAACAACGGTGTTTTTCACTGTCAAAACCGTCGGAAAATCGAGAGAATCCATCGGAAATAGAGGTTTCCGACGTCGACAGAATTGATCGATTGAAAAAGGTGGCATCGCAAATAGTTTTCGACAGTTCGAAAAACATCCATTGAAAGTTCAGGCAGTCGTGACCATCGAAACGTTCTAACGGTTGCGACCGTCGAAACTTCCGACGGTTGCGACCGTTAAAATGTTCCGACGGCTGATAGTGAAATTGAGGAGTGGTGAAAACTTGCTGATTTTATGTTTCAGAATTGAATATTATGAAATGTGTTCACACTCCTCTCTTCCTCTCTACTGCAAGTGCATAGTTCAAAGTAGTAGACTCAAGTGTCGTATCCATAGTGATTTGAAGGCCAATGACTCCCTAAAACAATCTAGACTAGCCCTAGACTAAGTGACACAAATAGGAAATTGATAAAAGTAAAAACAGATTTTAAATGTGGCAACAAATGGTAACTATTTTTGGTGTTTTAAATGATTGAAAAGAACTGAATTCTAACTACTGAACTAAGGACTAAAAGGGTTTATCAATCAATGGGAAGGTTCTCCTACGACTTGGGGTTCATCTAATTCAAGTATGGATGGAATGGAACAAATTATCAATATATGTCAATTCTGACTCAACTTGAAAATGGACTGTTATCACAGCATGATTAAACCAGGAATAATTATCACATTCTCATATGATTAATTAGCTAAGTTGAGTGAGAAGAGAATCCTTACTGATATCAAGTTAGCCTTAAGCACAAACTCAAGTTCCTCACCGAAATTGCCAAAATCCTCTCAAATTTGGCAATTCAGTAAAGTCTGAAATGATAACAATCAATTGCATTCATAATAATGAGAAAATTACTTCAATTAACTAGGCAAGAATGAAATCAATCCAATATTAATGCTAGTGCTTCTTGGTTTATCTCTAAACAACAAGGGGATTTAGAACCAGTCTCTCGACTGCAAATGAAATTGATATCCACACCAACATCAATTAATTGGATACATTGAGCACATGATTACAGATTGGAGTCTAACTATTATCACTGCATCTTGATTCATTGTTTTTGCAGATTGAACTCAAGGGAGTTATCATTGCCTCTTAATACATTTATGAATAAGAAGAAACCCACAAAATCTACCTCTTAGCAGTTAATGGAATAAGGGGTTTTACAATGATAAACAGATCCCAAGAATAAGAAATCAGAAATGCAAATCAGAAATCAGAACAGATAAAAATCAAATTCATAATCAAGAATTGGACCTAGAAACTTGTCATTTATTCTTGATTCATTTATGAACAAAGAATAGATCATAAGACAACGTCTCAGTTGTAAATACAAGTAGGATCTCACAATGCCAAGAACATGTTCCAATGAATTCAGAATGCAGAAACAGAAATAAAAAATTAGATATCAGTGCAGGAAATAAAAATGTCCATATTCCATCCACAACTAAACTAGATTACTATCCTATCCTAGGAGAGATGGAATTTAGCTCATCATAGAAACAAAGATTGATACAAAATAGAAAATAGAAGCAATGCAAGACATTCTGAATTAGAAAATATGCAATTTGTCCACATAATCAGAAAGTAGCAGCTTCTTCTCTTCCTTCTTGCTCCAAGTCCAGCCTCCTCCAAATGGAGGCTCCCTCCTTCTTCTCCAGGGTTTCTCAGCTTTTATATGTGGCTTTTGTACCCTTGGATGTATATTAGAATGTTCCATGGCATTTGATTTAGGCCACCTATCCTGTGGTCCTGAAACTGTAGCAGTGGTCTCCCCCTCCTTTTCCTGCTCGTGCAACGTTCTTAATACCTTCTAGAAGAAGCAAAACAGCAAGCATTAAAGTCCTCAAATAAGATTTAAAGAAATAAGGGTTAGGACAACTACTAATATAAGCTCCATTGTCAAATGCCTCGGTCCGCCGGTGGCTTGATGTGAACTCCACCAAGCTGGTTTTAAGCTTCCAGAGCTCGGCGACGTGGTTATGCGCCTCCTTCTTGGTCTTCTCTCTGAGCTCCTCTGCTGCATTGGCCAAGGATGGAGGAATCTGATAGTGATTTTTGGGTTTTCTAGTGATAACTTGCTGAAATTAAAGAAAAGGTCAATTTTTCATTTTTTTGGTATCCCAACTCACTAGTTGCAAGTGCACAGGTAAGTTGTAGTAGACTCAGTTTGTCGTATCCACAAGAATTTGAAGTCTAAGACACCCTAAAACAATCTAGATTAGTTCTACTTAAGTGGCTAAAAACATATTTTTAATGAATAGTGAAAACAGATTTTTTATGGAAAATGAAATGATAACTGGTTTTTGAGTTTTGGAAATTCTTGCAAAACAGAATTATAAATGCTAAATTGAAGTCTAAAAATGTTTAACTATTTATGAGGAAGGTTCTTCTAGGATTTGGGGTTCATCTAAATTAATTAAGGATGGAATGGAACAAGTTATCATTAAATGTTCAACTTTTGATTCAACTTGAAAATGGCTGTTCCCACAGCTCAATTGGCCTCTAACTAAGCAATATATGATTATGTAATTGTTAGCTAGGTTGAATCAAAAGAGGGTCCTCACTGAAAATCAAGTTATCATTGGGCTCAAAAGAAAGTTCAATGCTAATTTTTTTTGCAATTCAAGGAAGTTTGGAATGATAACTTGCATTTGCAATCATAAAAAAATGGAATCATTCCAATCAACCAAACCAGAATAAAATATACTCAATAATGGTGCTTGTGATCCTTGATTCATCTCTGAATTCCAAGAGGATTTAAAATCAACCTCTCGGTTGCAAAGTAAATTAAAATCCACACAAACACACTCAATTGGAAATGCAAAACATATGGCCACATGAGTTCATAATTCCCATTGCTCCTTGGCCCATCTCTCGATCTCAAGGAAGCCCTTAAGACTACCTCTCAGTAGTGGATTGATATGAGGGTTGACAATGGAAATCAAAATTTAATTAAAATAAGAAAACAGGAATCAACATTTTAGAAAAATCAGCAATGTGGATTGATGGAATTCAAGTTTGCCAAATGCCCCTTGACCCAACTTTGGACTGCAAGGGATTCCTAGAGTACACCTCTCAGTGATTTGAATAAAATAGGGATTAACAATTGGCAATTCAGATTCTAAACAATCAGAAAATAGAATTTAGAATCAAACTAAGAAATCAGATTTTGGAAAAATCAGATTTGAATTCTGAATTGTCAAAGATCTTGATTCATTTCTGAATAAGATCATGGCATATATTAGCCTCTCAACTATTCAATTATTCAATCCTTGATGACAATCAGATCCAAAAACCCAGGAAATCAGATTTCAGGAATTTCAGGAAACCAAAAATCAGCAACTCATTCAACTCATTCAAATCAGGAAAAACCAAATCAGATTTGAATCATAGGAATGTCAAAGCTTCTCAATTCATTTCTGAACAAGATTGGGATAGATGTTAACATCTCAGTTGTTCAATTAATTCAATCCCCAATGACAATCAGATTCAAACAACTGAGGAAAATTAGAAATCAGATTGTTCAAAAATCAGGAAACAGAAAATCAGCAACAATTACAAATTAGAACCTTAGGAATGTCATTGCATCTTGATCATTTCTGAACTAGAATGGAACCATAAGATAACCTCTCAGTTGTCAAAACAATTGTGGCTCCACAATGACAAAACAGATTCTAAGAATTCAGAAATCAGGAAGGCATTCAGAATTCAGATTTTAGAAAAATTAGATTTCAGAAAGTAGAAATCAGAATTCTAATTGGGTTTGTATCTAGAACTTGGCATTGATTCTTGATTCATTTCTGAACAAGGGTTAGACCAAATGATAACTTCTCAGTTATAAATACAAATAGGGTCTTCAAATGACAAGATCAGATTTATAACACTTCAGATTTCATAAATGTAAAACCAGAAAAATCAGAATTCTGATTTCTGTTCAGGAATCAGTGGAAAATCTGGTTTGAGTCAAATGATTGCCCAAACAATCTTGATTCAATTCTGAACAAGATAGGGACAATACCAACATCCCAAAGACTCAATTAATCAGGTTAGAAATGAAGAACAGATTCAACATTCATAGGAATCAGATTCAGAAATCAGAAATTCAGGAAACTAGGAAATCAGAATTCAGAAATCAAGTTTGCAATAGAATTGAATCTAGAAATATGATATTATCTCATAAATCATTCCTGAAGGATGTTTGGATCAAATAAGACCACTCAGGCATCAATTACAAATGGGTCTAATGACAACATAGCATAAATCAATATAGGACATTTCTGAAATCTGAAATCTAAAAATCAGGATAGAATTCAGTGCAGGATTATAAAACAGTCCATATCCATCCAAAACTAATCTAAACTACTACCCTATCCTAGAAGAAATGGAGTTTAGCTCCTCATATTTACAAGATTTGACATCAAATAGGATGAGAAACAGATACAATTCATGGATCCTTCAAGCTCTCGGCAGTAGCTCCTCCAGCAGAGTCCTTTGCAGCCTTGCCTTGCTCCAAACCCTTCAATGATCAGCCCCCCTTCTCCTCTAAAAAAATCCAGCTTTTATATCACTCTTTTCCACCCTTTGATCAGCATCTAAATGTTCTAATTCTCCTGATTAAGCCACCTGTCCATCTGCAGAAATTTCAGCAGTGACAGCTTTTTGGACAGTCAAAAAGCTAGTGGTCCCCCCTCCTTTTTCTTCCTTTTAGCCACCTTTTCTTCTTGCTACAAAAACCCAAACAGCAAGCATCAAAGCTCTTGAGTAGTATTTTGACAAATAAGGATTAGGATAATGCTGATAACTAGTTCAAATATCAGATGGGATTGAGTGTTGTGCAAGAATGAAAACTTATATCGATATGAATGAATTCAAGGGTCCGGAATGATAACTTTATGGAAATCTTGGAAAATATCCTAATATGGGTGGTTCAAAGCATTTCAGGCATCAAATTGATTAGAGTGACAAGTGAGAGAGGTCAGAAATCAAATATGAATGAGATTCCTAAAAGTGATAACTTGAGTGCCCCAAAAATGATAACTTATATGACTTAAAAACGATAACTTGTGATAACTTGAGTTTTGATTATCCAAATGTGATGAAATTTGACCAGCAATGAGTTAGAACAATAATAAGATGATTGCTTAAGGTCCTTGTGCAGAATTAATGGTTTTGCATGTCGAAATGACAGAATTGCTCTTTAACGATAACTTGGCACTTGAAAAATGATAACTTGTTTAAATGGACTTAAAACTTTGCACAAGTTGAGATGTGACTATCCAAATATGATTTATACATGATAATGATGGATTTAGGGCAAGAAAACCATTGAAAATAAGTTCATTCAAAATAATAATAACTTGACACTTAGGAATGATAACTTGTCCTCAAAATGATAACTTGGCATAGAATTTAAATATTAATAGATTTTGGCATTTTAGAACCTCTATGCACATGGAATTAAGTATGAAATGAGGAATATCAACTAGTTATCACAATGTTTGCATTCCAAGTATAATTGGCCCAAAAATAGGCAAAAATGAGACTCGATATGTATGAATTTCGTCTAAAATGGGTTAAAATCATATAGTGATCAGCAAGTGATCACTTGGCTGTCCTGCTTCTTCAAGATTTATTGTAGCATCTCCTTTATTTCAGTTTGGAATTGGGAAGCTTGACTTTGAGGAGGCTGCTCATAGGGGGTCCTTTGCATTGGAACATTTGAATTCTGATTTCCATATGGAGGTGGCTGATTCCTTGGCAAAATCTTGGGCTGCCAACTAGAATTCTACATTGGTGCCCCTTGATAATGATTGGCCTTATAAGAGAAGTAAGGATGGTTCATATTCTCTGGAGTATAGAATTCAGAAGGGGACTTCACTCCATAATTCCCTACAACATTAACTTGGTCTATGGATTGCTCATGTTGCTGCATTATCAAGTTGCAACTCTCAGTGATATGGCCCTGGTTTCCACATACATCACACCTTGATTCACAATTGGAAGGGTTTCCTACATTAGTTGACAAATTCAGCTTCTCCAATGCCCTTTTCAATCCTTCTTCAATCTGGACAGCAATGTTATTAACTTAAATTTCATTGGATGGCCTCCTTGTCCTGTCATGTGTAAGGAAATGGTGGTTCTTGGCTATGTTCTCAATTAATTGGTAGGCCTCATCAATATTTTTGGAGGCAAAAATCCCTCCTGCAGCAATGTCCAATGTCACTTTAGATGGAAAATTCAGACCCTTGTGAAAATAGTAGACCAACTGTCATTTCTCAAATCCATGGTGTGGACATGCCCTCAACAAGCTTTGGAGTCTTTGCCATGCATCACATATGCTCTCCTGATCCAATTGGTAAAATATGACAATCTGGTCCCTATAGTTATCAGTTTTGTTAGGTGGAAAGAATTCAGCTAGAAACAATTGAACTATGGACTCCCAAGTAGCCATCTCGAAATGACAGAATTAATGGACTCCCAACTATGGATAACTTGATAACTTGAGTGATAACTTGAGTGCCCCAAAAACGATAACTTATATGACTTAAAAGTGATAACTTGAGTTTTGATTATCCAAATGTGATGAAATTTGACCAGCAATGAGTTAGAACAATAATAAGATGATTGCTTAAGGTCCTTATGCAGAATTAATGGTTTTGCATGTCAAAATGACAGAATTGCCCTTTAACGATAACTTGACACTTGAAAAATGATAACTTGTTCAAATGACTTAAAACTTTGCACAAGTTGAGATGTGACTATCCAAATATGATTTATACATGATAATGATGGATTTAGGGTAAGAAAACCATTGAAAATAAGTTCATTCAAAATAATGATAACTTGACACTTAGGAATGATAACTTGTTCTCAAAATGATAACTTGGCATAGAATTTAAATATTAATGGATTTTGGCATTTCAGAACCACTATGCACATGGAATTAAGTATGAAATGAGGAATATCAACTAGTTATCACAATGTTTGCATTCTAAGTAGAATTAGCCCAAAAATAGGCAAAAGTGGGACTCGATATGTATGAATTTCATCTAAAATGGGTTAAAATCATATAGTGATCAGCAAGTGATCAGAATCAGCTTGGACAGCTTGCCGAGCTGCGGCAGAATGCTGCCGCTGAAGGTGTTATCGCCGAGGTCGAATTTCAGGAGGAAGGAGAGGTTGGCGATTTGCTGTGGTATCTCACCGGATAGCCCGGCGGAGTTCAGGATCAGCCTCCGCACCATGTCCGGTTGCCTTCGTCCGGCGCAGGTGACGCCATCCTAGTTGCAATAGTGTTGCGAGTTATTTCAGGAGTTGAGATTACCGAGGGGGTCAGAGATCATTGCCTTGATGGACAGAAGAGTTTGCCCGTCGGACACTGTGACGGCAGCAGAGTAGCGCCACAACGCAGGCGCCATGGTTGCTGCAAGGGACAGCCAGAGGACGAGGGCGTGCACGAGAGAGGAAGAGGGACTCCATGGCAGCAGCTTCATCAGCTCGTCAATTGTCGTTCATGGATTGATTCAGGGATGGAGCCACGGTCATCTGGGGAGGGGTATAAATATACAATTTGCCGCCGCCACCACCAACACTGGATTAATGCGTAGTTGGATCTATGGAATTATAGATAACTATATATGTGACGGAAAAAAATTCGTACTACATTTGGAAAATCTAATCTTTTGAATTTTGATTGACGGATAACCATGTAGAATAGAGATTTGATTGACTAAAAAAATAATAATTGATATTTGAAAATAATTTATTTTAAAAAATGGAATATTAAAAATAAAATATGAACCTGTTATACTTTTTCCTCTATTAAACTATAATTTTTAGTTGAGCAACACTATATTCTATTTAAATCATTAGGCAAGTTTATTCCAACAAAAAATTTGAATCTTTATATTCTCCAATCCATCTGCGGTAAGAGTATAGAGTTCTTCTAAGGAAGGAACCAGAGGTTGATGTTGTTCTTGTTGTTGAGCCATTGTTTCTCCTTCCAAATCAGAATTTGGTTAAGTTTCTGTCAAGTGAGTGTGATTCGTTCCCTCAGTTAGAGATGCTCTACTCCTATATTCTCACACTCTTCTTCTGAAAGTTCGATCTATCTCAAGATCTATCTCAAGCAGTTGCTTGTGGGTAGTCCTGGGCATATATGAGTCACCTAAAATCAAAGGATTAAAAGATGAACAATAAAGGTTCTAATGTTAAGAAGTTAAATAGCAAAGGTATAAATAGAGAACAATGATCTAAATCCTCGACAACAGCGCCAAAAACTTGACGTGACCTTTAGAGGATGTAATTTCTCACACCAGCCAATATAGTTCTAGTCGTATTTAAAATTTACTCTAGAGTCCACACTACTGCAAGTGCACAGGTCGAGTAGAAATCACGAGTGTCGTAACCCCGCTGATTCGGATCGAATGTCAATCTATTTATATCTTAAAAGTTGCCATGAAAATTCAAAAGACAAGAATAAAATGAAGATGTAACTAACAGAGAAAATTGAAATTCAGAAGAGAAGATTCTTTCGTGATGAATTGGTCGATACTTTTAGGTTCAACTCTCTAGGTTGAGGTAAATGATCTATGGATTCTGACATCAGGAATCAACCACTCTCTCCCTAAACTCGCCAATCTCTCTTTGAGTTTAAAAGGAATAAGCCGTTAATAAACGAATTAGGAACGGTCGATTAGTTGATCTCTCAAGCTAATTAGAAAAAAAGTTGATCTCTCGATCGTCAAATGTCAGCCTTCGGTCCTAATCCGGGCAATTAGAATGAATCTAAGACAACTAGTCACTATTGTGGACTTCTCAGCCGCTTGTAGTTAACTGCAACTATGCTAATGAAATACGGCAAGAGGAAAAAAACTTGTCTCTTCTCTCGGATGAGACAAGATGATAATGACAAATAGATCTCTCAATCTAATAAAGATAGAGCACTGTTAAGGAAATTGCAGAACAACAAAAGCATAATAGACTAGAGTTTAGAGGTACAACATTAGAGAGTTTAGAACCACATCATCGACACAATGCCACCACAAAAGAAATTAAGGTTTAGCCAAACATAGGCTTCAATGGAATCAGCCAGTGTTTTGACATCTTCTCCTCTGGTCCTCTTCTTCACTCGATCCCTGCCTATCTCCCCCCTCTCTTCCCGTCCTCCCTTTACGTCACTCTTTTCTCTTGTTTTTGTGTCCTTCCTCTTCTCCACTTTTCTCTCCTGTTCAAGTTTAAATTTTGAAAAGTAGTTAGCTTCCTAGACTCATTCAAAAAAAGGACCAGATAGTAGCTCAAATGTTGCAAATGTAATAGGATTTTAATACAAAGGTGATGGTTTAGCATTGATAATCATAAGTAAAATAAGGTATGATCAACGATGTCCTAGGATATGGATTGAGCTTTCTTTCTTCTTGGATTTGAGTTAAAGCCTCGTATCAGACATTCAAGAGAAATACACTTAAGGCAAGGAGGTTGCAGTCAGTGCACACTTGCCTTAGTGGGATACGGACAACCCTCCCGAGCTAAATGCAAGATACTAGTGTATCTCTGAGACTATTTAGAAAATTTTAAAAAAGGAGGAAAAGATCAATTCAGAAAATATGATTTAGGATTACTGAAAGATTTTCAGAAATAACTCATTCGTTATCTGCCCTGCTGAGGTTACTGATTACGAATGATGATGGAAGAATGTCCCATATCGGGTAGAACTTTCCAGAATCAAAAGGAATAAAAAATAGCAATTGTAAAGACGAGATGCACGAATGCTCTTTGAGTCTGTTTAAGATGATCCAAATCCCCAACTCAATGCGGTCATTTATTGCCAGAAATCTGAAATATGTGCAACCTTTTTAGGTCACGGATCAAAAGGCAACTGACGTCTAAACCAAACTATGAAGAACCATCATTCTTGATTCTGTGAAAACCTAGACTACGAGCCATTGCATGCCAAAGCTGGATTTCTCTACGTTTGGTCACATAGAGCCTCTAATATCCCTACGGTCGGGGGTGCAAGGTAGCAATGACTCAGAAAACTTCCCCTAGCTTATGATTGCAAGGATAACAGGAAGACCACACAGGGAATTGTCTTCATCAAAGTGGAAATTCTCTACATTCAGTCGGGTAGAGCCTCTAATGTTCCTATGGTCGAGGGTGCAAGGTGAAGACAGTTTACAAACTCAAATCCAGACACTGATTCGAAAAGTAAAGAGTTGAACGATAAAACA
This sequence comes from Pontederia crassipes, assembly GCA_030549335.1. NCBI lineage: Eukaryota > Viridiplantae > Streptophyta > Magnoliopsida > Commelinales > Pontederiaceae > Pontederia > Pontederia crassipes. The sequence continues at coordinate 652,903 of CM060198.1, read as the reverse complement.
AGGATCTAATAGATATCATTAAAAACACGGAAGCTCAACATTTGGTGCAGAATATTAAAAGTAACAAGATGAAAGCATGACTAAAGAACATGAATCCAAAATACATAGGGCCTCAGTAGGGCCGATCAGTTACAGCTCATGTGGAGAATACACATCTCTCCATGAATTGCCAAAGGCATTGTTCTCCTCTAACTTTCAATTCTCTTTCAGTTTCCAGTGCCTCTCCAGAATCGTCTCTCCCTTTTCTCCTCCCTGAACCCTCCCTTTTGTATCCGTCCTCCTCCTCGTTGTCGGATCCTTTTTCTCTCTCACTCTTCTATTCCCTGTCACTGCCTGCAGCTTGTCGCCTTCAGATTTTCTATGGTCCCTCTGCCTAGGAAGCTTCCTTGCATCAGAGGAGTGAAGGAGCTGGTTGATCCCCATTTGTGAAGGATGTTTGTTGTTGGTTCTTTTGGCCTTATCTATCGCCATGAAGCAATCACTCCTTCATTTGTGCCAAGAGTAGTGCATGGTTCATCAGCTGCTCTGCCCCATCCCTTGAAGCTTCGTCAGCTTCTTGCAAAGGGACATATATCCAAGCGAGTTTTTAGGCTAGCAGAGATAAAATCAAGGTGTTGTGTGAACGAACATTGATGTGAAGAATGTTTGAAGTGTATTTGCACTATGCATGCGTTTACATAAAGGGATAATCATGTCATGGTGCTGTATGCATCCGAAATAATTGTGAAAATATAGACCATAATTCTCCACATCAAAAGGCTCATGAATAATAAGATAGAAAAAAGAGCATTATCATTTGCCTATCTAAATGAAAGATCTAACTTACATAGGTTTACGTCTTGTGTGAGGTTATCTTGCCTGACACTGATCTCATTGGCCCACCACGGTCTAGATAGCTATACATTTATGTGTTTGCAATGATATTCCCAAAAAGTGGAAAGTTCTTTCTACTCATGGATAAGATGAAAGTTTATGACTAAAGACGAAGCAAAGGATTTTGTCCTTATGAATATAAATATGGACCATGAACATGAATAATGAATCATAAACATGAGCATTATGAACATGAAAATAAAATGAAATAAAAGGGCATGAAAACATCATGATCTTTTGATTTATTATCACATATCCATTTTATGTTTGTTTCATGTTTATTCTAATGGAATTTACTTCATGACCTATACGAATTCATACGTAGCTTAATGTTTTTTCTAAATAGTTGAACTTACTTCTTTATGTGATCTCTACAGGTACATGATATGGATGCATTCTTGGTTGATGTATGTGCACATGGTTATCATAGAGTCTTGATCGAGTTGTATTTGGGACTATGTATAAGACATATATTACATCATGGATTTTTAAATGCGATTTATGATGTACTTTAATTTATCTAGCTTTCACATTTCCATTATTCAATTATTGTAATATTTTATTGTTAAGTCTTCTGCTTACATGTCACTCTTCTTGACCTTCCACTTATGTGTCGCTCTTCGTGACTATTTGGATCAACAAAAGAGTCAAAGAAGAATCGAAGAAAGTAACGCACGAAAAAAATGTCTCCATGTGGCGGGATCGAATTTCGAGATGTTACATTCAAACCCAGGGTGGCCAAGGCGATGCTTGCACAATTGTCAAGTACAAAAGTGGGCACATTCTGAAGCTGTTGGGAAGAAAGTTCTATTTACTCCTAGTAGTTCTATTCTTGAATGTCAAAGTAGTAGCAAGGGCACGTATGAGGAGCGTGAGCCTCCAAGACATATGTCTACCCTTCATATTTTAGCACGTATGATGATGTATTATATATACTTTTTATCTATATTCAAGATGCATTTATTCCATGTTTTACAATATTCTCATGATTGAATACATGCTTTATTATTTCTCCACATTCATCTTCTAAATATTGTATTCTGAAATATTATTACTTATTTTGATTATTTTCCATGTAGAAATCTCAATCTGCAAAATATGGGGTAACACATGTGTATTCCCCCAATGTAGACAAATTTAAGGACAGACAATGCAGATTCACCAGCCCAGCTCTCCAATGCAACAAACAGCAAAAGAAAATGTGCCTTTTCACATCAGCATGATAGATTCCATTGAACAAAAGAAAGTTGTTGTGAAAGTAGACAGGTGACAAACTAAGGAAAAGGCGGCAAAGAAGGACTATCAGGAGATTCCTTTTGTTGGGACAAATAGACATGTGGCGAGCTGGAGGCAGCCATACAGGACCACAACAAAGATTTTTTTGTTGCTGGCTGATTCTGGATAGGTGACAAACTAAGAGGTAGGAGGGACCACAAGCATTTCTTTGGATGGAAAAAGCTGAAGAATAAGATGAGAAAGCAGCTGGAAAAGCAGTGAACAAGTGGCACAATGCATTAGGCTATAAAAGAGCAAGAAGGCTGAAGAAGAAGGGATCCCAAATTTTGGCCGAGTTTTGGACCCTTGCAGAAGGAGGTTGGAGAGGAGGCTGCATCAGCACCCTCTCTTCTCCCTTCTCTCTTGCATTTTTCTTTCTTCCTTTTTTTTTTCTTTTCTAGTTTTCATAATGTATAACTAACCAGCCAACTAGTGGCTGGGAGATGTTGATAATGACTTTCTTACTCTATTTTTATTCTTCTTTGATGCTTTGATGACTAACTGAACGTCGAGCTTCGCTTTCATTACGACGACATCTGTTTTGATTCCTATTTCATTGCATCTCTTGACCTTCTGGTTTTACACTTGGATTTGAGCTTCTGAATCATCTTCATTTTGCACCCCTGATCGTAGGGATACTATAGGCTCTATGCAGCGGTACGTAGAGAAATCGAGCTTTGATTAAGATGATTCCCTTCTTGGTTTCCTTGTTTTTTCTCGCAGTTGTAAGTTAGGGTGAGTTCCTAAATCATTGTCGCCTTGCAACCCCGATAGTAAGGACGCATTAGGCTCTACGCGGTTGTACATAGAGAAATTGAGCTTTGACGACAGTGATTCGTAGTTTGGATCTGTTTAGTGTTAGCAATGGTGGCTTTTCGTTGTTTGGTTTAGATGTCGTACATCTTCTAATCTGAGACCCGAGAGGGTAATGCATATTCCGAGCTTCTGGCAATAGACCATTGATCTCTTTAAGTAATTCATTCGTACTTCTTCTTTTTGAAGAACTTTTAGTAATTCTTAACTGTGTTTTCTGTATCAATCTCCTCTTCCGCTTGAAATTGTCTAAATAGTCTTAGTGATACACTAGTCTCTCACATTCTACTCGGGACGATTGTCCGTATTCCACTAAGGCGCATGCGAGCCGATCATAGTCGTCTCCTTTAGTCTATTTCTCTTGAATGCTTGGATTCTTAGTTGTCACGAAGTCTTAACTAAATTCAGGAAAGGAAAGCTCGATTTATAAACCGAAGCATCATGCACGAGAGTGACGATAGCACCAATTCTATAAACCACTTCATGTGTGCAACATAGATTTCCCGCAAGCATGAGAGTGTCGCGGGTAAGTCGAGTGTCTTCCCCATCATGATTGACTATATACATGTGTGAAGGGGTATTCAAACATTTTTATCCTAAATGAAGTTCAAAGGACGTAAGTTCAAAGTTAAAACATTCCCCCAGCCCTAGTGTTTAGCTACACTCTTCTTTGTTTACTTTGGCATTAAAAACTCATAAAAATTAGTGTAATCTTATTTGTTGTGATTTCTAGTTTATAGCATTTCACTTTCTCATTTTGAACAACACCTATAGACTTATGCTTTTCCTTCAAACAGTTTAATTAAGTGTGAACATTTCAATTTTGTCTTCATGGATCGACCCTCAAGCACTACAATGATATGCCGTATACATTTAGTTCTCGTAGTAATAGTGTAGAGGATTATAAATTTAAAACTTGATTCGACATTCTTCTGGGTTTAACGATATGCACACTTTATGTAAGTCATATGATGTGTAATGCTCTCAAACAGAAGAGAAGATGTCGAATGAAGTTTTACAATTTATAATCTCTCTACATATCAAAATATGATTTGCAAGTATACGGAACATCATTGTAGTGCTTAAGGTTAGATCCACAGGGAACAACGTTGCGAAATCTTCAAAAATTGCTTTGGAACTATTTTGGTAACAAAACAAAATGCTGAAAATGAGAATAAAAGGATGTCACGACGAAGTAAGGAAAACTAAATGTTTTTTTTGTTTTCAAAATGTAATAATAACACGGACACAATTGTTAAATCTGGTAAATGCAAGACGTTCAATAGAAATGCATGCTGAAGGCTTACGGGAGGTGCTTTTGTTATACGACCTAGGTTCTTCTGTCTAGTTCGATATGAGTAAAAATGGTTGAATGCCCCTTCACGTGTGTATATGGTGAAATTGATGAGGAAGACACGCGGCTCTCGTACGTGTAGGAGGTATATGTTGCACATGTGAAAGGGTTTATAAAACTGGTGCAATTGTCACTCTCGTGCACGATGCTCCGGTATATAGATCGAGCCTTCCTTTCTCAATTGAGCTAAGACTTTGTGATAACTGAATACTTAAGCATTCCAAAGAAATAAACTGAAGTCAAGACAACTACGATTGGCTTTGCACTTGCCTTAGATTGATAAAGATAACCCTCTCGGGTAAAATGCAGAGGACAGGGATGTCACAATGAACATTTAGATGATTTAAAGAGGGGGTGGAGAAACCTATTCGGAAACACAGCTTGAGATTACTGAGAGTTCTTCGGATATAGCTCATTTGTTGTCCACCCTCTCGGGTCACCGACGATGAAGGAGGGGTAAAGACTTTCCTCTCTGGCAAAAACTCTCAGAATCAGAAGAGAATAAAAAATAGCAATGGTTGGGCAAATAAAAGATGGGAAAAATCATGCATGCACTTCAAGCCTATCTAGGATAGTTTGAGTCCTAGCTCAATAAAATCATTTATTGTCAGTGCCTCAAAATGAGCGCATCCCTCTCGAGCCTCGGGGTCAAGGATGCATGACGTCTAACCAGATAACAAAGAACCACCATTGCAAACATGACACAAAATTTTAACTAGGAATCACTATCATCGGTGCTCCATGTCTCTACGTACGATCACGCAGAGCCTAGAATAGCCCTATGATTAGAGGCGAAAGGAGATAGTGATTCAACCCCCCCCCCCCCCCCCAACCAGCTCTAGTTGCAAGGAAACCAAAGAAACTGGGCAGAGAATCATTTTGCCGGTGTTCATGTCTCTACGTACGATTTCGTAGAGCCTAGATTTTCCCTACAATCGGGGGGGAGGGGGCGAGACAAAGACGATTCAGAATCTCAATTCAAACACAAACTCAAGATATTAAATGTGCATGATATAACTAAGATCAAAAGCATATATCATTCAATGAAGGTAAAGCTCAACATTTAATTTAGTTTATGAAAATAGCAAGATAGAATGTGAACAGAAAAACATCAGGCCAAACACATAAGATACTTCCAAGTCTCGGTAGGACTAGTTAGTTGTAGTTCAGGATGAACAGACATCCCTCGAGATGACCATCAAGCAAAACATCATTTCTCAAAATTCCCCCAACTCTCGGTTCTCTCCTCGATGATGAAATTCTCCAAAATCCAAAAGTATCCTCCCTTTTTCATTTGCACTCCTTCCTCTTTATATGCTCCTCTCTTTTCGTCCTCCTCTATGCCTACTATCATTGCAGCTTTTGCGCCCCTGCTGCCATTGTGGTCCCCTCCATCTAGGAAGCTTCCATACTCCAGTGGCTGACAGAACTGGCTGGTCCTCAGGTGTAGGTTAGTGTTTGTTGTTGGTCCGATGGTCTTTTTCACTACCTTTAAGCAAAATACCTTCCTTGATGAAGAGACTAGCGTGTGGTGTACCCCATCCAGCGAGCTTCGTATGTTTCCTGCATTCATCTCAGTCAGCATTCTTGGCAGTAAACGAATAAGAATAATATGTCAATAAGTTTGATGTGGAGAAGGTACAAAATATGTTGTTCAATTGGTGTTGTGCACGCATTTGTAATTCAAATAAACATGTCGTAAGTACAAAATAGATGCAAAATAGTGGTGTATACATATATTCTTCACATCATGATGCATGGTAATGTAGATACAAAATCGAATAAGCAAACTTTTATCTTGTACTTATTTTATAAAATTTGAAACTTTATTGCAGGAGGAGAAACAAGATGGTCCTGTCGACTTTTGTGTGGTCTATAAGGCCACGCATAAGAGTCGAAAAACCAACGAGTTGGTCACTCCCATTGCTCATAGGGTTCTGGTAAGTCTCATCACATGTTCGCTTGGTTGGTGACATTAGTGAAGATGATTTTTTAAATATGCAATGTTTAAATTTTTTAGGATGCGGATAATGCGAAGATGGCTGAGAAGTACGGAGATGATCTGAGTACTCAGCACCAGATAACGTATCTCGAAAATGATTTTTTTATGATGCATATAATATTGTTTATATGATTGTATATTTTTTTATTTTATAGAGGACCTTGCTATTTGGGAGGAGGTGGCTGACACAACACGAGGAGGATACTTGCATGGCCTAGGCAAAGCCACTCAGGGACCTAGAAGGAGCGGAGGATATGCAGGTAGCCCATCTTCTCTGAGCTCATCCACTGCACCTGATGTGATGTTGGACAACATAGGGGGACTCGTCTCGAATCAGCTATCGTATCATCTATCACAGTAGATATTGCAGTAGCTATCGTGGAATTTGGCTCCTATCTTGCAGGTGATTCAGATGATGATCCCGCCGCAAAAACAATCTTCGCGAGGCCAAGAACCGAGCACGTCGGCATCGAATGTCCGGAATGACAATGACGACTCCCAAACTTAGGATAGAAACTTTTGCATGATATACTATGATTATATTTTTGTTTGTTGAGATAGTCAGTTATACTTTTGTTATTAGATATACACGCAGCAGTTATACTTTTATTAGTTCAATTTATTAGTTTTCATAGTGTATCTTTGATATGATGACTGTGATGAATGCATTTATATGCATTGTATAATTGTATGGTTTGGGAATGAAAGAAAATATGGCTATAATGGGATAAAATTTTCTGCAATTAGCGCCTCCTTAGCATCTGAATGGAGACACATCATTGTCGATGCTATTTTAAATATATCATTATTAGCATCACATTAGCGTCACATTAGAGACCCATGAGGACATCACAATAGCGGCACAATAGCGTCGAACTAACATCTCCTTAGGTATAAATGTAACGCCCCCAAAACGCACCCTGCCATGTGGCAGAATACGCTTCGGGAATGCTACGGGTCATCCTTATGTGTACATTAGATTGACCAAAAAGAAGACTTTGACTAGTCAACTGAAAAACATCATATAGAATAAAATAGGGTAGCATCATGATATGCGGAAGAGTGATAAATGACTTCTTAGGAGTCCAAAGGAAATCTAATACATCAATTAAATAAAAGAAAGGAAAAAGCTATCCATCGTCTAAAGGACCCGATAACCATGTGTAGCCACCTACGAGCTCGATTTGTCACCGTTGGCCACCATCATCATTCAGACCTTGACCTGCATTTAAGAACATACAGGGGAGAAACCTCCCTATGAGTTTTGCAACTCAGTATGAAAGTAAGATAGAAATAATCATAAGTTTGTGATACTAGACAAGAATCATAAAGACATCATCGTCATCATCATATAGAAGAAAAATAGACATCATCATGATATAAGTAAAAGATTCTTGTAACATGTCATATGGATAGAAGATCACTAAGATAATAAGAAATCAATAAATCAAGATGTCATCTTCTTGGGATCATAAGATCAAAAGATCGAGATACATCATAATAAATCATCATTAAGTGGCAAGCGCCAATTATCATGATTATGAGGTTATCATCATATAAAGAATCAGAAGAAATCATCGTATGAGCATAGATAATCATGAAGTGAATCATCTTCTTTATATCATATTAATAATAGATCAAGAAATCATGGAAAGGTCATCATAAGTGTGACAAGAGTCACTAATCATCATGAAAATATTTCATTATTAATATGCTTCATCTTTTTCATCATCTTATTATTCATCTTTGACTTATAATGGTGTATATTTCAATCCACAGGGAGGCCTGCCTCAACCAATCCATCATCATCATAATTGGCATAGCCAATCGAAGTCAGCCCATAACTGGTCGTCATAAAAAGAGCTCTCCACTTAACATTTTTCATCTTTTATCTTGCAGCTTTTAATTTATCTTTCATTAGGACATAAGGATCATGATTATGATTTGGTCATCGTAAGAAAGGATCAACGAATCATACTGATCAATAGTCCTAATCATCATCATCATTATATATATGACTTAATCAGAGTTACAAGGTAGGATCATGGAGAGAAATCAGAAATATATGAACATCATAATCATCATCATTATCATAGGATAGATCAAGATCGATGAATATGGATCAATGTTGTCATAGATATGATTGGATCTAAATTAAGTCATCATAAGATCATAATAGGCATAATCATCATCATGACATAAGTTAAGATTACGTACATGAATCAGGAGCATTAATAACATAATCATCATCATCATCAAGATCTGAATTAAGTACGAAATCAGGGGTCAAAGGATTATAAAATCAACTTAATCGCTTTAAAACCCGGGCCGAGTTCGTAAGGGCATCTTCGGAGGAAATCAAGACATGGCTCGATCCGGGTGTAGGTCATACCCGGGCCGAGTTCTTGCTTAACAGGCTGGTTGGCCGATCCACAAATCGGTCGACCATTCGACTGAAGTCGCGGCTGAGCGCGACTTCGTTGTGAAACTGCCCGGGTCGGGTCATCATCAACCCGGGTCGAGTTTTTTTTTTGCAGAGCTTTGCTCTTACGACAATGGCAGACTCGGCCGAATTCCATCAAACTCGGTTCGAGCATGGACCAGCCCGGGCCGAGTTCGGGTGAACCCGGGTCGGGTTCCTCTTACGTAGAAACTGCGCAGGCGCGCGGTGTCTGTTCCGTTCATCTTTTTCGACGACGGCCGGCATCCAAAATCATCATACATCAAGGAACTAATACTAGCATAATCTAGGACATGCTTGGAGTCTAAAATCATGATTCTAGGAAGAATCTACCCTAGTTCCATACCTTTGTGAAGTTTTCATTAAAACCTCACGTTCCTCTTTTTCTTCCTCTTCCTCTTCCTCTTTATTTCGGTCGTTCTCCTCTGTCCAAGCTAGTCGTCCATATTCATCATTGTTCAAATCCCCCGGTTGATCTCCTGTGAGTGGTAGCAGCCCGACGTGGGAGAAGGGAGAGAGACGCATGAAAATTTGGGTCGGCTTGTGGAGAAAAATAAAGGGGCTGATTTATTTGATTTGACCTCATATTTATAGGAGGAGATTTACAGTTATGGTTGGAAACAAACTTCTCAAATCTGGTCTAGATTTTATCTTTTCCTCTCTTTGATTTTTATTTCCTTTTCTTTTTATTCCAAATAGATCTCGGGCGTTACATCATAAACCCTTAAAATAAAATTCGTCCTCGAATTTAGTCATCGGATAGGTGCTTACTAACAAGAAGAAAACTTCTTCGTCATTTGTGCGATGGTACATCTCACACTTAGAAAAACATTTGCTCATCATCATTCCATCTTCATCATCTTAAGGATATAGTCCTTTCGTCATCATATTCATTGGGACAATGGGTCCTTTTTACCATAATATACCTTAGGGCAAAGGTATTTATCATCATATAACATTTTCTTTCATCTTTTCCTTCATCATATGGTTCATCTTTTCATTTTTCCCTTGTTATAATTGGGACATAAAATCTACTTCAGCCAACACAATAATGTATTGCTATCTAAATCATCCATATGTCAATCAGATAGTTGCCTCATATAAGGTTGTAAACTCTTCTTTACATAGTTCATGATAATCCTCTTTTCATCTTGTATCTTCCTTAACCTAACATCCGAACTTTTGGTCACAAGGGACCAATTAAGACTTTTAGAAATAAAATCAGTTTTCATGAGAAAACTTGAGGATGTAATGACATGACATCTTTTGAACATATTTCAATTTCCAATCACTTGATTGATATGGATCAAACACCTTCTTAATAGGGGGACCTTGGTTGTAGATACCTTTCATACAACCTTACCATTAGATTTAAAAATCTATCTACATCGGTCTTTCTTGACGTAAAATTTTTTATCATGCTTGAGGTGTCTTCATCCTCTTTATATCAATTCAACTTTCTTGACATGTTCATTTTGTCTATCTCAGCTCTTTGACATTTAGAAACTTCTTTTCATCTATTTTATTCTTGCATGTGGGTAAGCAGTATGGTATCCTATACAAGATCTCGAAGAAAATGTTACAAATGACATAGTCCTTCTTGACATTAGAAGTCATCATGAACGATGACGTAGAATCGATAAGCATCGATGGGTGGAAAATAAAACTTTATCTCATGATTAATTTCATAAAAGTGATCATCATACTCATGAGCATATGACATGATCATCGTCGATTATAAGACTAAGGGTCATCATGGTAGCATATGATATGGTTGATTATACAACCATTGGACATCATGAGAGAATCAAGAAGATTGATTATTTGGCATCAAAAGATACATCATCATCATAGGATCATTCCTTCATTCTAGGATGGTCATCATGTGGATCATTAAGATCAACAATGACATAGCCTAGAATGGTGGGAGAAACTTATCATAAGTGTCATTACAAATCATGTACATCGATTTACAAGATCAATGATCATCACAAAGTGTAACATAATCCATCATCATTAATAGTCTTCATCTTAATTGGCACAATTGATTATAAATCATATAATCATTGTACATGATCATAAAGATCATTTGGATTAGCATTGACATCATTAGATATGACTGTCTTCCCATGTAAAGTCATCTTTATATAAAATTTTTAACGTCATGCATCATCTTTTCGTAAGGTTTCTTATGCTCTACTTTTTCCCATTGACATGTTAGGTACTTAGAACATACTTTTGTATCTTCATGTTTCATGTCATTGCTATTTGTTCATCCTCATACATCCGTGTACTTCCCAGATGGTTCGCAACCAGACTTATAGTTACATCCTTATACTTTTTGTACTTTCCAAATGGATCGTAACCCAGGCTTATAATATTTATCTAATACTTCTTCTTATAACACTTATCCCTTAATGGATCACAACCTAGGCTTATATTATTCATCCAGCATTGTTCTTTTTAGGATTTTGTCATTTGGGTTCCACATGCTTAGTTCCTTCATCATTTCATATTGACGCAGTCTCATTGAAGCCTAATGAGCCTTCCTTCTTGTGTTTGAATGCATGTGGAATAGAATTCGTTATCATGGTGGTAATTTATGAGGAACTCAAAATCTTTTAGAAACTTCATATAAGTAGCATTTCAGGACAATACTACAACCTCAACATCCTTCCTGAATAATTAAGGATAATTCCACAACTTATTTGAGTTCCTAAGTTAGAAGTTTCATCTCATACTTCTTGAATAAATTTTTTTTCATGTGAATTTGTGCTATCTTAATACCATTAGTATAAATTCACATATGTTCCTTATATTGCTTCGGGAATAGTCTGAACACCATGTTCATGAGGACCATATAAGTTGGGGGGTATCCATTGGTTCAGTGACATCACTAAAATTTATAGTGATCACACATTGACAGAAAGATCATCTTCATTACATCCATTTTCAGCAATTTGAAACTACTGGTACTCACTTCATAGGTCAACTTTGAAGACCATCCTGACCTTAAATAGGTAATCTATACATGATAATAGACACTTGTGTCTTGATGGTTGTTTTTTAGTAACATCTTGTAATCAATCTCTAACTTCGTAGAGTCATCATTCTTCTTTATAAAAGAAAATGGAACATTCTAAAAGTGAGGCCCTCTATCTCATAAATTCCTTGTCCTAAAGTTACTAAATTTAACTCTTCAATGGGGCCTTTGAAATCAGGGTCATGCTTGAAAGGAGGTCGATATGACACTCAACTTCTAACTATAGCTTTTAGTTAATTTAGGTACTAGTAACTATCTTCTTCTTCTTGCATAGCACTTATACATGTGAGGAGGAAAATCAATTGACACTAGAGTTCCATCATAATCCTCCTAAGAATTTTTTAACCGATGTGAAGAAAAGATTTTATCTTCCATCGTCATTTGTACCGCTAGGACATACTTTATGGTATAAATTATTTTCATAGGTTCATCATCCTTAAAAATAGCTTATGTCATACAATGATCAATGGGCTCACTAAGAGCGTTGTTCATTATCGTAGATAATAACAACATATGATTCAATAAGTTGATATTGGAACTATGTCAATCATCATCTTTATAAGATCAATCTAGATCAATAGCTTTAACTATGACCTATGTTTAATGTGACCATTCCCTAAACATCATCATAAAAATAAGACTTCTTTGATTGATAATCAGATCAATGATATAGAAAGGGGATCACATATGAGATCAATGATAAGTATTTGATCAAATGATTAAATCAATACTTTATCATCTTAGCAGGATGGATAGAGTAATTGAGATATGAAAATGATATAAAAAGGCCATATGAGGCATGTCAGTTGTCACATCTTGAGATGTTCTATATTCATAGAGTACTTCATCATCAAACATCATCATTAGAAAGGAATTTTAAAGATCAATAAGACCCATATTAGCATAACCAACTATCATGAGTCAAGAGTTGTCATCTTAATCGTTCAGCTTATGGAAGAGGGACAAACTTACTTGACATAACTTCAGGTGGCACGGTGACAGCTCGTGGCACTTGCACATGGACCATACATCATACATTAGGACATGAGAATGCCCTAACTTTAGGCTCTGATACCTAATTGTACGCCCCCAAAACGCACCCCGCCACGTGGAATAATACGCTTCAGGAATGCTATGGGTCATCCTTACGTGTACCTTAAATTGACCAAAAAGAAAACTTTGACTGGTCAACTCAAAAACATCATATAAACGTGAAATAATTAAATCATCATTAAGAATAAAATAGGGTAGCATCATGATATGCGGAAGACTGATAAATGACTTCTTAGGAGTCCAAAGGAAAGCTAATACATCAATTAAATAAAAGAAAGGAAAAATCTATCCATCATCTAAAGGACTCGATAATCATGTGTAGCCACCTACGAGCTCGATTTATCACCGTTGGCCACCATCATTTAAGAACATGTAGGGGAAAAACCTCCCTATGAGTTTTGCAACTCAGTATGAAAGTAAGATAGAAATAATCATAAGATCATGATACTAGAGAAGAATCATAAAGACATCATCATCATCATATAGAAAAAAAATAGACATCATCATGATATAAGTAAAAGATTATTGTAACATGTCATATGGATAGAAGATCACTAAGATCATAAGAAATCAATAAATCAAGATGTCATCTTCTTGGGATCATAAGATCAAAAGATCGAGATACATCATAATAAATCATCATTAAGTGGAAAGCGCTAATTATCATGATTATGAGGTCATCATCATATAAAGAATCAGGAGAAATCATCGTATGAGCATAGATAATTATGAAGTGAATCATCTTCTTTAGATCATACTAATAATAGATCAAGAAATCATGGAATGGTCATCATAAGTGTGACAAGAGTCATTAATCATCATGAAAATATTTCATTATTAATATGCTTCATCTTCTTGATCATCTTATTATTCATCTTTGACTTATAATGGCGTATATTTTAATCCACGGGGAGGCCTGCCTCAACCAATCCATCTTCATCATAATTGGCATAGCCAATCGAAGTCAGCCCATAGCTGGTCGTCATAAAAAGAACTCTCCACTTAACATTTTCATCTTTTATCTTGCAGCTTTTAATTTATCTTTCATTAGGACATAAGGATCATGATTAAAATTTGGTCATCATAAGAAAGGATCAACGAATCGTACTAATCAAGGGTCCTAATCATCATCATCATTATATATATGACTTAATCAGAGCTACAAGGTAGGATCATGGAGAGAAATAAGAAATATATGAACATCATAATCATCATCATTATCATAAGATAGATCAAGTCGATGAATATGGATCAATGACGTCATAGATATGATTGGATCTAAATTAAGTCATCATAAGATCATAATATGATAATCATCATCATGACATAAGTTAAGATTACGTACATGAATCAGGAGCATTAATAACATAATCATCATCATCATCATCAAGATCTGAATTAAGTACGTAATCATGGGTCAAAGGATTATAAAAACAACTTAATCGCTTTAAAACCCGGACCGAGTTGGATAAAATCCGGGCCGAGTTCGTAAGGGCATCTTCGGAGGAAATCAAGACATGGCCCGGGCCAGGTTCTTGGTTAGCAGGCTAGTCGGCCGATTCATAAATCGGTCGATCGTTTGACTGAAGTCTCGGCCGAGCGCGACTTCATCGTGGAATTGTTCGGGCCGGGTCATCATCAACTTGGGTCAGGTTCTTCTTCATTGCAGAGCTTTGCGCTCGCGACAATGGCAGACTCGGTCGAGTTCCATCAAACTCGGTCCGAGCATAGACTAGCCCGGGCTGGGTTCGGGTGAACCCGGGTCAGGTTCCTCTTATGTAGAAACTGCGCAGGCGCGCAGTGTGCGTTCCGTTCATCTTTTCCAGTGACGGCCGGCATCCAGAATCATCATACATCAAGAAACTAATACTAGGCATAAACTAGGACATGCTTCGAGTCTAAAATCATGATTTTAGGAAGAATCTACCATAGTTCCATACCTTTGTGAAGTTTTCGTTAAAACCTCACATTCCTCTTTTTCTTCCTCTTCCTCTTCCTCTTTATTCCGGTCGTTCTCCTTTGTCCAGGCTAGTCGTCCATATTCATCGTTGTCCAAATCCCCCGGTTGGTCTCCTATTGAGCGGTAGCAGCCCGGCGTGGGAGAAGGGAGAGAGACGCACGAAAATTAGCACCGGCTTGTGGAGAAAAATAAAGGGACTGATTTGACCTCATATTTATAGGAGGAGATTCAGAGTTATGGCTGGAAACAAACTCCTCAAATCTAATCCAGATTTTATCTTTTCCTCTCTTTGATTTTTATTTCCTTTTCTTTTTATTCCAAATAGATCTCGGGCATTACAATAAATGTAACATCACATTAGCGTCGGAATAGCATCGCACTTTCTGCGCCACTTTAGCGACGTAATTAAACTACTCACTACGACACTTTTCGTGTCATCTTAATGGCGGTTTAGCATCGACTGGTGATGCTAGTTGTGTCATCCATGTGCTTGGTGCCAGTGCGATGCTAATAGCGTCCGATTCCAGGCATCACATTATATTGGCGCTATGTTGACACTAAATCGACACTATTTTTTCCAGCCATGCATTAGCACCGCATTAGCGTCGCAAATTCTGTGTCTATATTTGTTAGTTTTCTTATAGTATAAATTGCATAATTATGTTCAAAGATATTTTTAAGACATATAAATATAAAAGTCATGAATATAATTTACCTATTTTAAATTATATTTTTTTAATATATCGCTTTCTAAGAGGGTGTCATGTGACCATTTTTTGCTATCCATGATGTGTGCATACACAGATATAGTACACATGTGCTCTTTTCTCTTGAAGAGAACGTAGATTGTGTTGCTGCATATTTCACCATTGTAACTTTTTATGATGTCATATTTATAGTTACAAATATATGAAATATAAAAATATTAATTAAATGAGTAACTGTTCATAATCTTTATAACCGAAAATTATTAATAACAAACTTTTGAAAATATCATCTTCATATGCCAACTTTTATTTCTGGTTATATATATGCTATTATTTTCATTATTGTCTTAATTAATGTTTTCATGCTACTACTACCACCACTCTCCAAATTGCTTTACAAGTTTCATTTTAATAATATGCATAAAAAATATTTATCATATATACATTACTTTTTAAAAATTAGTTATTTTGAACGTGAAACTAACATCCTTTACCTCTCCATATGTATAATATAAATTTTTAATATAATTAAATATATACTTAGCTTCATAATTAACATATAAAATATAATATAGATATGGGATATGAATATTATGTTTGATTTTTATAACTTAGAGCATTCTCTTAAACTCTGAAATAACTTCGTGACTTCTGCACTTATCAGATCTTCTATTTGATTTTTATAAAAAAAAGTATTTCTTTTATTCCGTTGATGTGTCACATTTGTTGTCCAACCTTGGTCAAATAATGAGTAGCATTTGTCTTTGTTTGTCTCTATGAGATCGATTCGAGACCGTTACATATTATTAAATTACTTAAAATTTATCAAATTTTAAATATATTTTGCCTCCATCATAGAGTCCCAATAATCAAAAGTAGTATGAAATTTTCAACACTATTCATTTCAAGATAGTATCTCAATTATGGATTACTGCACTATTAATTTCAATAATGCATTATGTACCAAGGACCTTTCAACTTAGGAATAAGGCACCTTCCTTTAAAAAAAGAAAAAAAAAAGAGTAAAGGAACGCCTTCAGGTGATGGACCATCTTTGTGTTAGCAATGAGGAAGGGTACATGTAATGAATCCAACAGCAATCCATACAAGCACCACACAACCATCTTTATTATCGTGAGCTGAACCACCATCCATCTAATCATTATGCATCTGTATCAATCTAGGGTGCAGAGGTTTTCCTGTTAGAGTATGTAAAGACCACGCATGCGATGGTATGATCCTATATAGAATACTACATGATATACATCATCATCTTTATACAAAAGAAGTAAACAATATGCATGTCATGTCTTAACATATGATCTACATATCTAACATCACCATCATTCTATCATCATGCACATAAGTAATTGCTTCGAAGACATGTAAACATATCATCATACTTAATGTAGTATGGAGCGTTCATAACATTTCATCAATTCAATTCATAGGCACATAAGTGAAGTACACTTGTCACAACCATTACTTTCATAATTTTCCTCAGGATTGGTTCATAACCCTTTTGACTTCCATTTTCATGGGACATCATTCCATTCTATCGATCATTGGCCCTTTCCTATTAACGTTATATCTTTCGATAGTTGGATCTTATGTCATTGCCTTCTCAATAGGCTAGCTAAGAGTAGGAGACAATGCTTCCCTCTCACCCGAAGGTGACGTCAGAATGCATAGACCTTTGTCGATCATTCTGGACTCTCACCCGAAGGTGACATCATAATACACATACCGTTGCCGATCTGTGTAACGATCAATCCAATAAGAAATCCGATAAAGGACCATGGAGGGTCGATATGTAACATCATCCCCAACTAGATTCATTATGCTTTTCAAACAATAATCATTTATGTTGCTCGATCTTCATATTTTAACCTAGTTACGTGAGGCATATACGTGTATCTAGGTTCATACATGACCATCAAGCATCAATACGTACTATTAATACCTTAAAAATAATATTTAATATAGTATATAAGATTTTTGCATTGGTCACGGCCGTGAAACAGATTGTCACGGCCATGACAACCTCTGAAATAATATCCTCTCTATCACGATCGTGCCTGCACTATAACGGCCGTGACATATGTTGTCACGGCCATGCTAGAGGCCTTGACTTCATTTTAGAATACTTTGAAATTTTGGTTGCAAGATATCAAACTTGACATTAAAATTTGTGGATTGAGGAGGAGAAGAAATACTTCAACTATGCCAATTGTGATTGTAGATTGGTAATGAGTTGATCCTGTAGTGTAAATCTTTTCTCTATAACTCCAATCAATTGGCACAACTTTTCTTCGATGTTGGACTTTGACTCTGAGTGGGTCGGTGGAGGAACATCATTTTTCATTTGGATCTTAGCCTCCAATTTCTCTAATGTCCCGGAAACTTCATAAAGGCTTTTTCTTGAAGTTAAAATTTTTCTTCGTCCATTGTCATATACTTTAACATCGTGTCTTTAATTGTAGAATTTTCTTGTACCATGAGAATGAGTGGGATACTGTTATTTCTAATTTGTGATTTTTGTGCTTCATGGTCCTCAAGCATCTTCCTTTGTTCTTCTAAATAATAGTCTCCCATAGTCTTCGGTTTTGTTGTCATTTGAAGATATTTCCTGGTCACACAAGATAAAGAAATCTGAAATTATGTGAACTAAAAATAATCTGTGGAATTTAATAGAAAAATAAAAGCTCTCAAATAACAAGTAAAAATAAAAATAAAAGTTATTAAATATCATCCCCGACAACAATGCCAAAAATTTGATGCAGACTTATAAACACTAGCAAGCGCACTAATCATTTAAGTAATAAAATAATGAGTATAAAGTATCGTTCTCACGAGGATAATAAATAAATAATAACTTCTCTTACTTATAAACTGAGAAAAGATAAAAATTTTGTGTTTTGTGAAAAATAAGAGGAATAAATAATATAAACATATAGCTATGATCAATGGGGGTTTAAAATATAGAATTGATGAATAGGATCTCTCTTGATTAATACCATTATTCATGTATGGATGCTTACACAAAAGATGTGAATTAATAAAGTAAAATTCCCAAACGAATAATCAAATTTTTATTTTATATTTATTTTATAAAATTTGAAACTTTATTGAAGGAGGAGAAACAAGGAGGTTCTGTGGACTTTTGCGTGGTCTACAAGGCCATCCATAAGAGCCAGAAGACCAACGAGTTGGTCATGCCCATTGCTGATAGGGTTTTGGTAAGTATAATCACATGTTCACTTGGTTGGTGACATTAGTGAAAATGGTTTTTTAAATGTGCAATGTTTAATTTTTTTAAGATGCGTATAATGTGACGATGGCTGAGAAGTATGGAGTCAGCATCACGTAATGTATCTCAAAAATGATTTTTTTAGGATGTAGATAGTATTGTTTATATGATTGTATATTTTTTTTCTATTTTGTAGATGACGTTACTGTTTGGAAGGAGGTGGCTGACATGACATGAGGATGATACCTGCCTGGCTTAGGCACAGCCGCTCGCATACCTAGAAGAAGCTGATGTTATGTAGGCAGCCCATTTTCACCGATCTCATCCACTGCACCTGATATGACGTTGGACAACATCAGGGGACTCATCTCGGATCAGCTATCGTAGCAGCTATCGCAGTAGATATTGTAGCAGCTATCATAGCATTTGGCTCCTATCTTGCTGGCGATTCAGACGATGATCTCGCCGCAGAATCAATCTCCATGAGACCAAGGACCAAACACGTCGGCAACGAAAGTACGAAATGACAATGACGACTTCCAATCTTAGGTTTTTCCATAATATACTATGATTATACTTTTGTTAGTTCAGATTATTAGTTATACTTTTGTCATTAGATATATGTTATTAGTTCAATTTATACTTTTATTGGTTTAATTTACTTTTATTAGTTCAATTTACTTTTATTAGTTCAATTTATTAGTTTTCATATCGTTATCTTTGATACGATGACTGTGATGAATGCACTTATATGCATTGTATAATTGTATGATATGGGAAAGGAAAAAAATATAGCTATAATGGGGCAATTTTTTTTGCAATTAGTGCCTCTTTAGCATCTCATTGGCGACACATCATTGTCGACACTATTTTGAATATATCATCATTAGAGTCACATTAGAGACACATGAGGACATCACAAATAGAGCCACAATAGCGTCGCACTAGCATCTCCTTAGGTATAAATGCAACGTCACATTAACATTGGAATAGAGTCGCACTTTCTGTGCCACTTTAGCATCACTTTAGCAACGCAATTAAACTGCTCGCAACGATACTTTTCGCATCACTTTTCGTGTCATCTTAACATTGGTTTAGCATCGACTGGTGATTCTAGTTGCGTCATCTATGTGTTTGGCACCAGTGCGACACTAATAGCATCCGATTCCAGACATCACATTATATCGGCGCCATGTTGATACTAAATCGACACTATTTTTTGAGCCATGCATTAGCACTACATTAGCGTTGCAAAGCCTGTGTCACTATATGTCAGTTTTCTTGTACTGTTGCATAATTATCTTCAAAGATATTTTTAAGACATATAAATATAAAAGTAATGAATATAATTTACCTATTTTAAATTATATTTTTTTAATATATCACTTCCTAAGAGGGTCTCATGTGACAATTTCTACTATCCATGATGTGTGCATATACACATATAGTACACATGTGCTATTTTCTCTTGAAGAGAAAGTAGCTTGTGTTGCTGCAAATTTCACCATTATAACTTTTTATGATGTCATATTTATAGTTACAAATATATGAAATATAAAAACATTAATTAAATGAGTAATTGTTCATAGACGTCTCTTTATAATCGAAAATTATTAATAACAAACTTTTGAAAATATCATCTTCATATGCCAACTTTTATTTCTGGTTATATATATGCTATTATTCTCATTATTGTCTTAACTAATGTTTTCATTATTGGATCTAAGTTTTAGAGATATATAAAATTATATTTTGATGATACAAACATCGAAAGATTAAAGTTAAAATGCTGGAAAAGTTTAAAGAAAAAAGGATAACTTTATGCGCTACACTTTGATTAAATAATTAAATATTATCCTATTATATTTTGGATTAGTCTTAAATATCAAAATTATATTTAATTCTGTTAGCTTTCCATAGAAGCAAAAATCATCTCATTTAGATAACTGTGCAAAAAGTTATGCTTAAAATAGTGCAGGACGGTCGAACTACCGGCTGGAAAATAGGTCGACCGGTCAGGAACACAGGTCGACCGGTCCAGAATATCGGTCGACCGATCCAGAACACAGGTCGACCGGTCAGTGCAGAAAATGCCCAATTTCAACTAGCAGAATGTCGAGACTGTACCGGTCGATGTACCGGTGGAGGTACCGGTGGACCGGTCCAAGACACAGGTCGACCGGTCCAAGATACAAGTCGACCGGACAATTCAGAATTCACCAACGGTCACATTTTTCATAAAAGAAAGTGTACCGATCGACCGGTCCATATGCGTGGTCGACCGACCTTCGAGTCAAATGAACAGTAACGGTCAAATTTGAAGGAGAAAAGTGTGGAATGATTTTTGGACGACTTTCTCATTTGCAGAAGTCTATAAAAGGAGTACCAAAGCCAGAAGAAAGTGCACTCATCCAAGTCTTGAAGAAAAACGTCAAGTTATCAAAAGAAGACATTCTTCTTGAAGTTTTCATTTTTAGTTTTTTCTTCTTTCTCTCTTCTTCTCTTGTGAGCTTAGTTTTGTAAAAGAGAGAAATATTTTATTTAGAAAAATACTGAGAGAGCTTTCATGTAAAAGAGGTTCAAAATCTTACCTCTTGAGCAAGAGAAAAGATTAGCATCTTAGGAGGAGAGGTTGCCTTGCCTCTCGAAGCGAAGAAAATGTGGTTGATGTAAAGGTCGTTCTTCCTTGTCCCATTTGAAATTAAGGAAGAGTTTTAGTGGAATCTCCGACGGTCTCGAGGTCAAGAAGTCGGAGCGGGGACGTAGGCCAAGGTGTGGCCGAACCTCATCAACAACCATCGTGTGTTTGCATTTGATTTTCTCTCTCTCCCTCTAACATTGAATTTATGATCTGAATTTTAAAGATTTAAGAATCAATTTTAAACTTTCGCGATGGTTTTTGTGAAATCGACATTTTCGAATTGAACATCAATTCACCCCCCTCTTGGTGCCCTTTGGCATCCTACAATTGGTATCAGAGCGGGTTGCTCTTATTTTGATCTTTTGAATTTTCTCGTTTTCAAATCTAATCATTTTAGATCTAATCATTTTTAAAATTCAATAAATTTTTTTTAAGATTTAACAATCTTAAGAGCTATGGCATCAAGTGAATTTATTTTCGCCGAAGGACAATCAATTAGCCATCCTCCCCTTTTAAATGCATCAAATTTTGAATATTGTAAAATTATGATTCAAGCATACATTTGTTCTATTGATATTAACATGTGGGATATCGTTGAAAAAGGTTATTATTTTCATGAAAAATTACCTATCGAACACGAAAAAGGTTATTATCTTCATGAAAAATTACCTACTGAATATGACGAAAGACAAAAAAATTTTTCAAAATTGGATTGAAAAACAAAGAATATTTTTTATTGTGCTTTAGATTCAACGAATTTCTAATTGTGAAAGTGCAACTGAAATTTGGAAGAAACTCATTACTACTTATGAAGGAACGGATAAAGTTAAAGAATCTAAATTAAATATTTTGAATCAACAATATGATTCATTCAAGATGCATGAAAATGAATTCATAAATGATATGATTGCTCAGTTTAATGATATTGTGAATGTCTTAGCCTCTTTGGGTGAGCCTAGAACTAACTTCCAAAAAGTGAAAAAGATTCTCAGGTCTCTCTCCTCCCAATGTCATACAAAAAGGACGGTGATCGAAGAAAAGAATCTGAACAAATTAGATTTTGATGATCTTATTGGCTCACTTCTAACATATGAGATCGAAATTCAAGAAGAAGAAAAATCCAATGCTCTCAAAAAGAAGACGTTGGCTTTAAAAGCAAGCGAAAATGAAGATAACTCAAGTGAAGAAGAAGTGGACCAAAAGAAGCTCGCCCGCTATACAAGAAAGCTTGACAAATATCTCAAGTTGGTGAAATTTAAAGAAAAGAGTGAGAATTCGAAAAGAGGATTATGTAAACATCACTCAAAAGACAAAAAGGAGACATCTCAAAAGAAGAAGAAGAAGAAATATAAAGAGCCAAGTGAGGATGAATCAAATGACTCATCATGTTCTTCTAGTGAGGATGCATACTTGTGCCTAATGGTACACAACGATGAGGTAACTTCAAACTCTTCAATTTCAAATAATGACTCATCGGAATTTTTTGAAGAAAATGTTTCTTTAGATGTAAATGAAGAACTCTCCTCTCTCATAAAAAGACATTTTTCAACTAAAGAGGAAAATAAAAAATTACTATATGAAATTGAAAAACTTAAAAATAAAATTAAAACTTTGGAAATTATGCATGCATGTGAAATTGCAAAACTAGCATGTTCTTTAAAAAAGCTAAAAAGGAAAATGACATTCTAAAAAACTCACAAAATAAGACTATTTCTCATGTAACGATAAATAATCTTACGAATCATTTTGGACATGAAAATTCATATTGAAAATCCAATCATCTATATGGTAGAAAATCACATCTCAAATGTTTTACATGCGAATTTTATGGTCATTATGCATATCAATGTAAAATAAGAAAATCTTCATAACATGGATTGATATGGGTTCCGAAAAGAACATTATCTAACAAAATCAGACCCAAAAAAGTTTGAGTACCAAAAGTTACTTAATTATTTTTCAGGTATGCCTCACATGCAAAGGATATATGGAATTGGAAATGTGAAGGCACAAAGGTTATGGTAAAAGTATCATCTTTTTTTTAATCAAAAAATCAAAATTACTATTTCTTTGAAAAGAGAGAACATCTAAAATTGGTAATAGTGATAGGAGGAGTATACTAAACTTTATTTTGACATATTATGGATATCATTGTTGTATCAAAGTTTTATGCCATATTTTGATTATTAATATATATATAAATAGTTTTGGCCTTCATCAAATTGTTTCCATTTCGCGATTATAAAATAATCATAAATTTAGAAAGAGTTATTTCTTACATACTAACTCTTTATGATGCAATAATTTATATATTTCTAATATGAAAAAAGGGGGAAAATAATTTTTTTGAAAGATGGCATGATTAAGGGGGAGTTACATATTATTTCTAACATGCTTCATACACAAATTATTCTTTCTTATGAAACAAAAGGGGGAGAAATATAGGAGAAATATGATTTGAATATCACATTATATGAAGAGTTCCTTACAATTTATACTTATGTGAATATCTATCATTGTAAGGAAAGTTGAGTGTTAAGGGAGTAAAATTGATTTTACAATTTATTTTATAACTTTTCCGCAACTTATACATTTTTGATATTTCTCGGTTTGTTTTCATAAAAAAGGAGGTTTTGGATCTAAGTTTTAGAGATATATAAAATTATATTTTGATGATATAAACCTCGAAAGATTAAAGTTAAAATGCTGAAAAAGTTTAAAAAAAATGGATAACTTTATGCGCTACACTTTGATTAAATAACTAAATATGATCCTATTATATTTTGGATTAGTCATAAATATCAAAGTTGTAGATAATTCTGTTAGCTTTCCATAAAAACAAAAATCATCTCATTTGGATAAATGTGCAAAAAGCTATGCTTAAAATAGTGCAGGACAGTCGAGCTACTACCGATCGATTAGTCCAAGACACAGGTCGACCGGACAGTTCAGAATTCGCCAACGGGGACATTTTTCATAAAAAAAAGTGTATCAGTCGACCGATCCATATGTGCGATCGATCGACCTCCGAGTCAAATGAACAGTAACGGTCAAATTTGAAGGAGAAAAGTGTGAAATAATTTTTTGACAACTTTCTCACTTGTAGAAGCCTATAAAAGAGTGCCAAAGCCAAAAGAAAGTGCACTCATCCAAGCCTTGAAGAAAAACTTCAAGTTATCAAAAGAAGACATTCTTCTTGAAGTTTTCATTTTTAGTTTTCTTTTCTTTCTCTCTTCTTCTCTCGTGAGCTTAGCTTTGTAAAAGAGAGAAATATTTTATTTAGAAAAATACTGAGAGAGCTCCTATGTAAAAGAGGTTCAAAATCTTACCTCTTGAGCAAGAGAAAAGATTAGCTTCTTAGGAGGAGAAGTTGCCTTGCCTCTCAAAGCGAAGAAAATGTGATTGATGTAAAGGGCGTTCTTCCTTGCCCCATTTGTAATTAAGGAAGAGTTTTAGTGGAATCTCCGACGGTCTCAAGGTCGAGAAGTCGGAGCGGGGACGTAGGCCAAGGTGTGGCCGAACCTCGTCAACAACCACCATGTGTTTGCATTTGATTTTCTCTCTTTCTCCCTCTAACATTGAATTTATGATCTAAATTGTAAAAGATTTAAGAATCGATTTTAAGCTTCCGTGACGGTTTTTATGAAATCGACATTTTTGAATTGAACACCAATTCACCCGTCCCTCTTAGTGCCTTTTGGAATCCTACATTCATGCTATTACTACCACCACCTCTCCAAATTGCTTTACAAGTTTCATTTTAATAATATGCGTAAAAAAATATTTATCATATATACATTACTTTTTAAAAATTAGTTTATTTTGAACGTGCAAACTAACATCCTTTACCTCTCTTTATATATAATATAAAATTTTAATATAATTGAATATATACTTAGCTTCATAATTAACATAAAAAATATAATATAGATTTGGGATATGAATATTATGTTTGATCTTTATAACTTAGAACATTCTATTAAACTCTCTAAAAACTTAGTGAACTTCTGCACTTATCAGATCTTCTATTTGATTTCTATAAAAAAAATCATTTCTTTCATTCCGTTGACATGTCACATTTGTTGATCAGTCATGGTCAAGTAATGACTAGCGTTTGTCTTTCTTTGTCACACGACGGAGATTGATTGGGAAGCGTTACATATTATTAAATTACTTAAAATTTATCAAAATTTAAATATATTTTGCCTCCCTCATAGAGACACAATAATCAAAAGTAGATAAATAATGCATTATGCACCAATGACCTTTCAACTTAGGAATAAGGCACCTTCTTTTAAAAAAAAAAGAAGAAAAAAAAAGGAACGCCTCCAGGGGATGGACCATCTTTGTGTTTGCAGTGGGGAGGGGTACAAGTAATGAATCCAACAGCAATCTATACAAGCACCACACAACCAGAACCTTTATCAAGATAACAAAATGTCAAAGTTGAAAGAGTGAGGAGCGATCCGTCTTTTGCTTCTTCTTCTTCTTCTTCTTCTTCTTCTTCTTCTTCTTCTTCTTCTTCTTCTTCTTCTTCTTCTTCTTCTTCTTCTTCTTCTTCTTCTTCTTCTTCTTCTTCTTCTTCTTCTTCTTCTTCTTCTTCTTCTTCTTCTTCTTCTCGGGCATACAAATGGGAAAGAAAAAGAACAAAGCGAGAAGCGAGAAAAGCAAAATAAATCGAAGGTTTTGAATTCTTAAATAGAATCCACAGCATTCCCGACGGAAGCAAAGCAATGCGGAAAAACACGCACACAGATGCATGCCTATAAAATTCAGGATCGACGAGTAGGTGCGCAGATCAATCAGCTGACTGGTAGGCCTTGTACAAAATAGTGAAAATTCCGGCTGGCGGCATTGCATGATCAGAATGTCGACAGAAGATAACTTTTTAAGTTCCGTGGAAGCGGAAAACAAGAAAAAATCTGAAAGAATGTTGATGGAAGATCTCTTTAAGGAAAACATGAATTTTTTTCAAGAGCGATTCCTCGAGAGGTTTTTCATTGTAGATCGGCGTATACGTGAAGAGAGGACGCTCGATCTGCTGAAGTACGTCAATGGCGCGACCAATCCCGTCGCGAACCTGTCTGGAGACCCCGTTCTCCACGTCGTGATCGCCTGCGGCAAGTCGGAATTGGCCTGCCGTCTCATCGAAAACATGCAGAATCCTTTGGAACGCCTTGCGGACATTAAGAATAAGATCACGGGGGACACGGCCCTTCACGTGGCCGCTTCCAGGGGGAACGAGATGGTGGCCATGAAGTTGCTAGAGACCGACCACCGGCTCCTCCAGATGCGAAACAAACGGAAGGAGATGCCGCTGCATAAGGCGTGTTTTTACGGGAAGCGCCGCATGTTTTACCTGCTGGTGGAGAAGAGCGAAGCCAACATTGACGTTCTTTTAGAGAGGACGCGGGACGGCAACACCGCCCTCCATTGCGCCATCTTGGGCAACGCACCTGGTAATTAATCTTACTATTTTTATATATGATCGTGATTATAGAGGTGGCTTAATTCCATACATGCATAAGCTCATGGTAATTAATTCATAGATCTTTCGCTGTACATCGCGATGCAATACCCGATGTTGACGGAGACTCGGAACAAGGAAGGAGCGACGCCGCTCCATCTGCTGCTGGCTATACCCGAAGTAGTTCGAGCAAAACAACAGTTGAAGCTGCTGGATCTTATCATCTATAAATGTCAGTCTATGTGAAATTAGATCAGTTACCATCAAGCTTTTGCCAACAACAACAATAATATTATTTATTATATATATTTTTTCAGGCATTAATCGTTACGAAGATGATCTTTTGACCATTTTTTTTTCATTTCAATAACAGCAATCTCTCTCTTTTTTACTTAGAGATTAGTTAACTGGAAACAATAATATATATATATATATATATATATATAATTCGATTTTTCCGTCTAAGGTACATATATACATATATATTGAAACTTAACTACCTAATTGAGTTCAAATTAATTTGATCTTTTTGTTTTCATGATGACAGTTTGTGTGTTTCAAGTTTGCCTCTTATTTTGTTGTTGGTGTGTGCTGAACGCACAAGTGCCAACCTCTTTTTCTCGAATACAAATATGAGTGAAGTACCAGTTAATTACCTGCATGGATCAGTGACTTCGTTTCTTCTAATTCACGATATTTTGCTCGTGCAGTGATTCTTGTGGACGAAGAGGAGGATAAATTAGCCGTCGAAGATCCGGAAGACCCAAAAATAGAGCCGCCGATATGGAAAATATGTGTGCACAAATCAAATGTTGGCTATAAGGTGAAGTATAGTACTAATTTGTTCGCATATCTACTTTTTCATTTGATCACATGAAAATTTTTGCTCATTGCATTATTCAGCAGTCCCGTTGCTATAATTTTAACATTGAGATTAAATATTTTCTACTGTACTATTTTATCACTTAATTTAGGTGCCAAAGCTATGTTATAAAGATAACAAAAATATTAAATACGCAAATTCAGAGATATTCATAACCATATTGAATATTATGTGGTTAAAATTTTTCTAATTTAACTTTTAACTATCTTCAACTATATATTTTTTTTCACTTCTAACCTCCGGCAACTAACTTTCTTGAAGTTGTCATATATAGTTTGACAGGCTGCAACAAGTACATATTCCAAATTTAATCCAGCATTTACTCCCATGCGCTTATATTTCAAGAACAATTTTTTTTTTTAATCCAGTATTTAATTGCTTCATTCGGCAAGAGCAACATTCTCCAGCAAACCAAGAGAACTTGCTACTCCCACTTCGCTCTTGTTTTCATCATAAATGCGATGGGATTGGTCCCGCAAACAAAAATAAAAACTATTTGGTTAAAAAGTGAAGAATGAGATCCCAAATTTTATTCTCCTCTTCTCCAAGCAATGTCAGAAAGTTTTACTCGCTGGGTTCACATTGTTCATACATATATGCATAATTTGTATAATAAAAACTAAAAAATACAACATAATAAACACTTTATTGTTATTTTCAGTTCTAAGGTTACATAGTTTTTTTTACGAGAGATATATTTTTAATGATGAAATAGAATGTTAAATACAAATTAAATATGAACGACGAATGTTTGCTAAAGAATAACATGTAATGTTTGAGTGGAATTGTAACATCCTAAAAATTCATCTTAAAAGTTAGAGGTCTTTTATTATCCGGTTCATCATCATATAAACATAATAATATGATATACATAAATATAACAGAAATTCTTTACAAAATAAAATAAAATAATCATATTATCTTTTCTGCGAAAGTCTTTTAATAAAATAGTAAAACTAATGTCATAGAAAATAATAAAAATATATCATTATTCATAAACATCTCTAAAATTTATAGACTCTAGAGACTCAAGACTTCATCTATTTTTATGTCATGTGCAACTTCACCGTCATGAGTTGATCAACCATCAATTCAAGCATAATAGTTACCTGCACGGATTCCAAGTGCATGATTTTTCAGTTAGAGTATGTAAAAACCAATCCTATGTGATGCATCAGAATACTACATGACATGTGTCAGTAGTTCCATGATAAAAGGAAACATTCATGGATGTCATGTCATGATTATATGATGTACATGGCATTACTTCATATCGCAACATCAATATATAGTAGTAACTGTATCATGAAGTTGATGTGAAATTAGAATCATCGGTACATCTATTATCAGTCAGTCAGTAATAATAAACATACCAAGTGAGTAGCACTTGTCATTACCTTACTTCAGTAATAGGAAGCATACCAAGTGAGTAGCACTTATTATTACCTTACTTCAGTAATATCCTCGGGGTTGCTTTATAACCCATTGGATCCCACTTTCGTGGTCATCAGCCTTTGGAGTTCAATCAATCAATTCAATCTTTGATCTTACAGTAATTGATGAATCTAATCGTTGCCCTCATAGAAGGCTAGCTAAGCCTCGGAGCCAAGGCTCCCATCACCTGAAGGCAACTAGGAATACACGTACCGTTGTCGCTAAGATACAGTTATTCCTCAAAGAAATGCTAACTCCAAGGTGAAGGACATAGTAATTTCCCAAAGAAAATTCTAATACACATGGAGCATGGCACAGTATTTGCTATCATTCAATTTAGGGGTGACAAGTAGTGGCGGAGCGACATGTAGTGTAAGATGCATGCTTAGCATGGTGGTTGAGTGCTTGGAAGTTGAGTGAAAAGGTCATAGGTTCGAAACTCATCTTTTGCACATAAAATAGAGTTTTTTTTGCATTTTATTTTATTAATAAATACAGTCTATACTATTACAATAAAAAATAAAATGACGCATATGATATGATAAAATATTTATTCTCTCATAAACTATGTATTTATTCTTATTATATTTTGTATAGAGTAGAATAATGTATTTATAATTATCTTTTATCTAAATTAACTTAAATGATTAAATCTCATAATAATTATCATTTATTTATATCATTTGGAGAATATAGTTCATCATCTCATTGTTTGAATATGCTAACACATAATTTTTATTTTTTTAGTTTCGTAATAAATATACTTTATTTTATTACCATCACTTAACTTAAATTGTGTAATTTCATGACAAATATATTTTATTTAAATTATTGATATAATTAAGAGAATATATTTCATGATCATGCACTTAATTTTGATTTTGTTCCATCATTTTATAATTAAAACATGTATGCATATTCTTTATACATAATTCTTTTTGTATTTAGAAAATAGAACTAAAGTCCATATAATTTATAATAATTTTTAACATTGTAATGAAAAAAAATTACAGTAACTTTATAGTTATATTAATAAAAAAATTAAAATCATCAATGTTACGTGAACCTAGTGAACTTTAAGGCTGGTTCTGCCACTGACGACAAGTAACTGCATTCTTCAATTGGGTTCATTATGTTCACAATCATCAAATAGTTAACGTCTCTTAGTCCTCAAATTTTAACTTAGTTATAACTATACATACATTTCGTGTATCTATGTTCATATACAATCATCACTCATCATTACATTATACTAATACGATAAAAATAGATTTAATATAACATAAAAACCATTTTCCAGTTGGTCAACGGCCGTGAAGGGATGGTCACGCTCATGATAAAAATACGCAAAAACCATCTTTCGGTCACGTTCGTGACTGATGCATCACGGTCGTGATAGAGGCCAGAGTTTGATTCAATTTGCCAATGTCTCATCTTATAAGCATGACCAAGTTGGTCATGTCCATGCTTGGCCTATCACGGTTGTGACAATGTTTGTCACGATCATGACAGAGAGCCTCCTCCTTTGGCTGTCTTCTAGCCTCACATTCATGGACATGACAGGGGTCGTCACGGCCGTGATGTGGCCCAAAGTTCTTTCGTTTCAACCCAATTTTTCATAGGCTATGATGCAAATCAATTAAGAAATCCATATGAAACATTTTAAAACATTTAAACATGATTCCTAAGGATTTAGACATATGAATAACACATGAAAACATGACACAACATTCATTCAATTAGATCTAGGGTTCTTCTTCCCAAAATATAGGTCACAAAATCTTAGAACATAAACCCTAGCATAAGGATTCATAAATGATAAATCAGAACATGACACCTATACAAACATTTCAGATCTAATGGAACATATAAAACTCTCAATCAAATCCATAATAGGACCAAGGTGCCTATTACCCTCAATCCAATCAAGAAATTGTCATTGAGAGGGGAGATAAGGGTTGAATCCCCTTTGCATACCTTAATCTTGGGTCCTCCTTTTCCTTCCTCGTCCTCTTCTTTCTCTCTGTGCTCCTTCTCGATCCACTTTCAACCCTAGCCGTCAACTACACGAATGAGGAAAAGAGATTAATAAGAGGTCTTAGGGCTTTATATGGATCATCATGGTTGGACCAAAAAGCCCAATATGCCCTTATATGAAAATTAGGATTGTTACATCCTCCCCTCCTAAAAAAAATTCATTCTTGAATTTTAACATAAAGTAGAATGCTTGCTATAATAATCTTGGAAATTGTACTTTCATCTCGTCCACGTTGCCTCAATTTCATTATGGTGCTTCCATTCAATCTTCACCACTTTATTCCTCAGACGATGTTCACCATTCTCTAGTATCTCTGTAGGGTACTCTTCATAGGTGAGGTGATTCTTGATAGTTGGCTTTTCAATCGCCATTACATGAAGCTATCATATTTGTACGTCCGCAGTGCTGACACATGAAAGATATTACGGATCTTGGCATATGAAGGAGGCAATGTCAATTTGTATGCACCTTCACCCACCTTTTTCAAAATCTCGAATAGTCCAATACACTTAGGAGTCAATTTACCCTTCCTGCAAACCTCATGACTCCTTTGGTAGGAGATACCTTGAACAGTACACGATCTCCAACCTGAAAGATATTTTCCCTTCTTTTCTTGTCTGCATAACTTTTCTGATGGCTCTGAGCTACCGGCATCCTTTCCTTGATCAGATCTACCTTCTATGCATACTTCTCTACTAATTCAAGTTCTAATAGTTTCATTCACTAACTGCACCCCAACATGTGAGAGACTTATAAGGTCTTCCATATAGTGCCTCAAATATTGCCATCTTGATGGAGAAGTGTAGGCAAACTCAGCTTAGGTGAGGTGGTAATTTCAGCTGCCTTGTCAATCTATGGCACATGCTCTCAGCGTATCCTCCAAGGTCTGGATCATCATTTCACTTTGCCCATCACTCTGAGGATGAAAAGCAATATTGTAACGCAGCCTTGTACCGAAAGCATGCTACAACCCTCTCTGGAACCATGCTGTGAACCTTGGGTCCCTATTTGATACAAGGGAAATATGAATTTCATGTAACCGGATGATCTCATCAACATATAATTGTACGCTAACTATCTCACATTATATGGTAAGAAGTGAGCTGACTTAGTCAATCTGTCTACGATGATCCAAATAGCAACATGTCCTTTCTATGTTCTTAGGAGATCCACAATGAAGTTCATTGTGATTTTCTTTCATTTTCGCTGAGGTATGAGTAGTGGATTTAGCAGTCCAAGTGGCTTTTGGTGCTCAATCTTGACTTCTTGATAGATCAAGCATTTAGATACAAATTCTGCTACATCTCTTCTCATGTCTTTCCACTAAAATGTTCTTTGAAGGTCTTAGAATATTTCAGTGGTTCGAGGGTGACTAGCAAACTCTAACTTGTGCCATAGTCAGAATTTCTTCCTTGAGCTCTTTGTCTTCAGGTACCCATAGTCTGTCTTAGAACCTGATGCATCTTGATCAATCTTATAATTTGAGTGTCATTTCTTACACAGAGCTTTCACATTCTTGTACTCTGGATCATCCTTCTATGCTTTTGCAATCCTTGTCACCAAATTCAATTGAATGACATAGTACATCATCAACTTTCCCTATGTGCTTCTTTCAATTATAGTCTATTTGTAGACTCTCGGTCGCCATTGACTTTCATACTTCCTTCTTAGAGCATCTGCCAGTGAGTTCGCCTTCCATGAATAATAAAGAATATCAAACTCATAATCTTTCAAAAACACTAGCTATCTTCTTTTGTTCATGTTGATTTCTTTTTGGGAGAATACATACTTGAGACTCTTATGGTCAATGAAAATTTCAAATTCTTTTCCATACAGATAGTGGCACCATATCTTCAAGGCAAACACTACTGCTACCAACTCCAAATCATGAGTACGATAGTTCCTCTCATGAGACTTGAGTTATCTTGAGGCATAGGACACCACGCTTTCATGCTGCATCAACACACAGCCCAATCCCATTCCACTAGCATCACTGTACATTGTGTAGCCTCTAAATTCTATGAAAATTGTTAGCAATGATGCAGTGGTCAATCTTTTCTTCAATTTCGGGAAGCTTTGTTCACATTTCTAATTCCAGTTAAACTTTTCTCCCTTCTTGGTCAACTTAGTCATTGGGGAAGCAATCTTGGAGAAATCCTGAATGAACCTTATGTAGTAGTCGGCTAACCCAATCTCAGTCACCATCTTTGGTATTTCCTAATTGATAACTACTTCAACCTTTACTAGGTCCACCAAAATGTTTTCCTTTGAAACAATGTGATCCAGAAACATCACCGACTCCAACTAGAACTCACACTTGGATAACTTTGCATACAGTTAATATTGCCGCAAAGTTTTCAGAACAATCTATAAGTGTTTATGATGTTCTTTAGAACTTGATGAATATACTAGGATGTCATTCGAAAATACAATCATAAATTTATTCAGATGAGAGTTGAATATCCTATTCATCAAACCCGTAAATGTTGTAGGAGCATTCATCAGTCCAAAATGCATAATCAAGAATTCATAATGGTCGATACCTTGATCTGAAGGCTGTCATGTCTATGTCCTCATCAGCCCCTCTGAGTTGATGGTACTCACTTTTCAAGTCGATCTTTGAGAAGACTGATGCAGCGTACAATTGATTGAATAGATTGTCTATTCTAGAAAAAAAAGGTACTTGTTCTTGATGGACACTTTGTTGAGCATCCTATAATCAATATACAGCTTCGTTGATCCATCCTTCTTCCAATTCTTCACAAATAGGACAGGTGTACCCCAAGCGACACACTTTGCCTGATGAAACCCATGTTTAGCAGCTCTCGCTGTTGTGCTTTCTGTTCCTTCATCTCTGCTAGTGCCATCCTGTAAGGAGGTTTGGAGATTGAAGTCGTTCCTGGCATCAGCTCAATATGGTCCCTTTCCAGAGCTAATGCCGAAAGCTCATCGGAAGACACATCTGAAAAGTCCCTCACCACTTCAAGTTCTTACAGTGGCTTGGGTTGGAAATTGTCCTTGATGACGCTCACCAAAAATTCTCGGCACCCACTATTCGACATCTTAGTTGAGGAGATCATCATCTTCTTTTTCTTAGAGAGAATTCCACAGAAGATCACACAACTGTCATCCTTTTTTTAATTTTGACCTTCTTTTCTCAACACATCATATAGGCATCATGGTATGATAATCAATCTATGCCTAATATGACATCATAGTCTACCATGGGTAGTACTATGAGATCAATAGAGTAGTAAACTCCTTCAATCGTTATTGGTGCCTTTGGGTGATACTGTATAGTGGAGACCCTTCTTGGTGGTGTTGCTACATTTAATTGTCACTTCATGTTTTCTCTCTCAACATTCAGTAAGTTAGCAAAACCAAATGATATAAAGGAGTGAATGGCATTAGAATCAAATAACACATTTGCATGGACTATACCTTGGATCACTTCATAGGACTTCTAAGCTTCATCCACCTGCATAGTGTAGACCATGCTTGATGTCTTCTGCTGGTTCTCTGCTTGCTTGCCCTTGCCCGTGTCCTGGTACTCGGGCTTATACTTAGGACAATTCTTGACAAAGTGGCCAGTTTTTCCACAGTGCAAGCATGCTACAATCTTGAACATGCATTCTCCAACATGGAATATGTGGCAGTGAGGACAGGCTTTGCCCTTCTAACCCCCCTTCAATCTTGAAGTAAGGCTTGAATTCCCTGTTCTTTTTTCCTTTTGTCTTTCCTCTGATCTTTCCTGAACTTCCTATTCTCCTCGTACTTCTTTTGTGTGTCAATCTCCCTGGCCAAATTAATTGCTAAGGAGATCGCCTTGACCATGATCTTAGGATCCCCGCATTTGACATTCATCCTCAGGTGAGGGTTCAGCCCCTTCACAAAGTGATTGACCCTAATTGCCTAAGAGGACTATACCTCTCAAGCTCCAAGAACTTATTGAGGCATTCCTCCACAGTCATGTTGCCTTTCTGTAAATTCATAAACTCAGCATGCTTCTTCCCTATCTATGTGAAGGAAGGTAGTGGTTCCTAAAGGTTTTCTTAAAGTCCCTCCAATTGATCTCTTAATCGTCATTGAATTGAGTTCTTGTCATTGATTTTCACCAATGACGAGCTTGATCAACCAGCTGATGAGTAGCGTGATTGATCCTGTGTCGGTTTGATCCATGGCCTTGAATTTTTCAGTAATGATGTCTAGCCAAACATCAACCTTGTCTGGATCCTTGTCCCCATTGAAGGTGGGGGATGGAGCTTCAGAAATCTCTCAATCCTTGAACTGAGTGC
The DNA here is from genome assembly GCA_030549335.1 of Pontederia crassipes. Lineage (NCBI taxonomy): Eukaryota > Viridiplantae > Streptophyta > Magnoliopsida > Commelinales > Pontederiaceae > Pontederia > Pontederia crassipes. The sequence goes on along the minus strand of CM060198.1, from coordinate 617,354 downwards.
CTAGAAATCCTCGAGTCCGCACTTCTTTTCATTGCCCTCGCCATATTGGTCATACTTTCTATCAGTTCCCTTTGGTCCCCCGAACCGTTTGATGGACCCGCTAGCTCCATGCTTCAGAGAACAATAATCAATCAACATTAGATGGTCAATGTAAACAGTCAAACATATGACACAAAACATACATACTCTTTTACCCTTGGATGGTTGTTCATGACGGTTGCACTTAGACACTTAACATTTTGATGACATACTTAACATTGGTTCTAAGCATGCTCTAATACCAAACTGTGACACTCCAAAAATCCGCCCTAAAAGTTAGAGGTCGTTTAAGGGAATTCTTTACTAAATAAAATAAAATAACCATTATCTTTTTAGCGTAAGTCTTTTAATAAAATAGTAAATCTAATGTCATAGAACATAACAAAAATCATTATTCATAAGCATCTCTAAAATAGACTCTACAAACTCATGATTTCATCTATTCTTATGACATGTGCAACTTCGCCATCATGGGTTGACTAGCCATCCATCTAAGCATATCAGTTATCTGCACGGATCCAGGGTGTAGGATTTTTCAATTAGAGTATGTAAAGGCTAATGCTATCTGATGTATCATAAGATGCATACTATATGAAAAATGTAAATAGTTCCATAATAAAAGGAAACATGAATAGATGCCATGTCATGATCACATGATGTACATATCATTACTTCATATAATAAGATCAATATATAGTAATAGCAGTATCATGAAATTGATATGAAATTAGGGTCATCGTATAATCAACAATACATCAATCCTCAGTCAGTCGGCGATAATAAACATACCAAGTGACTAGCACTTGTCATTACCTTACTTCAGTTATATCCTCGGGTTTGCTTTATAACCTGTTGGATCCCACTTTCATGGTCATCAATTTTTACAATTCAGTTATAAATCTTTGATTTTGTAGTAATTAAAGAATCGATTCATTGCCCTCACAATAAGCTAGCTAGGCCTTGGAGCTGAAGCTCCCATCACCCGAAGGTGACTAGAAATATACATACCATTGCCGATAAGATAAAGTTACTCTATCAGGAAATGCTAACTCCAAGGTGCAGGGCACAGTAATTTCCCGAAAGGAATTTTACACACATGGAGCATGGCATAGTATTTCCTGTCATTCAGTTGATGGACGAAAGTAATAGTATTTTTCAATTGGGTTCATTATGTTCACAATCATCAAACAGTTAACATCTCTCAGTCTTCAAATTTTAATCTACTTACGATTGTCCATGCATTTTGTGTATATCGATTCATATACAATCATCAATCATCATTACATTATAGTAATACCATGAAAATTGGTTTAATATAACATAAAACCCATTTTTCAGTCGGTCACGACCATGATGGGGTGTCCGTTACAAAAACATGCAAAATAGCCTTTCGATCACGGTTGTGGCCACAGCTGTGACAGACGCCGTAGTTTGATTCGAATTGCCATCCTCTTGTCCACGGTCATGACCGAGTTGGTCACGGCATGCTTGGCCTGTCACGGACGTGACAGCGAGCTTTGGTTTTCCAGCCTCATGTTCATGGGTGTGACGATGGTCCTCAGGCCGTAACGTGGTCTGCAGTCTTCTGTTTCAGCCTGATTTTTTATATGTTTTGATTCAAAACAATTGGGAAATCCATATGAAACATTCTAAAACATTTAAACATGATTCCTAAGCATTTAGACACAAACAACACATGAAAACACGCCACAACATTCATTCAATTAGATCTAGGGTTCTTTTCCCCCAAAATATAGGTCAAAAAATCTTAGAGCATAAACCCTAGCATTTGGATCTACGAACAGTAAATCTAAACATGAGACTTATACAAACATTTCAAATCCAATGGAACATACAAAACACTCAATCAAATCCCTAATAGGAGCAAGGTGCCCTATTGTCCTCACTCCAATCAAGATCATTATCATTGAGAGGGGAGAGATGGGTTGGATCCCCTTTACGTAGCTTAATATTGAGTCATTTTCCTTCCTCTCCTCCCTCTTCCTATTCTTCCTCTCTGTGCTCATTTTTAATCCTCTTCCAACCCTAGCCGTCAAGTGCATGAATGGGGAAAAGAGATTAACAAGAGGTCTTAGGGCTTTATATAAGGAGTCATCATGGTTGGGCCAAAAAGCCCAATATGCCCTTACATGAAAATTAGGGTCGTTACAAGAATTCAGTAAAAAAGTTGTCAAAAAGTTTGGGGTATGAATGGAGTATATCAGCAAGTTGTTTTATATAATTTATTCATAGACTAATAGGTGGAAATGTATAAAATATTGAATATAAATATTTTAATGGATATAAAAAATAATTTAAGATAGATTCATAAACTGATATTATTTTTTGGAATAACATACAAACATTTGGATAAACAATGAAAAATAGTGTTGTGACATTCGACTTGATTTGGTATTCAAATGGTCTACGGGGCATCACAAACTTAGTCTTGAGGTTGACTCGATTTCGTCAAATCAAGTTAAAAGATAAAAAAATGCAAAAAATTAAGATTTCTTAGGAAATATTAAATGTACATATTTTTGTTTGAAATTTATACTCCATTTTTTCGTGTATAATATTTCATTGATATTTCTTTAATACATAATTACCAAAAAAATTTCCTTCTTTTAAGTAGCAACTATTTAATTCATGTTTACCTTATTACATTATTCAACTTGAATTATTTTATTTTACTTTATTATATTTAATTTTTTATGCATTGTTATATATGTTTTGTAAGACATTAATACATGAGAACAATTTATTTTCTTTTCTTTATTAATTTATATTATTTGGACCAATTATCTGATTTGACCTCATTTGATTAGTTCAACCTGACTTGTTGATTAATTCAAATCGATGAAGAAATCAGTTCTTATGACATTGGTATAAATAAGACAAGAGGGCTATGTGCGTACAATGCGCTATACAATAAGTCAGTCGACTTATTGTATATAAAAAAATTGCCTTTACAATAAGTCGATCAGCCTACTTTAAATGGTATAAATTATAACCATTTTTTGCGCAACATATTCCTTTTATCCATAAGACAAATGTCAGGTGAAAAAAGAGAAAAACAAAGCTAATCATCAAATTGATGCATGGAGGAAATGTAACGACCCGAAATTTCACAATAAAAGTTTTGGCCATTAGGGCAATTTCCCGCTGTTAGCCCGTTCTCCACACATCATTTAGAGAAAATTATAATAAATAAAAACTTTCTATTAATCATATCATAACTAATACTTCAAAAAACATTGAATGTCTAAACCTTCAATGCATCATTAACCTCAATGTTAATATAGAACTAAAGGACTTATTTAAACCTAAGCATGTGCAACACTTTGTCATTTTCTTGAACTGCCATCCATCACTTAATCATGGTTACCTGCACGGATCTAGAGTGCAGGGTTTCTCAATTAGAGTATGTAAAGGTCATGCATGCCATAATATCCTTTCACATGATACTACATGCAAGGCATTATCTTCATAATAACAATAACATATGAACATGCATGTCATGCACTATATCATAAATCTTATATAACATTACATCATGCTTACCATCATTCTTCACATAACATTGTTAAAACATAACATCATGACATACACAAATGCAAGACTTTACTTCATGAACTTAGGTCCCCTTGAAGTACATACAAAAGTGCAGGACTTTGCTTCTCAACATTGATGAGCGACAAGACATTCTTCAACTTTAAGTGCTTTATTCTTTGCAATACATCAATCATTCCTCATATTTTAGCCTAATTATAGCTGAACTTGCAGTACGTGTATCTATGTGTCATATACAATAGTGTTGTCAGAACCGAACCGAACGGGCCGGTCTGACCAGTTCGACCGTCGATCGATTGTTAAGACGGTAGTTTGAAAACTATAACCGGACTACCCTTTAGACCGGATTAAATCAGTCAAACCCAATCAAAAACCGAATAAAATCCACGAACTACCTGAACGGGGTCTTCTGCAGAGATGCGTGAGTGAGAGAGAGATACATTGAAAATGTAAAACATCCATGAGAATTGGGAAGAGAGAGACAATTGTGACTTTCGAGAGATAGATATTATTGGAAATGCATGAGATCCATAGAATCAGAGAGTGAGATGTGTGAGAGAGAATGAGAGACGTCTGTTAGAGAGATAATAGGGATGTTGGAAATGAGAAATAGCCAATTGGAACTTGGGAAGGAGAGAGAGACGAGAGATATTAGAAATGAGAGAGAGAGAGAGTTGGGAAGGAGAGAGAGCAAGAGAAGTTGGAAACGTGAGAGAGAGCTTTTTTAATAATGAAGGCAATATTAAGAAAGCTATCATAGATTTTGAACATTTTTTTACAAAAATATTTTATCTTATTAAGAAAACTATTATGATTACAATATTTTATTTTGTGATTTAAACTTGCTTGATTTCAAAACTTTATAATTTAATTTTATTATAATATTTTTACCTTATTGTATATGTTTGATACATAAATAATTTAATAATTTTATGTATTATATTAAATTATAATATTTTATTATTAACCGGTCCGATCGGTTTGACCTGAAATGGAGATTTTTCTGGCTTGTTGCGTCACATCTAACTCTGTGACTAAGTTCAAATTCCAATTATCATAATCTTAATTATGTTTAGCAATTCCAAAAATAAAATTGTTAAAACCTCATCCCATACTTATCTTGTGATATTTGCCAACACACATACAAAAGACGCATATATATTCATCAAAGTTTAATAAAAAGCTATAAGATAAGACATTCACATATTGTCATTATGTTTTTTTTTCCACAAATCATCTCACATATAACCCCACAAGATCAAGTCTTATACAACTTTACAAAAAGTTTCTCACAAACTTAATTACAACATCTAAAACTATTTATTACATGCATGCTTTCAAGAAAACAAAAATGAAGGAGGATTAAAGTGCTCTAGTGGCTCTACCTCTTCTATATGCAGCAAAATCAAGCTCCGAGTCGACTCAACTCGAGAGCTTACGAGTATCTAAAAATTTTAAAATGGGTAATATGAGCAACAATTATTTGCTGAGTGAGTGGAATAAAAGTACAACATAGAGGAATAATACGAGTGCATATAACATTTAAATAACCACATTTCTTTCATATGAGAAAACATTTAAAGCAATAGCACATATAACATATTTTATCAAATCATATGAATAAAAGTAACTCAAGATATCATCATTTTCATAATTAAACTCCATACATGTGCCATTGCACATACAAATCATGGGTCAATACGTATCCCTCTATGATTGTGTGTCATACGGTTAAGCAGAGCTTAACAATCATGGATTTTCAGATACGCAAAATAAATCATGAGTCAATACATGTCCGAGCACTCTCGGATATGCAGAGCATAACATGGGTCAATATGTGCATGCAGAGCAGCCCCCAAAGGGCAAAGATACTTGATATATGCTCCAAAGACTTTATGTATATCAAATGAGGTTCCAAGAACCTTTTTCATTTAATATGGTCAATGTACACATGGAGTTTTATAATAGCAAAATAACGTATCACCATCATATATCAATATCAAGTAAACTTATTTTAAGTTCACAAGCCGAAAACATTTTGATGTAAGAGGGTGCTCCATTTCATATGAAATCATTGAAACTTATCATAAATATCTTTCTTAACTCAAGGTATGTTTCAATAATAATACTAATAATAATCTTTGCTTGAAATAATATCATAAATAGAAGAAGTAATATATATCATTTTGTTATGTTGTAAATTTACCCACTCACCTTGTAATTTATCACTTCAAGGAGGTTCATTAGATTTTTTTCCCTTTCACTTGTACCTTGATGTTTTCCTACAAGTAAGAATGTATTTTTACTTCCCAATTACGACAAAGTAATATGCAATGCATGCTCATGATGCATGAATGTTTATGCATCTTAAAATGCATATAATTCTCTATAATAGTAATTGCTAACTTCAAGTATTTATGTTCATAGGCTATTTCACAATTGGAACTTCTCAATCCCTCTTAGTTTAACTAAGTGTTGTCTCAGAATTCCAGATTGAGTGTCTGACAATTAATAATTCATAACTTCCTAACCACATAAGCAAATCTTATGATTCTGGATTAATTAGAAACTAGACATCCTAAGGTTTTCAACCCCCAAATATCATTATCTAAATCCAAGTGAATACATCCCAAGAAATCTGACTTAGGGCTTGTATCCTGACAGACTGTGTGTCACTGAAAGATTGATTCATAGTTTCTTCATACTTGTCCATTTAACTAGGTTATAATTTTCTGCAAACTAGACTTCCTTAGTATTTTGTCATAAAAAGTACAGAATTTAACTCGCTATATAACCTTATAACAAAAATAGTTAATTCGGATCGTGATTTGTCCATGTCCTGGAATTTGACAGAAGAATCACTATGAAATGAAAATTTCATTTCTACCAATATACTTGTCCAAATAAGATGATTCAACCTCACACCGAACCCTTGGAATGTCTATTCAAGCATATCCAAATTTCAAACCCTAATTCACTCTATTCCAATCGTGTCCTAATTTACAAATTGAACATGTATCAAACTCGGGATAGAATGAGTGACTTGCGAAGATAAGTTCATAACATCCTCTATAAAACTCCTTTTTAAGTGATTCTAGGGGCTATAATGTCGAATGTATTAGCTATACAAAATTTCATGATTTATGGTTAATAAACAAAGTAATGATCATCTCAATCGGACGAACAATTTTCTTATTAAAACTCACCTTGAATAGTTGATGTTCTCGATTTTCCCCAAGTCATTTCGCTCGACTTCTGCTTTTGGTAATTTTTCTATGGTGAAAGGATAATGTTAAGTGGCTTATATATTGTTTTCAGTATTTTCTCACGACATAAGGTGGTTTGGAAAAATATCCCTTTTGAGCAGCTCTCACCTGCTTCAGCTGCTTGGAACTTAAGTGATGGTCAATCATATTTTTTTGTCATAACTAGGTATCTTAACCCTAATTAAGCTTACATAATCTTATTTAAACATATATATTATAATATTTTTACAATTTATTCCTAATAACCTTATGTAATTACTTTATAAAGTTTATACATAATTAAGTAATCATTATGCACTAATCAAAATATTAATTATTATATACAAATATCACTAAACGGACATCAAACTAACTTAGTATGTTAATTAAATGCATGATTATGCAAGAATGACGTTTGTAGGGCACATTCGTGACATGTTGTTCGGTCCGGTCTTAATAACATTGATATACAATCAACACACATCCATACATAATCTATATGCATAAGAAAATAGGTTTAAAATAACTTGGCCTTCATTTCCGGTTGGTCACGGCCGTGATAGTGGTGTCACGCCCATGATAATGGCCTACTAATTCATCTGCTTATGGTCATGGTCGCAATAGGTTATGTCATGACAATGCCGGGTCATCATCACAGCCGTGCTCCCATAGGGAACAGCCGTGAACATCCAATTGTGGACTCGCGTTTTGCTCACGGTACTAGGTCACGATCGTACCCCACTCCATCACGGGCATGACAATGTTGTCACGGTCATGACCGAGCGTTTGTTTCATCCATCTTTTGTTCACGGCCATTCCGGGACCTGGCACGGTTGTGCCAGCATCCTGAAAGCCCAATTTTCCACCCATTATCAATTTTTGAGATTAAATCTCCAATAAAAATAATTTAAAAACATCATAAATATTGAAGGTATGATCTCTAAGCATAGAATAATCATAGAACATATTAAAGCTTTCAATTTCTCTTCATCATCAAGATTTATAGCTTTTCCCTAGAAATTCATACAACTACTAGAATCTATTTTCTGCATAGTATTCTGGCAGCATACACTAATTTGTACTTGTTCTTTTCAAATGATTCTAATTTTCACAGAAACATAACATGAACTTTTAACTTGTGAATAAATTTTAAACCCTAATTTAGTATTTTCAATTTAGGATACTTTTTACAATTTTGTCTCGCCTAATGCAACATGATAGTAGTCCGATGTTTGGATCATAACTATTTTTATACATCTTCAAATCATATAAAACAAATTTCGGAGGAAACTAGGCTTCTGCTCTGCTCCACAATCGAGTGGATGTCGCAAAAGATTGCCGTGAAGTATGGAGAAGACTTCTAGAATGCACAGCATAGTAGTAGTAGCGATGAACCTTTTCTCGGCAGCTAGGGCACAAAAATTCATGAGCGTGGGGTCCGGCTAAAGTCCCCAAATCGTAGTATTTATAGGAGAGAACACTCCCCTAGAGTTGTACGCCGTTTTAAGATGTTAACTTCGTGTTAAATAAGGTAAAAATCTGAGTCGTCTAATAATATACGTCTGATAGGCAAACTGGGCCCGGGTTACAAGGTACCCGGCCCAGGTTCGGTTGTTGCACAAAGTCTGACTCAGGTTTGGTCTCACGATCGGCCCAGTTCGGGTGTAATGATGATCCGGCACGGGTTCCTTGGCAGAGTAGTGTCACAGGTTGTTTGTGCTCCGATTTCTGCATTCTTCCGGTCCGACCAATCCGCACCTCCTAATTGATAATCTTGAGATCAAAATAATCCAAATGTGGGTAGCTTTTTTACTCTAACAAATTTTAGAAAATTAAATAAGAAAAGAGATGCATGCCATGATAAAATTATGAAAAATAATCTAAATTATGCATGGAAAATATGTATAAACTTGCATGCACCAGTCCTAAGCATGCTCTAATACCAAACTGTAATACCCAAAACATCCACCCTAAAAGTTAGAGATCGTTTAGGGGAATTCTTTACTAAATAAAATAAAATAACCATTATCTTTTTAGCGGAAGTCTTTTAATAAAATAGTAAAACTATGTCATAACTCATTATTCATAAACATCTCTAAATAGACTCTAGAGACTTATGACTTCATCTATTCTTGTGACATGTGCAACTTTGCCATAATGAGTTGACTAGCCATCCATCTAAACATATCAGTTACCTGCATGGATTTAGGGTGCAGAGTTTTTCAATTAGAGTATGTAAAGACCAATGTTATGTGATGTATCATAAGTAGGATACTATATGACATATGTAAACATTTCTATAATAAAAGGAAACATGCATAGATGCCATGTCATGATCATATGATGTACATGTCATTACTTCATATCATAAGATCAATATATAGTAATAATAGTATCATGAAATTGATATGAAATTAGTGTCAACGTATAATCATCAATACATCAATCATCAGTCAATCAGTAACAATAAGCATATCAAGTGACTAGCACTTGTCATTACCTTACTTCTGTAATATCCTCGGGTTTACTTTAAATCCTGTTGGATCTCACTTTCATGGTCATCAATTTTTACAGATCAGTCAGTGAGTTCAATCTTTGATTTTATTGTAATTGAATAATCAATTCGTTGCCCTCACAATAGGCTAGCTAGACCTCGAAGCTAAGGCTCCCATAACTCGAAGGTGACTAAAAATATATATTACCGTTGTCGATAAGATACAATTATTCCTCCAGGAAATGCTAACTCCAAGTTGCAGGCACAGTAATTTTTCGAAAGAAATCTCACACACATGGTGCAAGGCATAGTAATAATATTCTTCAATTAGATTCATTATGTTCACAATCATCAAACAGTTAACATGTCTCATATTTTAAGCTACTTTCGATTGTCTATGCATTTTGTGTATCTAGGTTCATATACAATCATCATTACATTATAGTAATACGATGAAAATAGTTTTAATATAACATATAAACCCATTTTTCATTCAGTCATGACCATGTTTGGGTCGTCACACCCGTGACAAAAACATGCAAAATCAGCCTTTTCGTCATGGTTGTGCAGCCGTGACAAAGGCCGCAGTTTGATTCGATTCGCCATCCTATTGTCCACTGGCATGACCGAGTTGGTCACGGCCATGACATTGTCACAATCATGACAGAGAGCCTGTTTGGTTTTTCAGCATCATATTCATGAGCGTGACGAGGGTCATCACGGGCGTAACGTGGTCCACAGTTCTTCTATTTCAGCCCGATTTTTCATAGGTTTTCATTCAAAACAATTGGGAAATCCATATGAAACATTCTAAAACATTTAAACATGATTCCTAGGCATTTTGACATATGAACAACCCATGAAAACATGCCACAACATTCATTCAATTAGATCTAAGGTTCTTTTCCCCCAAAATGTAGGTCACAAAATCTTAGAACATAAACCCTAGCATTTGGATCTATGAATGATAAATATAAACATGAGACTTAAACAAACATTTCAGATCCAATGAAACATATAAAACCCTCAATTAAATCCCTAATAGGAGCAAGGTGCCCTATTGTCCTCACTCCAATCAAAATCATTATTATTGAGACGGGAGAGATGGGTTGGATCCCCTTTACATACATTAATATTGGATCCTCCTTCTTTTCCTTCCTCTCCTCTCTCTTCCTATTCTTCCTCTTTGTACTCATTCTCAATCCTCTTCCAACCCTACCCGTCATGTGCACGAATGAGGAAAAGAGATTAACAAGAGGTCGGTGCTTTATATAGGGAGTCATCATGGTTGGGCCGAAAAAGCCCAATATGATCTTACATGAAATTAGGGTCGTTACAAGAATTCATTAAAAAAGTAGTGGAAAAGTTTGGGGTATGAATGGAATATATCAGCAAGTTTCTTTATATAATTTATTCATAGATTTCTTAGGAAATATTATTTGTACATATTTTTATTTAAAATTTATATTCCATTTTTTCACGCATAACATTTCATTGATATTTCTTTAATACATAATTACGAAAAAATTTCCTTCTTTTATGTAGCAACTATTTAATTCATGTTTACTGATCACTTGCTGATCACTATATGATTCTAACCCATTTTAGATGAAATTCATACATATGGAGTCCCACTTTTGCCTATTTTTGGGCCAATTATACTTGGAATGCAAACATTGTGATAACTAGTTGATATTCCTCATTTCATACTTAATTCCATGTGCATAGAGGTTCTGAAATGCCAAAATCCATTAATATTTAAATTCTATGCCAAGTTATCATTTTGAGGACAAGTTATCATTCCTAAGTGTCAAGTTATCATTATTTTGAATGAACTTATTTTCAATGGTTTTCTTACCCTAAATCCATCATTATTATGTATAAATCATATTTGGATAGTCACATCTCAACTTGTGCAAAGTTTTAAGTCCATTTGGACAAGTTATCATTTTTCAAGTGCCAAGTTATCGTTAAAGGGCAATTCTGTCATTTCGACATGCAAAACCATTAATTCTGCACAAGGACCTTAAGCAATCATCTTATTATTGTTCTAACTCATTGCTGGTCAAATTTCATCACATTTGGATAATCAAAACTCAAGTTATGACAAGTTATCGTTTTTAAGTCATATAAGTTATCGTTTTTGGGGCACTCAAGTTATCACTTTTAGGAATCTCATTCATATTTGATTTCTGACCTCACTCACTTGTCACTCTAATCAATTTGATGCCTGAAATGCTTTGAACCACCCATATTAGGACATTTTCCAAGATTTCCATAAAGTTATCATTCTGAGCCCTTGAATTCATTCATATCGATATAAGTTTTCATTCTTGCACAACACATAAACCCATCTGATAATTGAACTAGTTATCAACATTATCCTAATCCTTATTTGTCAAAATACTACTCAAGAGCTTTGATGCTTGCTGTTTGGGTTTTTGTAGCAAGAAGAAAAGGTGGCCAAAAGGTGGAAAAAGTAGGGGGGACCACTACTTTTTCCTGCACAAAAGGGAAGCTGTCACTGCTGGAATTTCTGCAGATGGACAGGTGGCTGCAATCAGGAGGATTAGAACATTTAGATGCTGATCAAAGGGTGGAAAGGAGTGATATATAAGCTGGATTTTTCTGGAGGAGAAAGGAGGCTGGTCATTCAAGGGTTTGAGCAAAAGAAGGAGGCTGTTGCTGCTGGATTTTGGGAGCTACTGCTGAGAGCTTGAAGGAACCATGAATTGTATATGTTTCTTATCCCATTTCATGTCAAATCTTGTAATTATGAGGAGCTAAACTCCATTTCTTCTAAGATAGGGTAGTAGTTTAGATTAGTTTTGGATGAATATGGACTGATTTGTAATCCTGCACTGAAATCAATTTTGGTTTTCAGATTTTAGAACTTTTTTGCACTGATTCATGTTATCAGTAGATCCATTGTAAACCATGATTGAGATGTGTTATTTGATCTAATCACCCTTCATAATGCATTAAGAGATAAAGTCAGATTTCTGGATTCCATTTAGTTGCAAATCTGATTTCTGAATTTGGTTTCCTGAAAATCTGATTTCCTGTTTTTTCTGAATCTGATTTCCTGAATTGCAAAATTTGTTTGTCACTCTCAATCTGATTAATTGAGTCTTTGGGATGTTGGTATTGTCTCTATCTTGTTCAGAAATGAATCAAGATTGTTTGGGCAATCATTTGACTCAAACCAGATTTTCCATTAATTCCTGAACAGAAATCAGAAATCTGATTTTTCTGGTTTTACATTTCTGAAATCTGATTTGTTATAAATTTGATCTTGTCATTTGAAGACCCTATTTGTATTTATAACTGAGAAGTTATCATTTGGTCTAACCCTTGTTCAGAAATGAATCAAGAATCAATGCCAAGTTCTAGATACAAACCCAATTAGAATTCTGATTTCTATTTTCTAAAATCTGATTTTTCTGAAATCTGAATTCTGATTTTCTTGGGCTGTTTGAATCTGATTGTCATTGGGGATTGAACTAATTGAACAACTGAGAGGTTAACATCTATCCCAATCTTGTTCAGAAATGAATTGAGAAGCTTTGACATTCCTATGATTCAAATCTGATTTGGTTTTTCCTGATTTGAATGAATTGAATGAGTTGCTGATTTTTTGGTTTCCTGAATTTAAAAATCTGATTTCTTGGGCTTTTGAATCTGATTGTCATCAAGGATTGGATAATTGAATAGTTGAGAGGCTAATATATGCCATGATCTTGTTCAGAAATGAATCAAGATCATTGACAATTCAGAATTCAAATCTGATTTTTTCCAAAATCTGATTTCTTAGTTTGATTCTAAATTCTATTTTCTGATTGTTTGGAATCTGATTTGCCAATTGTTAATCCCTATTTTATTCAAATCACTGAGAGGTGTACTCTAGGAATCCCTTGTAATTCAGAGATGGGTCAAGGGGCATTTGGCAAATTTGAATTCCATCAATCCACATTGCTGATTTTTTTCAGAAATGCTGATTTCTGTTTTCTCATTTAATTAACTTCTGATTTCCATTGTCAACCCTCATATTAATCCACTACTGAGAGGTAGTCTTAAGGGCTTCTTTGAGATCCAGAGATGGGCCAAGGAGCAATGGGAATTATGAACTCATGTGGCCATATGTTTTGCATTTCCAATTGAGTGTGTTTGTGTGGATTTCAATTTATTTTGCAACCGAGAGGTTGATTTTGAATCTCCCTTGAATTCAGAGATGAAACATGGAACACAAGCACCATTATTGAGTATATTTTATCCTGGTTTGGTTGATTGGAATGATTCCATCTTTTTATAATTGCAAATGCAAGTTATCATTCCAAACTTCCTAGAATTGCAAAAAATCAGCATTGAATCTTTCTTTTGAGCCCAATGATAACTTGATTTTCAGTGAGGACCCTCTTTTGATTCAACCTAGCTAACAATTATATAATCATATATTGCTTAGTTAGAGGCCAATTGAGCTGTGGGAACAGCCATTTTCAAGTTGAATCAAAAGTTGGACATTTAATGATAACTTGTTCCATTCCATCCTTAATTAATTTAGATGAACCCCAAATCCTAGAAGAACCTTCCTCATAGATAGTTAAACCTTTTTAGACTTCATTCTAGCATTTATAATTCAGTTTTGATAAATTTCCAAAACCCAAAAATCTGTTATCATTTCACTTTCTATAAAAAAATCTGTTTTCACTATTCATTAAAAATCTATTTTTAGCCACTTAAGTAGAACTAATCTAGATTGTTTTAGGGTGTTTTAGACTTCAAATTCTTGTGGATACGACAACCTGAGTCTACTACAACTTACCTGTGCACTTGCAGCTAGTGAGTTGGGAGACCAAAAAAATAAAAAATTGACATTTTCTTTAATTTCAGCAAGTTATCACTAGAAAACCCAAATATCACTATCATTTACCTTATTACATTATTCAACTTGAATTATTTTATTTTACTTTATTGTATTTAATTTTTTTGTGCATTGTTATATATGTTTTGTAAGACATTATTAATAACATGAGAACAATTGATTTTCTTTTCTTTGTTAATTTATATTATTTTATCCAATTATCTGATTTGACCTCATTCGATTAGTTTAACCTAACCTGTTGATTAATTCAGATTGATGATGAAATCAGTTCTTATGGCACCGGTATAAATAAGACAATGGAGCTATGAGTGTACAACATGCTATACAATTAGTCGGTCGACTTATTGTATATAAAAAATTTGCCTTTACTATAAGTCGATCAGCCTACTTTAAATGCTATAAATTACAATCAGTTTTGGCGCAAAATATTCCTTTTATTCATAAGACAAATGTCAGGTGAAAAAAAGAGAAAAATGAAGCTAACCATCAAAATTGATGCATGGAGGAAAAATTGCTGAAATAGTTTTATATAGAATTTATGATTTGTTGTCCCAACTCTTCAAACCCAAATGTGTAGCACAGGTCAAATAATAACTAGCACAGTTCATCTATATGGGGAAGAAAGTTGGTTAAATTGATGTGTTTATTATTCATCAAAACAAATTTTGATATGATTATATAGATGTGAAAGTTCCGATGCAATGTAGACAAAAGAGAATAACATATGGAAAGATGTTATATAAGTGAAAAGAAAAAAAACAAGGCAAACTACAGATAAAAAAAGGTAAAGCATTATTTCAATCACATAATTTTTTAACTGTTTACAGCTTATTTGTAATGAAAAAACATAAATGTACAAATTAATAGACATTTTTTAGCTTAAAATTTATTAGTTCTTCAAATAAAAGGAGGTGTTGGGGCGGAAATGCACAATCATTAGCGTTTGGCTTATCATTGATCATAATTATCATGCGAAACAGTTGAAGACCAAATTAAGTAATGTTGAGGTATGTTTTTCCATGTTTTCATCAGTATGAGTGGATACATGTTATTGACTGGCACCGAAGACCTGCGCGTGTCACGGGGTCATTCTCGGACACTAGACCACGTGCGGCGACTAGGCGGATAGGCACCTAGCCAAGCCTGTTTTGAGTTTGCAGCGGAAGTTTTATGGTCGAGACGACTTTGCCGAGAGTCGCTCTTATAGGCGTTCAATCACGGACATGACTAGAGTGTTGGACTACTCGTCACGAGACCGTGGCATTAGCGCGTTGCGGCACTAATGTAGGCGCTTGGGCGCTTAAAGTCCGAAGGGGCGACGAAGGGACCACGGGACGCCACGAAGGGACACCGATGTGGGTTGCCACCCCACGCTCAAGGCCATGACACTAGAATTAAAGGAAAGCTTACTTGTATTAAATATGATGAAACATAACATACAATTGGGCCTCGGAAGGCACTAGTGAACTCCTCCCAGTGTACCGTAGGTATAGGAGTCTTGTTACATATTGAAGATGCAAAAGACGTACCCTACGGGAACGTCACCTACTTGGCCATTCATAAGGACGGCCTTACAAGATAAATGCCCTAAGGGCGGATAACTTGGTACTCCGCAATATTACGCAGTGCGGGGCGGCTGCATGTGTTCCATGTTTTCGGTGCTGAGCGGCCGAGGGCTATAAATTGAGCGACACTGGTGCCGCGAGGCTTCATGCTTCGTGTCACGGGAAACGCCCCGTGACATTCTCCCCCACCAAAGTCGGCGACGCCCCCGACGCCGTTGTCCGGGCTTCCTCGGGGCCTTCGTCTTGAGTCTTGACTTCGCTTGTCTCGTTCAATTCTGCCTTCTTTGCCTTGACTTCAACTTCACCAGCATCACGCAACGCCAGGAATGCCCGCTCCTTGGGGTCTCGCTGAGGACTCCTCCCTCAGGCCTGCTTCGCTCGCTGATCCTTCGTCCAATTCGAGGTCATCACTTGTGCAGCGCCAGTGGAGTCCGCCATGTGCGGTCTGACTTCATCAAGCAATTATCCGTCCATCAAGTCTCTGTTGGCTTCACTTCTCTTCGACTTGCGCAGCGTCAACTTGTGTGGTTTGGCTTCTTTGGGGGTGAAACAACTCTTGTATGTCTTCAGGAATAGCGCGGAGAAGAGTTGTCTCAGAGTCGTGTAGAACACGATGAAGAGTCTCGCCATTCGACCTGCATGACTTGACTCGATGTCTTCATGTTGCGGATGGCCGCAGCATAAAGTCTCCCTTCCGTCGAATGCAAAGTACAGGACCATCTCACCCTCGATGATCATTCTTGAATTTCGACGGCTTGAAACAGCGCAAGCTCTCCGATGTCGATGCTTGTAACTTGTCTGCTTCGAGTGCCTGGGGTCGCTATGATGAGCGACGAGAGTCTTCCCACGGATACTTTGGGACGCTTCAGGTCTCTTTGTGGGCTTGACTCAATGTCTCTATGTTGCAAATGATTGCAACGTAGAGTCTTCCATACCTCTGCCGAACTCAAAGCGCAGGACCACCTCCTCCTTGGTGACCACATGATGTTTCGGCAGTCTTGAGGCGGGGCAAGGTTCTTTGATATGACAATCCATGCCTTGTCCATCCAAGTCGTCATTGTGGGCGACGAGAGTCTCCCCACGTTTCCTTGTGGTTCAACTCGCTGTCCCCAAGTTGCAGATGGCTGCAACGTTGAGTCCTTCGTCCGCCGAGCCTTGAAACCAGTTCCACCTTCCCCTTGGTGGACAAAAGATATCTCGACGGTTTGAGGTGGAGCAAGATTCTTTGGTATAACATTCCGCACCTTGCCCACTCCCAGTCGCTATAGTGAGCGACGATGAGGGTCTCCCCACATGTGCCTGTGGTTCGACTCGCTTCTCCTGCTTCGATGGGCGATCTTTATCTTCGGCATAAGTAGCTTCCTCCTTGCGACTTGAGCTTCTCTCCCCCACCATTGCCCTTGCCCAAGGGCTTTGGTGGTATGGCACTTGTCCTGATTGACTTGGCAGCGTCGTCTGGTGAGCGGAGGTTGGACGATCCGGTCGTTCCAACTCCTTCCTAGTCCAAAGCTTCTAACCCCTCTGCTTGAAGAGCACCAACACTGGGTCTTCATCCT